>CM055903.1:68100079-68700079 GCA_029582155.1 Panopea generosa | reverse complement strand
CTATAGACACAAATCAATTTAAATAATATGAATTTAAGATGAAACGACGGTCTTCGTGATGACGATATGCGGCATTGCATCTCATTGCCATTCGTCTCTCATCGCTGATGCAAGTAGATATTAATCAGTGACTTGCGGAGATGGATGTACAGGAATAGAGTGACTAGGTTAATTGTTGTCTGTTAGCCCTCTATGTCATAATGACGCAAAATTATCAACCAAATATGAAGAAACATAGGCCCCACATTATGCAAATACTGCTCATTTTTTTATTCAAGCTTTTTTTACATTTGAAGTTTTGGTTAAGTTCACTTGCAAAATGTTTATATGCAGTGATGCAATTATGTAATAAGAACAACTTTAGTTCACTTTAATATTTCCATCAATTTGTCATTTATCCTCAGCTTAATTTATTATCAAATTGTTCACATTAATATTTCTACCAATTTATCACTTATCATTAGTTCACTATAATATTTCTATCAATATATTATTGATCCTTAAGTAAGGTAACTTTAAAATTTCTATCACTTTATAATTTAATCATAGTTCACTTAATATTGCTATCATTTTATCATTTATCAGAGTAGATTGAGATGTCCTCGAGTATCGTAATAGAGACGGCAGATGGGGCAGGGCGACATGAATATGCCCATGCAAAGGGATTATTGTACCCGTATGTATTATTTTAATGCTTTGTTTATTCTTTATCAGTGTGTTATGGTAATACCAAGAACTGATCACACTCGATATGTGTACAGATCTCAGTTCAGAACTTACAATTTACAATGTGGTTATGTAGATTTACTAGTTCAGACCCGACATCATTTGATATGGCCATGTACCGTTCCCATGTCAGAACAGATAACATTAAATATAGCTGTGCACAGTACACAGGTACAAACTGAAAACACTAGATATACACAGCCAAAACTGAAAACTTTAAATATGACTGCAACCAGTACCAAGCCAAGACTGATAACACTCAAAATGGTCATTGCCCAGGACAGAACAGATAACATCCGATATGGCCGTGTACAGTGCCCATGTCAGAACTGATTACATCCGATATGGCCGTGTACATTTCCAAGGACGGAACAGATAACACCCGATATGGCCGTGTACATGGCCCAGAACAAGACAGATAACACACGATATGGCCCTGTACAGTGTCAAAGCTAGAACAGATAACATTCACTATGACCGTGAATAGTGCCCATGTCAGACCAGGTAACACTAAATATAGCCATGTCAGAAAAGATTACACTCGACATGGCCTTGTACAATGCCAATGCCAGAAAAGATAACACTCGACATGACTGTGTACAATACCCAGGCCAGAACAGATAACACTAGATATTGCCGTGTGCAGTGCCTAGGTGGGAACAGATAAAACTCAATATGACCATGTACGTTACATGGGTCAAAGCAGATAACAATAGAAATGGCCATGTTTAGTGCCTAGACCAGAGCAGAAAAAAACACTCGCTATATCTTACACTCGAAATGGCATTGTACAACGCCCAAGCCAGAACAGATAACACTCGATTTGCCCATGTACGGTGCCTGGGTCAGAACAGATAACACTCGCTATGTTTGTGTACCACGTGTACGGTGCCTAGGTCAGAAAAGGTACAGCTGATATGTTCGATTACAATTGTCGGTATGGTTATTTACAATACATATTATAATACGGATAACACTAGACATGGCCATGTCACCAGGCTGATTTTTTATGGCATTTAATGGTATACAAATGAAGCTTTCAACTCATGAGATTGTTATTTATGTTTGACACTCAAAGATTAGGGTGATCCCTTATGTGAAAATTAACTGAAATTTCAGAAAAGCTACTGAAGAAAGACTTCCTAATAAGAACCTTGCAACACATGTGGAAGATATTGGGAATTTGGAAATACGGAAAGATGACATATTCTTAGCCACTTTTCCGAAATCCGGTATGTATATAACCTTATTTGTCTAAAAATGAAGAAAAACCCAACACAATTGTTTTGTAAAAAGGTTGACTTTGCTTATTAATCTAACCACCAAGTTTAGGCACGTGGATTCAAAATCATAAACTATGAACTCTAGCCATTCATGTGTTCAATGGGAAAGTATGATGAGAAATATCTACATATTAATCATACAGTTAGAGTGTTACTGTATACTAGCCGTTTGACAAAATAAAAGTTCAAAGTTTACAGACATCTTACGAATCGAAATTCCCTGATATTTTCCAAACATTTCCAAGTCATCTCCTTAATAATTCCCTTACATTTCTCCGAAAGGCATATGGTTATGTGTTTGTGGGGGTAAATATTAATTCAAAATCAGAATTTAACAGCCTCTTGTCCCTTTAATACATTGACATAGCATAACTTTATTTACGAGTATATTGATACCTAAAAATAGAAGAACTGCCAAATTTGTTGTTAAAACTATTAAAAAAAGAATTACAGTATCTGATGTGTTGATAAACTTATGGTCATTAACCAAATAAATATCTCTTTGAAAGTATAAGATTAAAAGGAACATCTATTTACGGAGGGAAGCCAAACATTAACGAACACGGCGGACGTGCAAATAGTTAGTGTCTATTTTAAGATTTTTTTTTACATTTTTACATATAATTAGTGAAGTCACGCTAGTTTTGAAAACATGAGTAAAAGATTTTCTCTATTTTTTTCTGTCATACCCGTAAAAATAAAATATTTATTACACCTTATATCATATATGACCATGAATAAGAGACATGTGATACATTTGAATCAATTAAGAATTAAGCCAATTTACACAATAGAAACGAAAATAAGGCTCTGCATACAAACTTGGATATACTAATTGCATATGCGTATCATGCAGATCTAGATATACTGAACGGAACAGCTAACCCGTCACTTTTGAGTTTCCAATTTATTCGTCAAAATATTGAATAGCGTAATTAAAATTTGCTTATACCATTGACAGACAATATGTTATGCTTTTACATAGCCTTAATGTTTTTTTTTATATTTTTAGAGAAAGAACATAAAGTGTGAGGTACATCAAATGTCAGGTGGCGGGTTAGCTGTTCCGTTCACTTTTCCAAACAAAGTCTGTAGACTATTTTATTATACTCGCTGTGTGTCCCTTTAAACATACCACTATTAGAAACAGGAAATGCTTCCGTAGGGTAGTCGCATAATGGCGGTTATAAATACTTGTTTTTCTTATTTAAAAATGCCTTTTCCGTATTTTAATGCTCATTTGAATGTCATTATTGATGTATTTTGAACATTTTGAAAGCATTGTCAGCTTTAAATTAGGGAATTTAGAGAATCAAAGGAAACTGGGTTTGAATACATGATTACTGACGTCTACTTTCACTTTATCAACAGTGTACACACTGAACAGAACAAAAAATTCTCAGAATGCACATGACCCGACTTTTCTCATCACATTTTGTTAGTGCAAAGGTTGACACACAGTAAAATGTAAGTTTCACTACTTTCTTTAGGTGAAACGTAATTACAAACATACCAATGATTAATAATTGTTTTTTTTTATCTCTGACAAGGTACCCACTGGTGCTGGGAGATTGTAATGATGTTACAGAAAGGGGAAGCCGAGTATGAGAAAAATGTGAAAGAATTTGCATTTCTAGATTTTCGAGATACTGGACATTTATCTGAAATTCCTTCACCCAGAGTTTTAAATTGCCATTATCCTGTCAAGCTTATTCCGAAAGGAGTTGTGGAAAAAGGGGTAAAAATCATACACGTGCAAAGGAACCCAAAGGATGTTTTTGTGTCTTACTTCAATCATTTGAGACACCGTGGGGTTGATTATTTCACTTCGGCGTTTGGAAATTATCTACAACTTATGGTCGGATCACTTGGAGTTTGTAAGTGTTTTTATTAGCAATTCACCAATGTACTTTTAATAATTGTTAAAACAGCATAAACAATAAATTGTTTTATAATATATTTATACTCGTATCTAAAGAAAGATATGAAACTGTTTTTTTTTCTAAATAAATTTATTAATCATTAAACTGTGATAATTTTTTTATTGACTATGCAACTGTTTTAACTGTTAAAAAAAACTATGAACATTTTTATGGTAAAATAATTTCAGATCAGTTCTACCCTTGGTTTAAGTACGTCCTTGAATGGGAGAAATTCACAAGAAAACACCCAGAGCAAATTCTTAACCTATACTATGAGGATTTAAAGGAGGTAAATCAAGTTTGGAATTTTCAAACTACATGTAGCATAGCATACTACCAATAGCTTCAAAGTTAACATGTATTTAGCAAGTTTGTCTCAGTTTTATCATTACTGTCTGTTTAAAGTTGCTCTAATTAAGCCGAAGCTCGGGATCAATATTGTTGGAATTAAACCTATGTTTACGTGTGTTTGTGTATGTGGGAGGGGCGGGGGATGTCGAATTAAACCTATGTTTACGTGTGTTTGTGTATGTGGGAGGGGCGGGGGATGTCGAATTAAGCCTATGTTTACGTGTGTTTGTGTATGTGGGAGGGGCGGGGGGGATGTCGAATTAAGCCTATGTTTACGTGTGTTTGTGTATGTGGGAGGGGCGGGGGATGTCGAATTAAGCCTATGTTTACGTGTGTTTGTGTATGTGGGAGGGGCGGGGGATGTCGAATTAAGCCTATGTTTACGTGTGTTTGTGTATGTGGGAGGGGCGGGGGATGTCGAATTAAGCCTATGTTTACGTGTGTTTGTGTATGTGGGAGGGGCGGGGGATGTCGAATTAAGCCTATGTTTACGTGTGTTTGTGTATGTGGGAGGGGCGGGGGGATGTCGAATTAAGCCTATGTTTACGTGTGTTTGTGTATGTGGGAGGGGCGGGGGATGTCGAATTAAGCCTATGTTTACGTGTGTTTGTGTATGTGGGAGGGGCGGGGGATGTCGAATTAAGCCTATGTTTACGTGTGTTTGTGTATGTGGGAGGGGCGGGGGATGTCGAATTAAGCCTATGTTTACGTGTGTTTGTGTATGTGGGAGGGGCGGGGGGGATGTCGAATTAAGCCTATGTTTACGTGTGTTTGTGTATGTGGGAGGGGCGGGGGGATGTCGAATTAAGCCTATGTTTACGTGTGTTTGTGTATGTGGGAGGGGCGGGGGATGTCGAATTAAGCCTATGTTTACGTGTGTTTGTGTATGTGGGAGGGGCGGGGGATGTCGAATTAAGCCTATGTTTACGTGTGTTTGTGTATGTGGGAGGGGCGGGGGATGTCGAATTAAGCCTATGTTTACGTGTGTTTGTGTATGTGGGAGGGGCGGGGGATGTCGAATTAAGCCTATGTTTGTGTGTGTGTGTGTGTGGTGTGGGTGGGGTGTGTGTGTGGGTGGGGGGGGGGTCGAATTAAGCCGATGTTTGGGGCTTCAATGTTCGAATTAGGCCGATATTCGAATCAATACGAAATTTGAGGGGTGAACGTTATGTTGCATATTTTATTGTCCATTATGGATATACCCAATTGCACAGAGTCTACGGATTAACTGTTTTGGTTGCGTTCGACACATAAAAAGGATAATGAATTAGGCATTCAATGAGAATGCTTTACTTAACTATAGACAACTGGCGTCAGTTATCGTGGGAAACATATTTTTATAAATGTTCAGAATAATTATAATAAGTACAACACATAAAGAAGAAATAACAACAGTGACCATCCCGTTTGAAGGGCGAAAGGAGCCATTGGGTTTGTTATACGCTTTGAACCGGTGACCCAACTTCGCCTTTCCATGTAGTATTACTGCCTCAATGAGACACCGTCGCGATATAAACATTGTTGAAAGCGACATCGAATACCATAATAAAACACCATTGATTTTCGCGGTTTCGACTTCTTCCCTCTGTAGAGGTTTACTAATTTTTGAACAAGTGTTGAATATATATGAGGATGCGTAATGGTAGGACATTTTTATCTTATTTCAGGATCCTGTCCGCGAGATAAAAAAGATCAATCAGTTCCTTAATTTTAACAGGGATGATGATGTCATCGCCAAAATCGCCGACGCATGTTCTTTCCAAAGCATGAAAAAAGCTGACGCAGATGTTAAAGAAAATCCTTTCGCCCCAGAAGGTTCAAAGGGGAAAGAAAGCATCATGTATAGAAAAGGTACTGTATAAAACAGTCTTAGTATAAGATAGATATGATCGCCGTAGATATAAAGAGCAAATAATTTCATACTAAAACAAAGAAAACCAAGACAAAGCCACCACAATATCGTGAGCATAGTAACTATATACAGTCAAATATTTGTAAGCAGTCACGTTTATGAAGCAGCCACTTGCCTTGGGCAGCCACATTTCCTATTTCGCTTTTCTATGCTTTCAGAGCAAATTAACAATATCAATATTTAGCAATATTAAGCAAGAACCTGTCTTAAAAGGCCTGTTGTCTCCATATATTGTCTGCTTACGAGACACATTTGACTGTATTATGTACAACACATACACACATACAGAATAAAGGACTATAGGGTTGACCACCTTGGAACGGTCCGTAATAAAATCGCCAATGTGGAGCTTAAACTTGGGTTATGGGTTCACTGACCTCGCTCTTCCCCCGTCATCAAATCATAAAACAAGACAGTGTATATATTGCCATTATAAATTCATTATTTTAAACAGTGAAATCACCAGAAATAACTTGCTGAGAAATCTTTATAATCCACCAAAAAAGAATAAAATAAAAAATATTCTGGGGGATAACTCTGACTAACAATTTTGCGACAGGATGTTTTTGAAAATCTTTTATTTCATAATAGCTGTCGTGGAGTTGAATATTTTATTAAAGTGTTCGTGCATATAGTATTTTTCATTGAGTTGGTTATCGGGTAAGATTCAAGTTTTATTAGTGCATATCTCCCGAATCAAGTCTGTTAACCACCAATGAAAAAGCAGGGGATTATATACTTGTCACACAATTCATAGCAATTGAACGCTTACTAAACTGTGACGTCATTGAAACTTTCAGTTGAAGCAACTGACCAATAAACGTGCTCAAATCTGGCTTTCCATACATCGCTATTTAACGGACCCAATCCAGAGAGCTGGGTCCGTTCTACAGATTTTAATCTAGTATATTCCAGCTCATAATATATCCTAAATCAGGTATCATTATCCTCAATTAAAAAAGGGAATTCCATGCATGTCCCACAACTCAAAGCTATTCGACGCTTGCTAAACTATGACGTCATTCAAACTTTCCCTGAAGCAACTGACCAATCAACGTGCTCAAATCTGGCTTTCCATATATCGCTATTTAACGGACCTAATCCGGAGAGCTGGGTCCGTTCTACAGATTTTAATCTAGTATATTCCAGCTCATAATATATCCTAAATCAGGTATCATTATTCCTCAATTAAAAAAGGGAATTCCATGCATGTCCCACAATGCAAAGCTATTCGACGCTTGCTAAACTGTGACGTCATTCAAACTTTCCCTGAAGTAACTGACTAATCAACATGCTCAAACTCATTGCTATTAAACGGACCCAATCGGGAGTGTTGGGCCCGTTCTGCAGATTATGTTGTTATCGCAGAAGTTGTAATATACGCGTCGAAGTATGTAGCTAAAATGAATGAATGAATGAATAAATGGTGTTTTATGGCACGTCGACAAATATGTATACATGTATATACCAATATATTCTTAAAAGAGAATAAATGTATTTTATATGACGGTTTTGTATGAATAACATTTTGGGGAAAAAAATGAACTTTGAGTATAAAACCTGAATTTCTTCTCAGAAAAATACAATAAAGGTCTAGAATTATTGTCGTAGTATGATATCTCAATTTGAGAAGCCGGAGTATAAGCCAATCGGTCCAGACATTTTTTGTTATTTCAGGAGAGGTTGGGGACTGGAAGAACTGGTTTACAGTCGCACAAAGTGAAATGGTTGATGCCTGGCTCAGCGAGAATTTGGTGGACACAGACCTTAAATTTAGATATTCGCTCAAATGACCTGAATACTTAATTATGGATTATGTACTTTAATTTGATACAGGGAAATAATATACAAACATTTTATCTCACTTGTTCTCTATATAATGTGGTGTATTAAAAAATTAAATTATGTTCGAAACACGTGACAATTTTTATGTGTAGAGCACGTGTCCCAGTGATCGTGGGTTTGATCCTCCACAATGTTGGTTTTGGGTTGTGGCCTTGATCAGGACAGTTTCCTCTGCGTATGCTTAGTATTGGTTCTAGCGTGATTTCTCTTAAGTTGTAAGAACTTGTTTCATAATCAATGTAAAATAAATACATTTAAGGCATTTGTTTTATAAGTTTTGAAATATTATTCTGTATGGAACGGTATCACCGCCAAAACTCTAAGTTTGCAATTTGTCGTTTGTTCTTTGTGTAATGGGTGTAAATGTTTCTTTCTTCTTAGTTCTTTGTGGGAAATGAAACATTTCACCTTTGTTACTTTGCTTTTTGTCTATCCATTGTAAAAGTTACACACTTCCTGTCATGATATAACAAGTTCAGCATAATCACGTGTTTCAAAGGGACTCGAATAGCAAACGTTAAACTATACAGTAAGCATGTTGTACAACGCACTTACGCATATGTAACAATGCGAAATACACAGTTGGCATTGTCAATTATGACGACAGGTGCCACTAGACGTATATGAAAGAATAACAACTGGTCCCTAGTGAAATCGGCGTTGCTTTGTTTTCATCGTTGGTAATATGGAACATATGGTCAGCTACCACCATTGAGAGGAGGTCTCTGATCGGCTGAAAAAAGTACAGGGATGTTCAGGGCATTTATTTTTATAGTAAGCTTAGTTTTGGTTGGATGATAATGTCAAACTGACAAATGATCACAATAAAATATAAGTTAATTATGCTTGTGTAAACAAAAAAAAATTATGTTTCGGTGACTGACTAAATTCATTTTATCAAGGAAACTGTGTTGAAAGTAAAATTGGTGAAATTTACTTTTTTTTTTTCACGCTGAAAGTGGGGGTACCCAACTTCAGGGGGGCAAAAAGTGATACTTTTTTCCACATTTTGGGGACATTTTAATTTGAGTTTAGGATAGTACTTTACTATGATGTAGGACTTTTTGGAGGAACGCATGGTCTAGTGGTAGAGTGCCACGGCTATGTGTGGGTCCTTGAGTAAGACACTTTTCCGCATATGCTTAGCACTGGTTCTAACCAAGAAGACTTCGAGAGTGATTTGCCTAAGTTGTTATAACTCTCTTCACAATCAAAGTAAAATAAATAAGTTTAAACTAAACGTTTTGGACAACGGATGGTAGAAATAATGAAAATTAGGTCAAACGTTATAATGTAAGTCTATGGGAAACGCAATGGTGGTGGCTGGCCTAGATGAAACCTCACACTAACCTTTTGTGGTCAGATCCCACCATTGCATTTCCATATACTTGCATTATAACGTTTGACTTAATTTTCACTAGTTCTACCATTCGTGGACCAAAAAGTCCTACAGTCATAGTCATATTAAAGTACCATCCTTGAATCAAATTAAAATGTCCCCGAAATGGTGTTAAATGCACTTTTTACCGCTTTATGCCCCCTGAAGTTGGGTATCCCCACTTTCAGCCAATCAGAGAGCTCCTCTCAGTGGTTTTAGTTGACCTAAATTGGGTAAGGCTGTATTTAGAGTCGCGAATTCTGATGACTGTTCACAGCAAATATTTCCATTCGCAACTTCTTGGGTTGATTACAGGGGACTTGTCTGTATTTTTGCAGCGCCACTGAACGTTATAATGGGAAGTTAGGATTTATAACAATGATGACGTTCAGCGGCAGCACAGTCGAAATAGTCCGGTACCCTGCCCAAATACATTCGCTACACTCATTACAAAGGGGGTAAACATTGGAATAAACAGATATTCCTGACTGACTGCAGCCGAAACACATATTTACGCAGCAAGTAATGTTTAATTATACACGAAGAGACAAGACGTATGTAACTTTTACAATGATATGATATAGTAGGATAGACAAATAGCAAAGTTACAAAGCAGAAATGTTTCATTTCCCACAAAGAACTAAGAAAAAAAATACATTTACACCCATTGCACAAAGAACAAACGACAAATTTCAGACTAAGGGTTATGGCGGTGATACCCTTCCATAATTCTGCCCATTGTGAATATGGAATTAAAATGTTCCAGAATGTATTCCGACTCTTAATTCATTTTACATTTCGGAATGGGGCATAACTTGTTAATCATCCTTTTTTCTTATATTTAGGGTCATCTATAAAATGATCGATTTAAAAGAAATCCGATTCATCAACTGGACACTTTGAATCAACTTCTTGTGAATATACTCATGGTATTAAAGGAACAACGCGTGACTGGTATTTTTTGTGGTTGTCGATTGTATTTCTATTGTCCCTTTAATATAATGAGTGTAGTCAGTAGGAGGCGATTCAAACTTTCCAATAGGGATTCAGCTGAATCGCCAACTACTATTCAGATACCAGTTGGGAAATCGGATTTGCTATAAATTGGTGATTTATTTTTTGGTAAAGAAAACATTACAATAGAAAAAAATGTTATTACTAAAAAACGAACAAAACAGCCCCGTGTTGTTCATTCAAACATTAAAGGTGATATAAGATTTTCAGTTGGGGATTCGACTGAATCACATACTACAAACCAGTTGCAAGGGAGAGAATCGGATATTTTTAAATAGATAATTTTTAAATAAAACAAAACAATTCAATAGACAAAACAGTTTATATCAATAAATAAACACCAGTCCCACATTGGTCCTTCAATACCATGAGCATATTCACCAGAAAGCGAATTAAATTTTCCATTTGGGGAGCGGCTGAATACCCAACTACCAACCAGTTGCGTTTTAGGGATTCGTTATTTTTTTAAAATCGATATAATTTTTATAAAAAAATCATTTCATTTAAAAACCCGTTTAAAACAATAAAGATACATCAGCCCTCCCTGTTTCTTCAATACATTTTGCATATTCACCCAAATACGATTCAAAACTTCAAGCTTGAGATTTTGCCGAAATTTGGTACCAACACACAAATTGTAAAAACTGACCGGAATATATTCTCGTGAATGATTATTGTTGCCCAGTCAATTTGTTTGCGCCCTATGACCTTTAGCAGAAGTTAATGGCGCCTTCATGAATACATCAAACTCTAAGCTAGCAGAGCGGACGTTTCAGCCTTTGATGATACAGCACTTGACATAGTTTGTATCATGGAAATGATGGCATTTCTCCAGGGTCGTTCAGACATTTCAAATACATTCTCTGAGCTTGATGTAGCCGTCCTGTAACGAATTCTTCAACATATCGACAGTAATGCAATGGTTCGCAATGTAGCCGCATAATATTCATTGGTATCCATTAAAAATGTTTAAAGAAGTCACCAGGCAAGTGGTAAGACAATGCTTCTAAACATACATTATCTTGAGAGTACACAAAAAGTTCCTATAAAGTTGTATTAATAAAGTGTCCATGGATAAATTCTTTTACGAAGAGAGGGTCAAGTACAGTACACAGTAAGTTGTTGTAGTAGATCGGTATATTTTGCTCACAGGAAAATCAACCACCTGCAAATTGTTGAAAACATATCTGGAGCTCGTCAGGAAGTCATTTAACTCTTTAAAACACAATAAAAATTCCAATTATTGTACTAGTATGCAATTGCACGTTAAGCATGCATCATGTTTAAGTGACAATTGGAACGCGAGTTAATAATGTCCTGCTCGTAGAATGCTACTTCCGATCTAAATGGCAGCACTGCAAAATTTGCATCTACTGTTGAAACTGATTACAAGGCCCGATCGAGACATGTGTTGACATCACGTCATTTAATGTTCACTTGGTCATTTTGTTAGTGATGCAGTGACAGGGCTGCATGCTTCTAATGACTGGGATTGTACTCGTGTATTTGCCGGTAAAGAGGAGATGAAGAGCGTTGGTGCAAAGCTGTCCTGAATCATGCAATACCTGGGTAAAGGTGGTCCAATCACCGAGAATGATTTTCAGGCATAGTCACATTCACGTGCGTGCAGTATAACGGTATGATAATGAGTGCCATTACAACACATTATGTGCCAAAACCCAGCAAGCAATCGACGTCTCTGTGCTGCAGTATGGCGGTATGATTATGAGTGCCGTTACAAAACATTTTGTGCCAAATCCCAGCAAGTAATCGACGTCTCTGTGCTGCAGTATGGCAGTATGATGATGAGTGCCGTTACAACACATTATGTGCCAAAACCCAGCAAGCAATCGACGTCTCTTTGCTGCAGTATGGCGGTATGATGATGAGTGCCGTTACAACACATTATGTGCCTAAACCCAGCAACCAATCGACGTCTCTGTGCTGCAGTATGGCGGTATGATGATGAGTGCCGTAACAACACATTATGTACCAAAACCCAGCAACCAATCGACGTCTCTGTGCTGCAGTATGGCGGTATGATGATGAGTGTCGTTACAACACATTATGTGCCAAAACCCAGCAACCAATCGACGTCTCTGTGCTGCAGTATGGCGGTATGATAATGAATGCCATTACAACACATTATGTGCCAAAACCCAGCAAGCAATCGACGTCTCTGTGCTGCAGTATGGCGGTATAATGATGAGTGCCGTTACAACACATTATGTGCCAAAACCCAGCAACCAATCGACGTCTCTATGCTGCAGTATGGCGGTATGATGATGAGTGCCGTTCTAACACATTATGTGCCAAAACCCAGCAACCAATCGACGTCTCTGTGCTGCAGTATGGCGGTATGATAATGAGTGCCATTACAACACATTATGTGCCAAAACCCAGCAACCAATTGACGTCTCTGTGCTGCAGTATGGCGGTATGATAATGAGTGTCGTTAAAACTCATTTTGTGCCAAAACCCAGCAAGCAATCGACGTCTCTGTGCTGCAGTATGGCGGAATGATAAATTGTGTCGTTACAACACACTATGTGCCAAAACCCAGCAACCAATCGACGTCTCTGTGCTGCAGTATGGCGGTATGATAATGAGTGCCGTTACAACACATTATGTGCCAAAACCCAGCAAGCAATCGACGTCTCTGTGCTGCAGTATAGCGGTATGATGATGAGTGCCGTTACAACACATTATGTATCAAAACCCAGCAACCAATCGACGTCTCTGTGCTGCAGTATGGCGGTATGATGATGAGTGCCGTTACAACACATTATGTGCCAAAACCCAGCAAGCAATCGACGTCTCTGACCTGCAGTATAGCGGTATGATAATGAGTGCCATTATAACACATTATGTGCCAAAACCCAGCAAGCAATCGACGTCTCTGTGCTGCAGTAAGGTGGTATGATGATGAGTGCCGTTACAACACATTATGTGCCAAAAACCCAGCAAGCAATCGACGTCTCTGTGCTGCAGTATGGCGGTATGGTGATGAGTGCCATTACAACATATTATGTGCCAAAACCCAGCAAGCAATCGACGTCTCTGTGCTGCAGTATGGCGGTATGAGGATGAGTGCCGTTACAACACATTATGTGCCAAAACCCAGCAAACAATCGACGTCTTTGTGCTGAAGTATGGCAGTATGATGATGAGTGCCGTTACAACACATTTTGTGCCAAAACCCAGCAAGCAATTGACGTCTCTGTGCTGCAGTATGGCGGTATGATAATGAGTGTCGTTAAAAAACTTATTTTGTGCCAAAAACCCAGCAAGCAATCGACGTCTCTGTGCTGCAGTATAGCGGTATGATAATGAGTGCCATTACAACACATTATGTGCCTTGACCCAGCATCCAATCGATGTGTCTGTGCTGCAGTATGGTGGTATGATGATGAGTGCCGTAAAAACACATTATGTGCCAAAACCCAGCAACCAATCAACGTCTCTGTGCTGCAGTATGGCGGTATGATGATGAGTGCCGTTACAACACATTATATGCCAAAACCCAGCAAGCAATCGACGTCTCTGTGCTGCATTATGGTGGCATGATAACGAGTGTCGTTACAACACATTATGTGCCAAAACCCAGCAAGCAATCGACGTCTCTGTGCTGCAGTATGGCGGTATGATGATGGGTGCCATTACAACACATTATGTGCCAAAAACCCAGCAAGCAGTCGACGTCTCTGTGCTGCAGTATGGCGGTATGATAATGAATGTCGTTACAGCACATTATGTGCCAATGCCCAGAAGCAATCGACGTCTCTGTGCTGTAGTATGGCGGTATGATGATGAGTGCCGTTACAACACATTATGTGCCAAAACCCAGCAAGCAATCGACGTCTCTGTGCTGCAGTATGGCGGTATGAGGATGGGTGCCGTTACAACACATTATGTGCCAAAACCCAGCAACCAATCGACGTCTCTGTGCTGCAGTATGGCGGTATGATGATGAGTGCCGTTACAACACATTATGTGCCAAAACCCAGCAACCAATCGACGTCTCTGTGCTGCAGTATGGCGGTATGATGATGAGTGCCGTTACAACACATTTTGTGCCAAACCCCAGCAACCAATCGATGTCTCTGTGCTGCAGTATGGCGGTATGATTATGAGTGCTGTTACAACACATTTTGTGCCAAAACCCAGGAACCAATCGACGTCTCTGTGCTGCAGTATGGCGGTATGATGATGAGTGCCGTTACAACACATTATGTGCCAAAACCCAGTAAGCAATCGACGTCTCTGTGCTGCAGTATTGCGGTATGATAATGAGTGTCGTTAAAAGTCATTATGTGCCAAAACCCAGCAAGCAATCGACGTATCTGTGCTGCAGTATGGCGGTATGATGATGAGTGCCGTTACAACACATTATGTGCCAAAACCCAGCAAGCAATCGACGTCTCTGTGCTGCAGTATGGCGGTATGATGATGAGTGCCGTTACAACACATTATGTGCCAAAACCCAGCAAGCAATCGACGTCTTTGTGCTGCAGTATGGCGGTATGAGGATGAGTGCCGTTACAACACATTATGTGCCAAAACCCAGCAACCAATCGACGTTCTGTGCTTTGAAAAAACATGGTGCCCATGGTAATTATCTGGCATATACATGTATTTAAAAGGCTTCAATTGAATACGCAGCAAATGAGATGCGTTGTTTGTTGTCTGGATGGTCAATCCTCCAGCATTAAATGTCATTCTTGAGCTTACCAAGTGATCTCGTACTTGTGATTGTTCAGGCGCAAGCAGTGCCCGGTTTAACAATGATATAGTCTGTACTAAATGTTGTTGATGCTTGCAATGAGTTTAACTAGTAGCGATTCAGAATCTAATGGTAAAGTTTATTGAATATCACTATACATGCAAAGTAAACAATTGCACTACATGTCCAGTATTAAATACGTGGATGTTGATACACCAGCTCATAGGAACTAGACTATTGTATAATTACTACCCCAATCATAACGACCCAACAATAAATTTGCCTTTGAACGATAGATCGGAACAGTCGTACATACTCGGCCAATCCCGTCATGCTTCGGTATAGGCAATTAGGACAATCGGCAAGATGGGAAATGATTATACAAACTTGTAGCATTAGTTGTGTAAATATAAAGAATGAACGTAATATGTTTAACGTTTATGAGATAAGAACTGTGAAAGTTTACATGACCCATTTTGGGCTTCATCATTCGGGAATAATCTACTTTACACATGATACATATAAGGTCATATCTCGTGAACGTTCAAGCAATTACATTCAAATGGCGCAAGGAAACGATAATATTTATTATCCTAACTGACTACCAGGTTAGTATCAGACCCGTGTAATGTACAGGTACATAACGAGGTCAACATGCAGATCACCGGCACAGACGTGATGTTGCATATTATGGGTTAACTGAGTTCATTAGTTGTAGCTTTTATATTTAGGACATTTAAATAAGAAATTAAAGGAATATGTTTGATTTTTTACAAAGACTTGAGATAAAACTACAAATTATAGTATTGTGCACTTTAATTTACAAATGTTTTAATACATAGCAGAACTTTAAAGGGGAATATCTCAGCATTTAACTCACCTCTCAATGTGGTGTCATAAATACATATTACAAATACAAAGATGAACATAAAATTTAGACATTTATGAATGCAATGTATATATTATATATCACCGCTTTATTACATACGTTGGTTTTCAGAAGCTAATTTATTTGATTTGTTTACCTTTCCATTTTTCCTTCGGTATTCCGATCAACCACGGCGTAAATATTTATTAACGACCGATCAGGTACGTGCACGGATATTTTCGGATTTTCTCTTGTATAGTTCAGCTATGAGAATAAATCATATATTTTCGGATTTTCTTCTGTATTTAGTTCAGCTATGAGAATAAATCATATATTTTCGGAATATAGCTATGAGAATAAATCAAATATATTTTCGGAATTTATCTTGTATTTAGTTCAGCTATGAGAATTAATCAAATATATTTTGGTAATTAAGCGTATATTTAGTTTCGGGTACTTACGGAATTTCGGTGGTTCTGCTAAGATTCATTCTGCGGTACGTATTTCTCCACATTAATAAAACCAGATAACTAAAGTATGGAATATTTCTGTCAAACCTGCCCTTTCTTTATCTTGGAAGACATTATCGTCGTTTTATTCTCTATTAAAAACAAAAAAGACGATATACACGGGCTTGTACATATATAAATAAAGAAAGCGCTGTTACACCATGTGTATATTTACTATATTACGTGTATAAGTGATTGAGCTCAATTGAATTGAAATAATAATACTTCTTCTTTATCAACTGTGTGATTAAAAATCACGAGATAGGAGATTTATCAAGTGTTCAGCGCCCTGCAGTGTAGTTTGTTCACTGTTAACCTTAACGCCAACCTAGAGTGTGTATACACTATCCAAACATAGTGTACTACATAAAATATAGGAATGTGTGCACTGGTATTGAATTAAAAGGAAATATTGAAGGATTCCATTGAAAAAGAAACGTATTAGGTAAGTTTTTATCTCTTGAAAATATCTTATAAAGTAATAAGCATATAGATCTAGCACGTATTTGTTATAGTAACATTCCTAGTCTATATACGGTACGTTATAATGAATAATATATAAAAGGTATAATGATAGGGTATGTACTTACAAGCGTTTGTTTATTACATGGAGGGGGCGTAAAAACAGAAGTTGCGGATCTGTTCGACGATGATTTGTCATTTGATATAAAATAACACGAAGAGTAATTTGTTGTTATCGTTTATTATTGAATTTATTAAACGAGTTTGCAAAAATGTATTATGTGAGGTTCCCACCTTGACATTTAACCCACTGAATTTAATAATAATTTAAATGAATACGAATGGATGTCAGATTGGTTCATTTATCATAAAACATTCCAATAAATGTTCTATTTATTTTTCATTGAAATAAAAATAAGTCATACTAGTAGTTTATTAACGTAATTCCGATGTTTGTGCATGTCGGAATATAGTTCGGTACTGTGTACAAACACACAAGTTATATAAACTACGAGTGGCGAAACGGTAGTGACGTTATCTTATGGAATGAAACGGAGCATATTACGTTCATTAAACGCAAAATCTCGTACATTTATCAGTTACTTGCGGAGATGAATGTGATCGAGACCTGGTTAACTAGGAAAGAGTGATTAGTCATCTGATAGCCCTCGATGGCATAAAAATGACCCAAAATAATCAACAAATAAGAAGAAACGTACGCCAACTTTACATGATGTAAATGCTACTCATGTTTTTTTATTGTTTTTTTACATTTGAAGTTTTGGTTAAGTTTACTTGCAACATGTTTATAAACAGTGACGCAATTATGTAAAAGGGGCCACTTTAGTTCACTATGATATTTCTATCAACTTATTTCTCCTTAGTTTATATTGATATTTCTATCAATTTATCATTTATCCTTAGTTCACTATAATATTTCTATCAACTTATTTCTCCTTAGTTTATATTGATATTTCTATCAATTTATCATTTATCCTTAGTTCACTATAATATTTCTATCAACTTATTTCTCCTTAGTTTATATTGATATTTCTATCAATTTATCATTTATCCTTAGTTCACTTTAACATTTCTCTCAATTTATCATTTATCAGAGTAGACCGAGATGTCCTCGAGTATCGTAATAGAGACGGCAGATGGGGCAGGGCGACATAAATATGCCCATGCGAGGGGATTATTGTACACGTATGTATTATTTCAATGCTTTAGTTATTCTTTATCAGTGTGTTTTGGTAACATCTAGAACAAATAACACTCGATATGTGTACAGTGGTTATGTAGTTTTCTAGTTCAGACCTGGCAACATTTGATATGACAGCGGGAGGCTCTATGCATCAATATACCACATAATTCCGCATTCTTCGATTTGAATATGTCGACTTCAATATCAGTTAAGACTATTTTGAGAAATAGTACAACATCTACCACTTCTTCCACAACAACAACGATAACAAGCATCATTGCTGTCGATTTCATTATCATAGTCTTTATTTTGAACATTGTCATTACCATCATCATTATCATCTTCATCAATATCACAATCATCACCATTATAGTCATCATTATTTTCTCCATTAACTCTAAATTCTTGAAATGTACAATATAAAATATTACCTTAAGAAAGATGAAATTCAAAACATCACCTCTTTCAATGATTAAACAATGCAACAATAGTGTATGATTAAATGATGTTAATGTATAAAAATAACTGAATTCTAATACATTGCACACATGAAACGTTCTACAAGTCGTGGTCTAACGCATAGGGCTTCCAGGGAGTTCTACACGTCGTAGCCTAACGCATAAGGCTTACCAGGAGTTCTACACGTCGTTGCCTAACGCATAGGGCTTCCCGGGAGTTCTACAAGTCTTGGTCCAACGCATAGGGCTTCCAGCGAGTTCTACACGTCATAGCCTAACGCATAAGGCTTCCCAGGAGTTCTACACGTCGTTGCCTAACGCATAGGGCTTCCCGGGAGTTCTACAAGTCTTGGTCCAACGCATAGGGCTTCCCGGGAGTTCTACAAGTCTTGGTCCAACGCATAGGGCTTCCCGGGAGTTTTACAAGTCGTGGTCTAACGGATAGAGCTTCCCTGGAGTTTTACAAGTCGTGGTCTAACGCATAGGGCTTCCCGGGAGTTCTACACGTCGTTGCCTAACGCATAAGGCTTCCCAGGAGTTCTACACGTCGTTGCCTAACGCATAAGGCTTCCCAGGAGTTCTACACGTCGTTGCCTAACGCATAGGGCTTCCCGGGAGTTCTACAAGTCGTGGTCTAACGCATAGGACTTCCCGGGAGTTCTACAAGTCGAGGTCTAACGCATAGGGCTTCCCGGGAGTTTTACAAGTCGTGGTCTAACGCATAGGGCTTCCCGGGAGTTTTACAAGTCGTGGTCCAACGCATAGGGCTTCCCGGGAGTTTTACAAGTCGTGGTCTAACGAATAGGGCTTCCCGGGAGTTTTACAAGTCGTGGTGCAACGCATAGGGCTTCCCGGGAGTTTTACAAGTCTTGGTCTAACGCATAGGGCTTCCCGGGAGTTTTACAAGTCGTGGTCTAACGCATAGGGCTTCCAGGGAGTTTTACAAGTCGTGGTCCAACGCATAGGGATTCCCGGGAGTTTTACAAGTCGTGGTCTAACGCATAGGGCTTCCCGGGAGTTCTACAAGTCGAGGTCTAACGCATATGACTTCCCGGGAGCTCTACACGTCGTAGCCTAACGCATAAGGCTTCCCGGGAGTTCTACACGTCGTTGCCTAACGCATAGGGCTTCCCGGGAGTTCTACAAGTCTTGGTCAAACGCATAGGGCTTCCAGGGAGTTCGACACGTCGTGGTCTAACGGATAGAGCTTCCCGGGAGTTATACAAGTCGTAGTCTAACGCATAGGGCTTCCCGGGAGTTCCACAAGTCGTGGTCTAACGCATAGGGCTTCCCAGGAGTTCTACACCTCGTGGCTTAACATATAGGGGTTTCCGGGAGTTCCACAAGTCGTGGTCTAACGCATACGGCTTCCCGGGAGTTCTACAAGTCTTGGTCCAACGCATAAGGTTTCCCGGGAGTTCTACATGTCGTGGTCTAACGCATAAGGCTTCCCGGGAGTTCTACACGTCGTGGCTTAACGAATAAGACTTTCCGGGAGTTCTACAAGTCGTGGTCTAACGCATAGGGCTTCCAGGAAGTTCTACACGTCGTGGCCTAACGCATAGGGCTTCCCAGGAGTTCTACACGTCGTGGATTAACGCATAGGGCTTCCCGGGAGCTTTATGCGGTCTCACAACACAGTGCGAAGGCAAAAAATGATAACACCAAAAATGGCCATGTACAGTGTCCAGGTCAGAACAGATAAAATTCCATATTACCTTGTACAATGCCCATGTCAGAACATATTACTTTAGATATGGCCGTGCACAGTGCCCAGAAGAGAACTGATAACCTCCGAAATTGCCATGTCCTGTAGACAGGCCTGACAACATTCGATATGGACATGTGCAGTGCCCGTGTCAGAACATATAACACTAGATATGGCCGTATACATAGTCCGTGTCAGAACAAATAACACTAGATATGGCCGTATACAGTGTCCGTGTCATAACAAATAACACTAGATATGGCCGTATACAGAGTCCGTGTCTGAACAGATAACACTAGATATAACCATGTACATTGCCCGTATCAGAACACAAACACTAGACATAGTCATGTACAGTGCTCATGTCAGAACAAATAACACTAAATATATCCATGTACAGGTCCGTGTCAGAACATATAACACTAGATATGGCCATGCACAGAATCCGCGTCAGAAAAGATAACATTAGAATAAGCCATGTACAGTGCTTATGTCAGAACAGATAACACTAGATATGGCCATGTACAGTGTCTATTAAGAACAAATAATATTAGATATAGCCATGTACAGTACCCGTGTCAGAACATATAACACTAGATATGGCCATGTACAGTGCTCGTGTCAGAACATATAACACTAGATATGGCCATGCACAGTGCTCACATCAGAACTGATAACACTAAATATGGCCATGTACAGAGTCCGCGTCAGAACAGATAACACTAGATATAGCCATGTACAGTGCTCATGTCAGAACAAATAACACTAGATACGGCCATGTACAGTGCCCGTGTCAGAACATATAACACTAGATATAGCAATATACAGTGCCCGTGTTAGAACATATAACATTGGATATGGCCATACACAGTGTTCATATCAGAACAGATAACACTTTATACAGCCATGTACAGTGCCCAGGCCAGAACAAATAACACTAGATATGGCCATGCACAGCGCTCATGTCTGAACAGATAACACCAGATATAGCCATGTACAGTGTCTATGTCAGAACATATAACACTAGATATAGCCATGTACAGTGCCCGTGTTAGAACATATAACATTGGATATGGCCATACACAGTGTTCATATCAGAACAGATAACACTTTATACAGCCATGTACAGTGCCAAGGCCAGAACAAATAACACTAGATATGACCATGCAAAGCGCTCATGTCTGAACAGATAACACCAGATATAGCCATGTACAGTGTCTATGTCAGAACATATAACACTAGATATAGCCATGTACAGTGCCCGTGTTAGAACATATAACATTGGATATGGCCATACACAGTGCTCATATCAGAACAGATAACACTTTATACAGCCATGTACAGTGCCCAGGCCAGAACAAATAACACTAGATATGGCCATGCACAGCGCTCATGTCTGAACAGATAACACCAGATATAGCCATGTACAGTGTCTATGTCAGAACATATAACACTAGATATAGCCATGTACAGTGCCCGTGTTAGAACATATAACATTGGATATGGCCATACACAGTGCTCATATCAGAACAGATAACACTTTATACAGCCATGTACAGTGCCCAGGCCAGAACAAATAACACTAGATATGGCCATGCACAGCGCTCATGTCTGAACAAATAACACTAGATATGGCCATGCACAGCGCTCATATCAGAACAGATAACAATAGATATGGCCATGTAAAGAGTCCGTGTCTGAACGGATAACACCAGATATAGCCATGTACAGTGTCTATGCAAGAACAGATAACACTAGATATAGCCATGTACAGTGCCCATGTCAAAACATATTACACTAGACATGACCATACACAGAGTCCGGGTCAGAACAGATAACACTAGATATAGCCATGTACGGTACCCATGTCAGAACAGATAACACTATATATAGCCATGTACAGTACCCATGTCAGAACAGATAACACTAGATATAGTCATGTAAAGAGTCCGTGTCAGAACAGATAACACTAGATATAGCCATGTACAGTGCCCATGTCAAAACATATTACACTAGACATGACCATGCACAGAGTCCGCGTCAGAACAGATAACACTAGATATAGCCATGTACAGTACCCATGTCAGAACAGATAACACTATATATAGCCATGTACAGTACCCATGTCAGAACAGATAACACTAGATATAGTCATGTAAAAATCCGTGTCAGAACACATAACACCAGATATAGCCATGTACAGTGTCTATGCCAGAACATATAACACTAGATATAGCCATGTACAGTGCCCATGTCAAAACATATTACACTTGACATGACCATGCACAGAGTCTGCGTCAGAACAGATAACACTATATATAGCCATGTACGGTACCCATGTCAGAACAGATAACACTATATATAGCCATGTACAGTACCCATGTCAGAACAGATAACACTAGATATAGTCATGTAAAGAATCCGTGTCAGAACAGATAACACTAGATATAGCCATGTACAGTACCCATGTCAGAACATATAACACTAGATATAGCCATAAACAGTGTCTATGTCAGAACAAATAACATTAGATATAGCCATGTACAGTGCCCGTGTCAGAACATATAACACTAGATATAGCCATGTACAGTGCCCGTGTCAGAACATATAACACTAGATATAGCCACGTACAGTGTCTATGACAGAACAAATAACATTATATATAGCCATGTACAGTGCCCGTGTCAGAACATATAACACTAGATATGGTCATGCACAGAGTCCGCGTCAGAACAGATAACACTATATATAGCCATGTACGGTACCCATGTCAGAACAGATAACACTATATATAGCCATGTACAGTACCCATGTCAGAACAGATAACACTAGATATAGTCATGTAAAGAGTCCGTGTCAGAACAGATAACACTAGATATAGCCATGTACAGTGCCGATGTCAAAACATATTACACTAGACATGACCATGCACAGAGTCCGCGTCAGAACAGATAACACTAGATATAGCCATTTACTGTACCCATGTCAGAACAGATAACACTATATATAGCCATGTACAGTACCCATGTCAGAACAGAGAACACTAGATAAAGTCATGTAAAGAGTCCGTGTCAGAACAGATAACACCAGATATAGCCATGTACAGTGTCTATGCCAGAACATATAACACTAGATATAGCCATGTACAGTGCCCATGTCAAAACATATTACACTAGACATGACCATGCACAGAGTCCGCGTCAGAACAGATAACACTATATATAGCCATGTACGGTACCCATGTCAGAACAGATAACACTATATATAGCCATGTACAGTACCCATGTCAGAACAGATAACACTAGATATAGTCATGTAAAGAGTCCGTGTCAGAACAGATAACACTAGATATAGCCATGTACAGTACCCATGTCAGAACATATAACACTAGATATAGCCATAAACAGTGTCTATGTCAGAACAAATAACATTAGATATAGCCATGTACAGTGCCCGTGTCAGAACATGTAACACTAGATATAGCCATGTACAGTGCCCGTGTCAGAACATATAACACTAGATATAGCCATGTACAGTGTCTATGTTAGAACAAATAACATTATATATAGCCATGTACAGTGCCCGTGTCAGAACATATAACACTAGATATGGTCATGCAAAGAGTCCGCGTCAGGACAGATAACACTAGGTATAGCCATGTACAGTGTCTATATCAGTACAAATAACACAAGGTATGGCCATGTACAGTGTCTTTGTCAGAACAAATACACTAAATATGGCCATGTACAGTATCTTTGTCAGAACAATTACACTAGATATGGCCATGCACAGTGTTCATGTCAGAACAGAGAAAGGTAGAAACGACCGTGTACAGTGTCTATGTCTGAACTAATAACACCAGATATAGCCATGTACAGTGCCCATGTCAGAACATATAACACTAGATATAGCCATTTACAGGCCCATGTCAGAACAGAGAAAGGTAGATATGACCGTGTACAGTGCCCATATTAGAACAGAGAAAGGCAGTTATGACCGTGTACAGTGCCCATATCAGAACAGAGAAAGGCAGATATGACCGTGCAGAGTGCCCATATCAGAACAGAAGGTAGATATGACCGTGTACAGTGCCCATATCAGAACAGAAATGTAGATATGACCGTGTGCAGTGCCCGTATCAGAACAGAGAAAGGTAGATATGACCGTGTGCAGTGCCCGTATCAGAACAGAAAGGTAGATATGACCGTGTACAGTGTCCATATCAGAACAGAGAAAGGTAGATATGACCGTGTACAGTGCCCGTGTCAGAAAAGAGAACGGTAGATATGACCGTGTACAGTGCCCATGTCAAAACCGATAACTCTTGGTATGACCGTGTGCGACACTCATGTCTCGTTATGTTTTTATTAAATGCCTGTGAGATCACCGAACACTATATATAGCCATGTTACGTTTCTGAAATTCCCAACCAATGGTATACATGTACAAATGAAACTTTCGAACTCATGTTATTTTTCTTTTTTTGACACGTGATGCTATATCCAGCCTTTCAGAGATTACGTTGAAAATTTGTTTGAAAATTATCTGAAATTTCAGGAAAGCTACTGAAGATGAAATTCCCAATAAAAACCTTGCAGCACATGTGGAAAATATTGGGAATTTGGAAATACGGAAAGATGACATATTCTTAGCCACTTTCCCGAAATCTGGTATGTATTTAACCCTAGTTTGTCTAAAAACAACAAGACATTAGTGTTTTATAAAAAAAGTTTACTTTGCATTATGTTTAGGTAAAATGTATCGCACGTGTAAAATTAATGGTTCATTCACGTGAATTAAAACTATAATATATGAACTCTATCAATTCAATGGGGATGTATGATGAGAAATATCTACATATTAGTCATACAGTTAGGGTGTTACTGTATACTAGCCGTCTGGCAATTTAAAAGTTCTGGGTTCTGAGACATCATATCAATCAACATTCCCAGACATTTCCCAGACATTTCCCTGTCATTTTCCAGACATTTCCCGGACAACTCCCAGACATTTTCCTGACATTTCCCTTACGTTTTACTGACATTTCCCTTACGTTTTACTGACATTGCCCTGACATTTCCTTAACGTTTCACTAACATTTCCTTAACGTTTCACAGACATTTCTCTAACATTTCCTTAACGTTTCACTGACATTTCCTTTACGTTTCATTGACATTTCCTTTACGTCTCACAGACATTTCTCTAACATTTCCTTTACGTTTGACTTACAATTCCCTTACGTTTGACTGACAATTCCCTAACACTTCACTTATGTTTGACTGACATTTACCTAACATTTCTCTTATGTTTCCATGACGTTTCTCTGCCTTTTCCTCACGTTTTTCTAATGTTTCCCTGACATTTCCCTAACAGTTTCCTGACATTTCCTTAACACATCCTTGAAATTCACATGGTTATGTTCTTTTAGGCGTAAAGATGAATGCAATGTGTAAAATCGGATTTTCAACATTGACGTGTGTCCTTTTAAATTCATAAACACAGCTTTTCAGTTATAGTTATAACTAAAAACGGAAGAACTGCCAAATGTTAAAACTATTAAAAAAGTACTACAGCATGTGATGTGTTGATAAACTATTTGTCATTTACTGCTTACATTTATGTTTGAAAGTATTAGATTGAAAGGACCAACGTTTTTTTAAAAACAATATTTATGGAGGGAAGCCAAAATTTAACGAACACGGCGGACGTGCAATTAGTTAATGTCTTTTTAGGAGTTTGATAACAGTTTTCATCAAACTAGTGAAGTAGTTTTGAAAATAAATACGAGCAAAAACATTTACAAATTGATATTTTTTTCTAATTCTTATTTATTATACCAATAAAACTTTAAAACAAATAAAATATTTATTATGCCTTTTATCATATCAGACCATAAATAAGAAAGAAAGAAAGAAACTTTTATTGCAATTTAATAGGTCATAGGCCCTTGTGAACATAAACAAAACAGGAATAAATTTACATACCTGACGTAACACATATTGTATCTTATATAACAAAAATGTGTAAAGAAAAAAGAGAAAATATCACGTATACATAACGCAATGTGCATAGATATATACATACATAAAACATATATACCAGATACATGTTAATCAATTAATCAAATCAATACATAAAAAATTTGTGGAAAATCAAACACAGAAAAAAAAAAAATACTGTCATGTATTCTTGTTACGGAGAAAGTACATGTATGATGTTAATACACAAGTAATATTACTTTATAATTATTAAAATATACAAATTATTATATATATTTTTAAGCCACAATCAACACGTTTACAAGCAGACTTTTTTTTTAACCAGATCATTAATAAGCGACACATGCTGCCTTTGAACAAATTACCAGAGCCATTTTTCAAAATAGAAACAAAATAAGAATCAGCAAACATACTCTAAAGTATTCTAATGTCATAAACACATCACCTAGACATGTAAATGTGTGTGAATATTTATCAAACTCGTCATGTGTTCCTTAAAGCATAGTACCAACATTGGAAACAGGAAATGCTTCCGTGGGTAAGTCGCATAATGGCGGTTATAAATGCTTGTTTCTTATTTTTTTAAAAATGCATTTTCCTTATGTCAATGCTAATTGTTTTATTTGAGTAGCATTATTGATGCATTTTGAACATTTTAAAAGCATTGTCATGTTTGAAGTATGCATTTTGAAAAAAAGGATAATGATTCGAAATCGGAGTTGAATTCATGATTTATGAAGTCACTTTATCAACAGTGTACACACTGAATAGGAAAACAATCTCTTAGCGGACGCATGATCCCTACTTTTTCATCATATCTGGGTAGTGCAGAGGTTGACAAACAATAAAATGTAAGTTTCACTGCTTTCATTTGGGTCTCTCTATGAATGGCAAACATCACACTTCTTATTATTTACTATAGAATCAAAAACACAAATCAATAATGGGCTTGCACCTTTAACAATTGACCTGACGTGAGAGCGACTACCGCTCCAACCTCTGGTCACGTGGCGTTGTTTGTCCAATTAAATACAATGTAATACAGTGTTTACTTAGAGACCGTTAGTTTATCTCAGGAAAATGGCCGCTAAAACATACCAATGATTGATATTTTTTTTTATCTCTGACAAGGTACCCACTGGTGCTGGGAGATTGTAAAGATGTTACAGAAAGGGGAAGCCGAGTATGAGAAGAATGTGAAAGAATTTGCATTTCTAGATTTTCGAGATACTGAACATTTATCTGAAATTCCTTCACCCAGAGTTTTAAATTGCCATTATCCTGTCAAGCTTATTCCGAAAGGAGTTGTGGAAAAAGGGGTAAAAATCATACACGTGCAAAGGAACCCAAAGGATGTTTTTGTGTCTTACTTCAACCATTCGAGACACTACGAGGTTAATTATTTCACTTCGGCGTTTGGAAATTATCTACAACTTGTGGTTGGATCACTTGGAGTTTGTAAGTGGTTTTTTTTTACAATTCACCAATGTACTTTTATTTTTAATAATTGTTAAAACAGCATAAACAATAAATTGTTGTATAATATATTTATACTCGTTTCTAGTTGTTACATACAAATACGTAGGAATTATGAAAAGTCATATGTTATGTTGTTATGAACGTGTGGCTCGAATCTTTTGTAAATATTACATCAATAAAAGTATAAAATTTAAATCAACGATTGCTTTTTGCGAGATACCATCGTCGGATACCCGCGCGTACTCTAGATCTTCATTAATCACCCGTGGGATATTACACTAGCTTTGCGTTGTTTCTACCAAGCCACAATGCAACCATATGATTGGTTCCTTCACGACTTCACCCAATCGCTACGTTAAATTCATGCAAACGCCGTTTTGATGAGAGGTTGTTAACGTTAGCTGTATTTAGTTCTGTTCAAATAAAATGGCACAGAGCTAGCGTTATTTCCCACGGGTGGTGGATTGAGGGTATCGGATTTGACACAAGTGTGTATCCGACGATGGCGAGGTACGTGCGTTAAGCCAAAGTTATGGGTATTTATTCTTATTGAGATTTGAACAGTGTGTCTGTGGCTGTCTGTGGGTGTCTGTAGGTAATTTTTTTTCATTTAGAAATCATTATATGTGAAAACAAGGTATTAAGTATGAAACTGTATTTATTTAAAAGTAAAACGAACATGTTTGTGGTAAAATTATTTCAGATCATTTCTACCCCTGGTTTAAGTACGTCCTTGAATGGGAGAAATTCACAAGAAAACACCCGGAGCAAATTCTTAACCTATACTATGAGGATTTAAAGGAGGTAAATCAAGTTTGAACTACATGTAGCATAGCATGCTACCACTAGCATCAACGTTATAACGTTATTAAAAAGTTTGCCTCAGTAAAGTGGCCCTAAATAAGCCGAAGCGCGGGGAAGAACTATTTTAATTAAGTCGATGTATTGGTGGGTTTTTTTGGGGGTGAGTGAAGTGGGGTGAATGTTTAATTGAGGCCGATATTTGGGCGTATAGTTTGTATCACCTTTGATGTTCTTTTAATACACTGAAAATAATCTTGAAAAGTATGCAACACTAAACGCAGCATTTCCAGGTTAGCCTGATATTTTATAAACCTGATATTTTATGCATTTGGACTTGAATAAACAAGAACATTTAGGCTATATGAAATAAAAAATCAAAACTGTAAATGTCGATTACAAATTTAAATAACTCTTCTAAATATAATAACAAAGATATTAGACATACAAAAGTGGTGGGTTAGCTGATCCGTACAGTACATGTTAAAATGAACCTTTATATAAATTCAAGATCGTGAATTACACAACTTTTCTCCGGTACACTTCCTATTGCAATCAAGTTAGGTCGGTATATTGGTTTACCAAGTACAAGAAATTTTGTAAGTAGTGTAATATTGTTGAGCAAGAAATACATTTCGTATTCTGTTGTCCTGAATTTGATTATTTAAATGAACATCTGAGCGCGAAAAATGATGAATAAGGTGTTACAAATTATTCATATATAGGTAAAATTGACATACTATAACAAAATAAAAGTGCAATAATATCTCTCGGAAAGATCATAGAGAGCGCGCTTTAAACAAGGAAAGTTTTAATACTTCTTTTTTCATTACATTGATGGATAAATGTGATAATTCATTTTATTTTCTTGTTGTTTTGTAAAATAATGCGTTTTTCATATTTGTGTTGAAGTTATTGCAATTTTGATAAAATGGTCACTTGTAAGCCTTATTAGGCTGAGTATTTCTTAACATTTATTGACATGTTTGCTAATGTTGTAAATCTAACATGTATTTTACCTGTTACTTTGATAAATAAATAATATCTTTATGTGTCATAAGTTCGAATTCCCGCTCGGTCACAGTCTTTGTGATGATTAATACACGACATTGCGTCTCATTGTCATTCGTCTCTCACCTCTGATTCAAGTGGGTAAATATAATTTTCTTCCGGAGATTGGTGAGCTGTAGTACTGGTTAAAATTCCAGGATCCAAGACTAATATGATTCGGTTTTCTGATAGTTGCACAAGTGTTTTTTAGATATGAGGATGCGTACATTAAGTATCCTATAACCTTATTTCAGGATCCTGTCCGCGAGATAAAAAAGATCAACATTTTCCTTGAATGTAACAGGGATGACGACGTCATCGCCAAAATCGCCGACGCATGTTCTTTCCAAAGTTTGAAAAAAGCTGACGCAAATGTTAAAGAAAATCCTTTCGACTCAGACAGTTCAAAGGAGAGAGAAAACATCATGTATAGAAAAGGTACTGTATAACCCGTCTAAGTAAAAATGATCGATATGGCCGCCATAGCCTTACAGATCTAATCATACCATACTAAAAACAAGAAATGTCACTGTTAACTGTCACATGCCCACCAACATGTCATGATGTTATGTTGATGATTTGTAGCAAGTATCATTTAAATTCATCTATGCATGACAAAGTTACAGGCCAGAAACGAAATCTCACATAAACTCAAACTGAAATTGTGACCTTGACCTTTGAGGTACGGGAATGGGTCTTACTCGCGACACGTTGTCATGTTCTGTTGATCATTTGTTGCAAGTATCAACAAAATCCATCTATGCATGACAAAGTAACGGGCCGGAAACAAAATACCGGACGGAAGGACGGACGGACGGACGCTGCGATTACTATATGCCACCCCAAATTATTTTTTTGGGGGGGGGGTGGGGGTGGGGGGGGGCATAATAAGGACATATATATCCAATAAGAGATGCAACATTCGAAGGACACAAATCTGTGTAAACGGTCAACTCTACTAAGCAGCCACTTGTCGTCAGCAGCCATATTTTCTATGCTTTCAGAGAAAACGAACATATATTAAGGGACAACCTGTTTTAAAAGGCCACTTTGCCCCTTCCCTTCCCCGGCTGCATTTGAAAAGACATGTTTGACTTTTTTTAAGTACAAAAAATACATACACAAAGAAAACTGTACAATATGGTTGGCAACATTGAAAAGGTCCGTAATAAATCCGGAACTAGAGAGTTTAAACATGATTAACCGACACATTTAACCTTGCTCTAACCCCGTCATCACAACACAAAATGGACAAAATGGTTGGCAACATTGAAACGGTTCGTAATAAATCCGGAACAAAGGAGTTTAAACATGATTAACCGACACATCTAACCTTGCTCTAACCCCGTCATCACAACACAAATTGGACAAAATGATTGGCAACATTGAAACGGTCCGTAATAAATCCGGAACTAGGGACTTTAAACATGATTAACCGACACATGTAATCTTGCTCTAACCCCGTCATCACAACACAAAATGGACAAAATGGTTGGCACATTGAAATGGTCCGTAATAAATCCGGAACAAGGGAGTTTAATCATGGTTTACCGACACATGTAATCTTGCTCTAACCCCGTCATCACAACACAAAATGGACAAAATGGTTGGCACATTGAAATGGTCCGTAATAAATCCGGAACAAGGGAGTTTAATCATGGTTTACCGACACATGTAATCTTGCTCTAACCCCGTCATCACAACACAAAATGGACAAAATGGTTGGCACATTGAAATGGTCCGTAATAAATCCGGAACAAGGGAGTTTAATCATGGTTTACCGACACATGTAATCTTGCTCTAACCCCGTCATCACAACACAAAATGGACAAAATGGTTGGCACATTGAAATGGTCCGTAATAAATCCGGAACAAGGGAGTTTAATCATGGTTTACCGACACATGTAATCTTGCTCTAACCCCGTCATCACAACACAAAATGGACAAAATGGTTGGCACATTGAAATGGTCCGTAATAAATCCGGAACAAGGGAGTTTAATCATGGTTTACCGACACATGTAATCTTGCTCTAACCCCGTCATCACAACACAAAATGGAAGAAATGGTTGGCACATTGAAATGGTCCGTAATAAATCCGGAACAAGGGAGTTTAATCATGGTTTACCGACACATGTAATCTTGCTCTAACCCCGTCATCACAACACAAAATGGACAAAATGGTTGGCACATTGAAATGGTCCGTAATAAATCCGGAACAAGGGAGTTTAATCATGGTTTACCGACACACCTAACCTTGCTCTAACCCCGTCTTCACAACACAAAATGGGACATTATATATATGGTCATTATATATTCACTGTTGTAAGATTGTAAACAGTGAAGTTATCAGAATTAATTTACTGAGAAATCCTTATAATCTATCAAAGAGCATGATACAAATCTTTAAGGGATAACTCCAACATATATTTTCGGACGATGCTTCTGAGTTGTTCTTCCTGTTTAGCTCGCCTGGATGAATGTCCAAGGAAGGCTATTGCCATGACCCCGGCGTCGTCGGCGTCGGCGTCGGTGTCGTCTGTAGACATCCAGGTTAAACCTAAACTATCTTTCTGATTCTGTTCACATTTGCTTTCCTGTTTCATTACACATTGCTTTTAATACTTTTGATAAATATATTGACCCAGGCAAGGTAATCTACCATTGAACTTATTTATTGGACGCTTACTAAACTGTGATGTCATTCTAACTTTCCCTGAAGCAACAGACCAATCAATATTCTAAAACTCGTTGCTATATAACAGACAAATCGGGAAAGCTAGATCCGTTCTACAGACTACGTTTTAATCGCAGGAGTTGTAATATAGGTATCGAAATTTGTAACCTAAATATGAATAAATGAATGAATGAATGAATGAATGAATGAATGAATGAATGAATGAATGAATGAATGGTGTTTTAAGGCACGTCGGCACATACATATGTGTGCAAGAGAATTTATGCATTTTATATGACGTATGAATAATATTTTGGAAAACAATGAACTTTGAGCTTAAAAGCCAGACTTTGAAGGATCATATTCTTCTAAAAATTACAGGAAATTTAAAAAATGATTACCATTATTTATTATGATAATTATTTTAGTTTGAAAAGCCGGAGTATAAGCAAATCGGTCCAGACATTTTTTGTTATTGCAGGAGAGGTTGGGGACTGGAAGAACTGGTTTACAGTCGCACAAAGTGAAATGGTTGATGCCTGGCTCAGCGAGAATTTGGTGGACACAGACCTTAAATTCAGATATTCACTCAAATGACTTGAATACACATTTATTGATTCTGTACTTTAATAAGACCTAGGAAAAGAATATACAAACATTATATCTCACTTGTTTTTTATTCCATTAAATTCACTGTATAAAAAATTAAAAATGTTGGAGACACACGACTGTTTTTTGTGTGTGGAGCCCGTGGCCCAATGGTCGTGGGTTCGATACTCAAACTCGGCTATGTTAGGTGTGTCCTTGGGCATGACACTTTCCTCGGCATATGTTTAATACTGGTTCTACCCGGGAAGATTTAGCGTGATTTGACTATGTTGCTGTCTAATCGATGTAAAATAGATAAGTTCAAGACATTTTTTTATGAATTTTATCTAACAATATGTATTGAAAATATTATTTTGACATACATGGCCAAGTTTGATCATTGTCTATTACAAAACAATCAAGATATGGCAATTTTAAGAAATCCGAATTCTAAGATGGCTATGAAATAACAATTACCATATTATCATTGTGTTTTATTATCTATTTCGTTACAAAAGGGATTGCCCCACAGTTTTAGCTGTATCAGTGTAAAACATGCTTGACTTTACTTAATAACTATTTCAGGTGTACTGGCCCCAAAGTCAGTTCCCGGAAAGATTGGCTCTTCTAACAACCATTTGTTGCACGCATTATGTTTTGTATTATTATTATATTATATATCTTTATTAAAGTCTTATCTATGTACAAACATATAAATAAAACATACAATAACATATACAACGTACAAAGCCATTAAAAATTAGAATTACAAGGGACTATCGCTATAAAATTAATTGACATAAAATATATATATATATATCACAAATAATACATGCTTTATATTAGAATAAGAGGAATAGTATATATAGGCATTATACATTGAAAGAATTGAGACGCCGGCGCTTTTGTATTGGGAATCTGTAGTTGAGAATGGGTCACGTTTTTATTATGCTACTTTTTGTTGTAAGAAGTAAGATACGTTTTCACACACCTGCAAAACACAATTCCGCAGCGAACAATTGATAAGACTATCAAATGGCAGTATTTATACATAATTATACAGCAAACGGGTCACATATCAGATGCTTTATGTTCGTGTGAAAATAAATTGCTTGACTGAAGGTCATAAATGTTAACTGATTATGAACGTATTTATATTTTATTAAAGTCTCACCATAGTATAAACACATATCATTTACAGTTTAACATGGTGATAAAATATACATCATGTCATTCTATAAGATTGTAAGGGATTAAATCAAATAATATCACATTGTCAATATCACTGTTACAGAGTAAAACAATATTTACAAACAGAGTAAGATTGAAAAGTCGCTGTTAATCTTGGTAATGTTGTACTCCCCACCACAACCCAAGCTGTTTATATAGCACAGTTTGGGAGTACTAAAACAATAATATAAATAGAAAACAAAGTATAAAAAACAGCGCCATGGTGTTATTATAAACACATTATGAAACACAGTCAAACCTGTCTTAAGCAGTCAGCCAAGAGAAGGTGCAAAAGTGACCTTTTAAGACAGGTTGTTGCTTAATGCAGGTTAATTTGCTCTGCTCATATAAACGGGAAAGAACAAATGCGGATGTTTAAGACAAGTGACTGCTCAATAGAGGCGACAACTTATACAGGTTTTACTGTATATTAAAAAGTCATTTATCAGCAAATATCAAATGTGTCATGACCTGATTAACAACAACCGCTCAAATCTATGTTATCATTAAGCAAAATATACAATAAACTGTCAATTTATAGTATTTATAAGTAAATCAACATGATTCAAAATCATCTGTTTCGATCAAAACAATGGTCGTCTTTTCAACATTGAACAGCAGGTTTTGGCACAACTTCTTATTAAATATTATAATTATGTGCACGTATAGCAAAGTTTTAATTAGAAATTCTTGGGTATCTTGGTAGGCCCAACGTCCTTCCTAAAATAAATGGCAAACATTCTTATATGTAGCCGTTGGTCGAGCTACGTTCGAATCCACGACCTCAGCAATGAGAGATAATTAACACAATGGTGAAGCATTAGAACATTCGGTCACGGAGGACTACTGGTATAAAGTGAGGAACCACGACCTCAGCAATGAGAGATAATTAACACAATGGTGACTTTAGACCATTCGGTCACAGAGAATCCCTGGTACAAAGTGAGGAACCACGACCTCAGCAATGAGAGATAATTTACACAATGGTGAAGCTTTAGATCATTCGGTCACGGATGATCCCTGGTACAAAGTGAAGAACCATGACCTCAGCAATGAGAGATACTTAACACAATGGTGAAGCGTTAGATAATTCGGTCACGGAGATCCCTGTCATAAAGTGAGGAACCACGACCTCAGCAATGAGAGATAATTAACACAATGGTAAAGAGTTAGAACATTCGGTCACAGAGGACCCCTGGTATAAAGTGAGGAACCACGACCTCAGCAATGAGAGATAATTAACAAAATGGTGAAGCGTTAGATCATTTGGTCACGGAGGACCCCTGGTATAAAGTGAGAAACCACGACCTCAGCAATGAGAGATAATTAACACAATGGTGAAGCGTCAGACCATTCGGTCACGGGGGATCCCTGGTATAGAATGAGTAACCACGACCTCAGCAATGAGAGATAATTAACACAATGGTGACTTTAGACCATTCGGTCACAGAGAATCCCTGGTACAAAGTGAGGAACCACGACCTCAGCAATGAGAGATAATTTACACAATGGTGAAGCTTTAGATCATTCGGTCACGGATGATCCCTGGTACAAAGTGAGGAACACGACCTCAGCAATGGGAGATAATTAACACAATGGTGAAGCGTAAGACCATTCGGTCACGGAGAACCTCTGGTGTAAAGTGAGGAACCACGACCTCAGCAATGAGAGATAATTAACACAATTGTGAAGCATAAGACCATTCGGTCACAGAGGATCCCTGGTAGAAAGTGAGGAACCATGAACTCAGCAATGAGAGATAATTAACACAATGGTGAAGCGTAAGACCATTCGGTCACGGAAGCCCCCTGGTATAAAGTGAGGAACCGCGACCTCAGCAATGAAAGAAGATAAACATAATGATGCAGCGTTAAATCATTCGGTCACGGAGGACTCCTGATATAAAGTGAGGAACCACGACCTCAGCAATGAAAGATATTTAACACAATGGTGAAGCGTTAGACCATTCGGTCACGGTGGACTCCTGATATAAAGTGAGGAACCACGACCTCAGCAATGAAAGATATTTAACACAATGGTGAAGCGTTAGACCATTCGGTCACGGTGGACTCCTGATATAAAGTGAGGAACCACGACCTCAGCAATGAAAGATATTTAACACAATGGTGAAGCGTTAGACCATTCGGTCACGGAGGACTCCTGATATAAAGTGAGGAACCACGACCTCAGCAATGAAAGATAATTAACACAATGGTGAAGCGTTAGACCATTCGGTCACGGAGGATCCCTGGTATGAAGTGAGGAACCACGACCTCAACAATGACAGATAATTAACACAATGGTGAAGCGTTAGACCATTTGGTCACGGAGGACCCCTGGTATGAAGTGAGGAACCACGACCTCAGCAATGAAAGATAATTAACAGAATGGTGAAGTGTAAGACCATTCGGTCACGGAGGACCCCTGGTATAAAGTAAGGAACCAAGACCTCAGCAATGAGAGATAATTAACACAATGGTGAAGCGTAAGACCATTCGGTCACGGAGGACCCCTGGTAAAAAGTGAGGAATCCAAATAAAGAGAGATATTTGGCGAGTTACACATTGAGAGCACAAATTCTCACAGTCGTGATTGTTTAATTTAATTTTACGGTCTAATTTAGTAATATTTCGGCTACTTTAAAACAGCTTCAAATCAATTAAGAATAGAAGAAAAACATGAAACTTGCTTGCTATTTTTAACATTTTAAAATAAAAACATTTCTGATTTATAATATTAAGTACAGTATTAGTTTTTTTTAATGTTTTCAACACATTTCAGGTATATGGCATATCGAGACATCGGAATGAATCTAAGTAGAACCAGCATCCTTCGGCAAGTAACCAGCAAACTTTGTCACAAAAAGTTATTTATTGCCATAACGGTGACAGGAGGTAAACGATATTTGAAAGGCTGCGAGAAACCTTAGTACAGTTGTAAACACATTAAACTGTGAGCTCGATATACCGATAACGATCTCAACCACATACAGAACACACCGAGAACTTTCCATGTGAACACGTGTGATATATTAATATAATGACAACTTTTCATCGTCGCAACATATAATTATTGAAATAGCTTTACATTAGATTTGCATCTGAGCAGACATTTGTTTGTATGGACTGGTTGATTAAATATTTAGCGTCATTTTTATGCGTTCGAGGGCTAATAGATGATCCGTTAACCTAACCACTGTTTCCTGGGATCCTTAAAGGTTAACCAGTACTCGAGCACACCCACTGGAATCAGATTCTTTTTAAAATGACCAACGATGAAACTTTAATCTGATCACGTGATTCCCAGGCTTGCGCTTATATATAGCTCCTATATCGGAAGAAGGAACTGCCTGTTTCTGTAATTACATTTTAGGTCACTAAATTTTTGTCCTATTTGAGATCAGGGAAATGTATTTAAAATGAATCTAAGTTTCATTTCTTTCTTTTAAAGTACAGAGTATCCATAGTAACAGAAAACATGGTATTTATGTGATAACTATTTCAATCATGGTGTCACACATACGTTAATGTCGTGTGATGATAAAACATAGATAGTATACCTATGATAAAATCACTAGTGTAAGGTTTCTGTTTATCGTTTTGGAGAAATACCCCCAACGCGATGGTGCGTATATATTGACACCATATAGTTTAGCTGTTCATGAAATAATTTGACAACAGGTATGTGTGTACATAAAATAATTACGTCATGTGCATGATAAACTTGATTGGCGTGATAAACCTACATTTATCAGACAGGCAGTTTATCAACAGAAATGAATGCATTGGCATGATAAAATATTTTTTAATTGGTGATATAGTAACCTTTGAGCACGTATACAACATTTACTTACTTTGAGGAATTCTCCGTGGCGGATATGTCTAAGGCGCCGTCTCAAGATCACTAACTTCTCACCGCTTAGATTGTAGGTTCGAATCCAGCTCACTCAAAAAACTTTATGTGAGAAAGTTTGTCAGTTAAATGCAGAAGGACGGTGCTTCTACTCGGATTAATTTTGAGGCCTTTCTCCACCAATACAACTGGATATGCCATGTTTAACCTGAAATGTGCTGAAAATGGCGTTAAACCCCATTCAACTACTTTGACTAGTTGAGAACTACAGTAGAATTTCATTGGCTCGAGCACAGATGGCTTAAACACCACATTAACTCCAACCACTTATTTTGTACCGGCCGATAACTATTTCGATGTATATACATGTATGTTAAACATGTATGTTAAACAATTAACGATTTCACGCGTATTTTACGTCGTCAATACAATGTTTATCAAACAAATCAAACTTGACAACAAAAGGTCATAAATTATCAGAAATTGCACCAAGCTAGTATTACAGCCTTTCGCAAGCAGTTTTCTCTTAATTTTGATATTTTCGAATTTGAATAACACTGATATTATAAAAGACGCAGAACTGGTAATTATCCAATTTGTTTTTCAACACATTGCATTTTATTCTTATCATTTTTGTCCAATGGTATAATGTTATTAATTAAGTGATTTCATATTGGCCAATTTATTTGTCCAATGATTGCCACATTGGCCCGTAGGCCAAAATGGCTGTCCGAGGACCAATAACTGGGCCAATATAAAATTCCTTTATTAATGACATTTTTATTGATTACCTGCTTCTAGTATCCGGGTCAGTTTTTAACTATTTCATTTATGAAAGTCAATGAAATAAAAGCAGGTCAGATAATTTTATTTTTAGTGTAAATGAGATGTATAGAATTGGGTATATGGTAGCATACTTTATTTATGATAGATCTTAGGGCTCTTATTATTTTATTTATCTATTTATTTACGTGACATGATTACAATATAAAACAAACATAGACAAACAAACATAATAGTTATAATCAAAAATTGTACCCAGCCTAAACAGGCTTATCAGTTACTTTATTCTAAAAACATGATATGTAGATTCATTTATAAGTTATTAATGTTGTTGTTGTTGTTGTTATATGGTGTTTAGCGTCGCTTTCAACAATGTTTCAGTCATATCGCGACAGTGTCTACTTGAGACAGTATTCTTAGCGCTGTCACACTGGAGTATCATGCCGCAGATACATGGTATGATACCCCACCCAGTCACATTATACTGACACCGAGCTTACCAGACCTCAAACTCTCCTCTAAATGCTGAGCATAAAGCGAGGAAGCTTCTAGTACCATTAAAGTCTTTGGTATGACCCGACCCGGCCGGGGATTGAACCCACGACCTTCCGCATGCGAGGCGGACGTTCTACCACTAGACAACGCCGCGGTCTATAAGTTATTAAAAAAAAGTAATAGTGTTTCAAATCCAGAATACATAAGTGCAATATTGTTAACCGGTTGTTTTAAACAAAATATATATTTTGTCTTTTGGGTGCTTGAACGATAGTATACAGGTTGAATACATTAGTTACGAATGACTAATCGTAAAATTGAGAGTAAAATCATTTCGGTTAATATGCAATATTGTATATATTTTGAAATATATTTAAGTAGTATTAAACATTTATATGAATCGATACCTTCAAAAGTGCCAACCTCAACATTACAACGCTTTCTTTTTATCATGAGTTGATTTAAGGAGCGACTTAATGTTCAAACAATCGGAAATAGCCGTATTGGCCGAGTTCAGTTCGTACTGGCCGAGTTCAGCTCGTACTGGTCGAGTTTAGTTCGTATTGGCCGAGTTTAGTTCGTATTTGCCGAGTTCAGCTCGTATTGGCCGAGTTCTCAACATATGATGTCATATTTTCCCTCGATATCAAGATCATTAATATTATTCCATTTAGTTATCGGCGACCAGCGAACATAACCATCATGCTTCCGCTCCTCTACTCCGTTACTCGTCAAACCTTGTATCTGCAAGTCATTCTACAATCCACGTAGGCAAACAGTTGTTGTACAGTATTTAGTGTCGCTTTCAACATTTTTTCAGTTAATTCGAGACTGTATCTTCTAAAGACAGTACTTGAGATTAATAAACAATATTACAGTTATTGAAGATTGTTAACCTGAGAACGATGATATTGACCGAGGCACAGAAATGTGATAATTATTTTATTATACCGAAAAAATAACTAACGCATTGACATGAATACGCAGATTTTTGTTTATTGTTTTTGGGGTTTGTTTCATCCAAATGTTTTATTTTGTATTTGTGAACACATTTAGGTCATGTATTAGTTGAGCAGCATTTTTATTGGTAGATCAAATACATCTGGTTTTATCAAATTCAATTGGGAATCATCTACTTTTTGAAAAAGATCTATGATAAAAAAATAATTTTGACTGGCAATTTTTAATGTAATTTTTGCTGAAATGCTGAAAAAAATTAGCACAGTATTTTATGCCTATCAAAAGTAATTGTCAACTATCTATATGTTTGCTGTTTTGGCAACACTAAATTTGCATTCATTTTCCTCATTCAAAATCATGTTTTTTGTTAAATTTGTTTTACATGACAGATTTTTAAAGGTAAAACATTTTATTAAGTATTAAAAAATAAACATTCTCGACTGACAGAAAATGGCATTAGGCTTGTCAAATCAAAATTAAAACAACGACTTCTTGTTTCAACCGTACGCGCATCAAAACGATATATTTAATATAGTCTCTTACAATTCTTTACAAAAGTGCATGGTTAGTTGTTAAATATAATGTTTTCTATTATGTATATACTCTGTATAAACCATGACGGGACTTAAATAAAGACATATCTATAAAGGTTATTTTACGCTGTGTTAAGATGTAAACCAATATATGGCACATAGTTGTTTACTGTAAGCTTTGTTTATTTACGTTGTAGGATGCTGTACACCAGTATAGGACACATAGTTGTTTACTGTAAGCGTTGTTTATTTACGTTGTTGGAAGCTGTACACCAGTATAGGACACATAGTTGTTTACTGTAAGCGTTGTTTATTTACGTTGTTGGAAGCTGTACACCAGTATAGGACACATAGTTGTTTACTGTAAGCGTTGTTTATTTACGTTGTTGGAAGCTGTACACCAGTATAGGACACATAGTTGTTTACAGTAGGCGTTGTTTATTTACATTGTTGGAAGCTGTACACCATTATGGGACATACAGTTGTTTACAGCAAACGTTATTTATTTACGTTGTTGGAAGCTGTACACCAGTATAGGACACAGTTGTTTACAGTAAGCGTTGTTTATTTACGTTGTTGGAAGCTGTACACCATTATGGGACATATAGTTGTTTACAGTAGGCGTTGCTTATTTACATTTTTGGAAGCTGTACACCATTATGGGACATATAGTTGTTTACAGCAAACGTTATTTATTTACGTTGTTGGAAGCTTTACACCATTATGGGACATATAGTTGTTTACAGAAAGCGTAGTTTATTTACGTTGTTGGAATCTGTACACCATTATAGGACATATAGTTGTTTACAGTAAGCGTTGTTTATTTACATTGTTGGAAGCTGTACACAATAATGGGACATACAGTTGTTTATAGCAAACGTTGTTTATTTACGTCGTTGGAAGCTGTACCTCATTATGGGACATAGATTTGTTTACAGCAAACGTTGTATATTTACGTTGTTGGAAGCTGTACACCAGTATAGGACACATAGTTGTTTACAGTAAGCGTTGTTTATTTACGTTGTTGGAAACTGTACACCAGTATAGGACACATAGTTGTTAACAGTAAGCGTTATTTATTTATGTTGATGGAAACTGTACACTATTATAAGACACACAATTGTTTACAGTAAGCATTGTTTATTTACGTTGTTGGAAACTGTACAACATTATAAGACAGATAGTTGTTTACTGTAAGGGTGTTTTTTTTTACGTTGTATGAAGCTGTACACCAGTATAGGACACATAGTTGTTTACAGTAAGCGTTGTTTATTTACGTTGTTGGAAACTGTACACCATTATAAGACACATAGTTGTTTACTGTAAGGGTGTTCTTTTACGTTGTATGAAGCTGTACACCAGTATAGGACACATTGTTGTTTACAGTGCGTGCTGTTTATTTTACGCTGTATGAAGCTGTACACCATTATCGGACATATAGTTGTTTACAGTAAGAGTTGTTTATTTACATTGTGGGAATCTGTACACCATTATAGGACACATAGTTGTTTACAGTAAGCGTTGTTTATTTTGCGTTGTATGAAGCTGTACACCATTATAAGACACATAGTTATTTACAGTAAGCGTTGTTTATTTTGTGTTGTGTGAAGCTGTACACCATTATATGACATATAGTTGTTTACAGTAAGCGTTCTTTATTTTGCTTTGTATGAAGCTGTATACCATTATGAGACAAATAGTTGTTTACACTTAGCGTTGTTAATGTTGCGTTGTGTGAATGGCACACCATTATATGACACATAACTGTTTACAGTAAGCGTTGTTTATTTTGCGTTGTATGAAGCTGTATACAATTATATGACATATAGTTACTTACAGTAAGCGTTGTTTTTTCTTTATGTTGTTTAAAGCTTTACACCATTATAGGACACATAATTGTTTACAGTAAGCATTGTTTATTTTCGTTGTATGAATATTTTCACCAGCAAAGGACACATATTTGTTTACAGTAAGCGTTGTTTATTTTGTGTTGTATGATGCTGTACACCATTGTATGACTCCTAGTTATTTACAATAAGCGTTGTTTTTTCTTGCGTTGTACGAAGCTGTTTGCCTTTATATGACACATAGTTGTTTACAGTAACCATTGTTTATTTACGTTGTTCGATGCTGTACACCATTATAGGACACATAGTTGTTTACAGTAACCATTGTTCATTTACGTTGTAGGATGCTGTACACCATTATAGGACACATAGTTGTTTACAGTAAGCGTTGTTTATTTACGTTGTATGATGCTGTTCACCATTATAGGACACATAGTTGTTTACAGTAAGCTTTGTTTATTTACGTTGTAGGATGCTGTTCACCATTATAGGACACATAGTTGTTTACAGTAAGCGTTGTTTATTTACGTTGTAGGATGCTGTACACCATTATAGGACACATAATTGTTTACAGTAAGCGTTGTTTATTTACGTTGTAGGATGCTGTACACCATTATAGGACACATAATTGTTTACAGTAAGCGTTGTTTATTTAGGTTGTAGGATGCTGTTCACCATTATAGGACACATAGTTGTTTACAGTAAGCTTTGTTTATTTACGTTGTAGGATGCTGTTCACCATTATTGGACACATAGTTGTTTACAGTAAGCGTTGTTTATTTACGTTGTAGGATGCTGTTCACCATTATAGGACACATAGTTGTTTACAGTAAGCGTTATCTATTTACGTTGTAGGATGCTGTTCACCTTTATAGGACACTAAGTTGTTAACAGTAAGCGTTGTTTATTTATGTTGTAGGATGCTTTTCACCATTATAGGACACACAGTTGTTTACAGTAAGCGTTGTTTATTAACGTTGTAGGATGCTGTTCACCATTATAGGACACTTAGTTGTTTACAGTAAGCGTTGTTTATTTACGTTGTAGGATGATGTTCACCATTATAGGACACATAGTTGTTTACAGTAAACGTTGTTTATTTACGTTGTAGGATGCTGTACACCATTATAGGACACATAGTTGTTTACAGTAAGCGTTGTTTATTTACGTTGTAGGATGCTGTACACCATTATAGGACACGTAGTTGTTTACAGTAAGCGTTGTTTATTGACGTTGTAGGATGCTGTTCACCATTATAAGACACATAGTTGTTTACAGTAAGCGTTGTTTATTTACGTTGTAGGATGCTGTACAACATTATAGGACACATACTTGTTTACAGTAGGCGTTGTTTATTTACGTTGTAGGATGCTGTACAACATTATAGGACACATAGTTGTTTACAGTAGGCGTTGTTTATTTACGTTGTAGGATGCTGTTCACCATTATATGACACATAGTTGTTTACAGTAAGCGTTGTTTATTTAAAGTGTAGGATGCTGTACACCATTATAGGACACATAGTTGTTTACAGTAAGTGTTGTTTATTTACGTTGTAGGATGCTGTTCACCAATATAAGACACATAGTTGTTTACAGTAAGCGTTGTTTATTTACGTTGTAGGATGCTGTTCACCATTATATGACACATAGTTGTTTACAGTAAGCGTTGTTTATTTAAAGTGTAGGATGCTGTACACCATTATAGGACACATAGTTGTTTACAGTAGGCGTTGTTTATTTACGTTGTAGGATGCTGTTCACCATTATATGACACATAGTTGTTTACAGTAAGCGTTGTTTATTTAAAGTGTAGGATGCTGTACACCATTATAGGACACATAGTTGTTTACAGTAAGTGTTGTTTATTTACGTTGTAGGATGCTGTTCACCATTATAAGACACATCGTTGTTTACAGTAAACGTTGTTTATTTACGTTGTAGGATGCTGTTCACCATTATAGGACACATCGTTGTTTACAGTAAGCGTTGTTTATTTACGTTGTAGGATGCTGTTCACCATTATAGGACACATAATTGTTTACAGTAAGCGTTGTTTATTTACGTTGTAGGATGCTGTTCACCATTATAGGACACTTAGTTGTTTACAGTAAACGTTGTTTATTTACGTTGTAGGATGCTGTTCACCATTATAGGACACATAATTGTTTACAGTAAGCGTTGTTTATTTACGTTGTATGATGCTGTACACCATTATAGGACACATAGTTGTTTACAGTAAGCGTTGTTTATTTACGTTGTAGGATGCTGTACACCATTATAGGCCACATAGTTGTTTACAGTAAGCGTTGTTTATTTACGTTGTAGGATGCTGTACACCATTATAGGACACATAATTGTTTACAGTAAGCGTTGTTTATTTACGTTGTAGGATGCTGTACACCATTATAGGACACATAGTTGTTTACACTAAGCGTGGTTTATTTACGTTGTTGGATGCTGTTCACCATTATAGGACACATAATTGTTTACAGTAAGCGTTGTTTATTTACGTTGTAGGATGCTGTACACCATTATAGGACACTTAGTTGTTTACAGTAAGCGTTGTTTATTTACGTTGTTGTAAGCTGTTCACCATTATACTTAATATCAACCCTTTGATAAAAGTAACTCAACCGTGACTAGCAAATTTCATCATAAAATCTTCGTAGAAAGGATGTTTCTAATTTATACCGACATTACATTTAATGTCTATCACATATAACTTATCTTATACTAGTAACTTGACTCTGCCTTCATTATCATATACTAAATGATATTTAATTTTAGTTTTATTTCAGTAAGCTTTCGTGTTTGTTATAAATGATGGAACATTAAAAGGAAATTTATTCCCTTTTCACCGAGCCGGTATTTCGGTTGCTGTTTTGCATCACACCACTATATAACCAAATTAAAAATAATCACAGCACTAATTGAATGCATGTTTGTATTTATTTTACATAAATTATGTTATTCACGCTCAATGAATTAGTCCCTTGATGCAAGTTCAAGATGATGGTTATTGTATTCATCGTCGCCATGGTGGCCCCTCCAGTAAAGCATTCGTAATTTTAGATTTTTGGAGGATAGTGCTGAAATACAAGAATACACTTTTGTAGCGTCCCTGTTTTTTTACATACCCGGTGTTTAGCACCGATACATGGAACTTCGAAAGACTGATAAGTATTTTAGTCGAAAGAGCGGGGCTTCAACCTGCGACCCCTTGGTTCGCAGTCCAAGGCCTTAACCACTTGACCACTAATCCGCCCAGTCTAACTCCACGGCGAGGTTTACTTTTATAGAAGACAAAAACGGCTCGAAAGGTTTGACTTACTAACCAATTAACGAGCTCAAATGTGCTACTATTTAACGGACCAAATCGTGATAGCTGGATCCGTTCTATAGACTATTACAACTTAGATTCGACACTTCCCTCGACATAATATAAACAATTGTTGTTGTTGGTGTACGATGTTAAGCTTTGCTTTTCAACAATTTTCTGTTATATTACGATGGGGATTGTCTCCGGCTAAAGACATCATCCTAAACGCTGCCACGCTGTAGTATCATACCGCAGACACATGGTAATACATCACCCTTTCAGTTTCACATTATACTGACTCCGAGCTGACTTCACCTAGAACTATTTGGGGAGCCGACCGGGGATCGAACACGCGACCACCGCTGGGTTCTAGTATAAACAGTAAACGACTCGCGTGTACATATATAGACATGACTGTTAACTCTACTAACATAAACTGATGCTGTAAAAAGCCTGAATAAATGTACATGTAGAATAAAAATAACATATTAACAAACGTGAAGCGAGGAAAGAAGAAGAAGTAACAGAAGAAGAAGTTGAAGAAGAAGAAGACGTTGAAGAAGAAAAACAAAGAAGAAAAAAGGGAAAAAAGAAGAAAGACAAAAAAAAAGGTCATAATTGTTGGCAGGTTGTAGTAATACAAGTGGTTATGTTTTGAATGTATTGTAAGGTAGCAGATTAAAGTGTCAATTTCTTTCTCTAATCCACTACTCTGTCTCAGTTTACTGTCTATATAAACCAAATAAAGTTTCATTTATTATACATAAAGTATTCATATCACCCATTATGATAACGATTAATTTAAAAAAAAATGTAATTTTATCCCTGTCATCTGCAACTTTAATTACATTATAACGTGTTTTGGTATACATACAACAACGTCTGTTTACGCCCGTGCTATCAACTTTGACAATGTGTGTTGAACTGCATGTTGGTGATGATAATTTTATTTATCGTCGCCACCGGTTTCCAATATGGGTGACGGTCCCAGAAAAGTATTAGTATTTTAGATTTTGGAGGAAAGTGCAGAGAAAGTACAGAATACCTTTTAGTAGTATCCCTGGTTCTTTTACATGCCCGGTGTTAAGCATCGATACATGGGACCTCGATGTTTGTTAGTCTCATCCGAAAGACTGATTAGTGTTTTTAGTTGGAGGAGCGGACGATCGAACCTGCGACCCATGGGTTCGCAGTACGATGCGTTAACCACTGGACCACTAATCCGCTCTTAATGCATGTTTCTCAACAGTATTTCATTTATATAACAGCAATCTGAGGGCATCTAATCGTCTTTCCCGGGACCCACTAGGTGGTTAACAAGTATTAAACACACCTTATCTTTGTTAATCTCTGACTATTTCCCGTCAAATACAATGGATACTGATGGCGGTAAAATAAATTGCATGACCGGCGGAGATTGTGGTCAGGTGGAGATTCAAACTCACAATCCCTGCATGCCGGGCCCGGTTTTTTTTCATTATAAAACCGCTGGAATTAAATTGCTCAGACGATGAATATTAAATGATGTCTGTGTTGAATAGAATATTTGAATTGAATTGAGTGAACGAAGGAGAACGATGTACCAGCTACTAAACTTCCATATATTATAATTTACCTAATTTATTGTGTGAACACTTTCAATTAATGAAAGAAGAAATCATCTTTCTTAATAAATAATAAGATATTTTGTTGATTTCTCTATATTTTTCGATTTTTTAAAATGTTTACCTCGAATATATATAAGTTAATATATACATTAAGAATATTCACAAACACCTTCCTATTTCTAGTAACTTGAATGATTCCTAAATCGTTTCAAATTGCCGTAATTATTTTTACTTTCTTTCTTCTTTCAGATTTCTATTCTTTTACCTATCTTCATCTTTATGTCTGACTCATTTTGTTCGATAGTCTCATCTGTCGCTCTTCTTCAATGTTTGTTATGACTTTGGAATTACATAATGCGTGTTGAACTGAACGTGTATTGTGTGAGAATTCGTCTTTACTTGTCTCAAAGGGACTCAAGTAGCTCACAAACTTTGAATCATTGTCTTGGTTAGCTATATTCGTAATGTAGCAATTGAATCTAACCCAGGCCCAATACATACACTTAATTTGCCAGTCAACAACAAAACACTCTTCGTCACCATAATATGTCAATATCAATAGTTCACTACAATGTCCAGAGTTTTCTGTCCAAGAACGATGTACTTCTTCTAGCATTTACCGAGACCTGGTTAACAGATAATGTGTCAAACTGTGACAATTGTTAAGTCCCACTTTGTACAGACAGACTTTTAGATGCTCAAGTCGGTATTATTGTAAACGTTAGCCATGCATAATATGCAATAACAAAAAAATGATATTGAACCCAGTAAAGCCGGGCCAGATTGGTTCCGTCGGTTACGCATCTGACTATCAATCCAGGGGTCGTGAACTCGAATCCCCCGCCCGGCAACAGTCTCCGTGATGATTGGTATACGGCATTGCGTCTCATTATCATTCGTCTCTCACCGCTGATTCAAGTGGGAAAGTTATCAGTTACTTGCGGAGATGGGGTGTGCTAGAGTACTGGTTAACCTTTCAGGAAACAGTGGTTAAGTTGACAGATCGTCTGTTAGACATCGATAGCATTAAAATTACCCTATATGTCAAGTCAATCAATCAATCAATCAATCAATCAATCAATCAATCAATCAATCAATCAATCAATCAATCAATCAATCAATCAATCAAACAATCAATGAACCCAATTATATCGGAAACTTATGGATTGAAGTATATATCAGTAATATTACAGTACGCTCTACAGATTCCAAAGTTATGCTGAAGCTACATTTAATACCATTACAGATTATATTGGTCTCGCTGTAGGTACAGGAATACACGACTGCAATTATTATCATTATTATTATTATTAGATATTTGGAGATTTAAACCTTGACGTCCTTAAACCAAATACTTATAGGTAAATAATTAATTCATAGCAGAGATTTGACATTTCGCAAGCAATTGCAGAACTCACCTAAGAATATTCTTCGTCATTTACTGATTTGCTGTTTGTTTCTAAATTTAATTTCTGCTAGAGCAGACGATGAACCCATTCTTGATATCACTGTTCTGTCATATGCCGTATCAATTTAAGTAAACTATTACCAAATTGCTCCAAAAGTACTATTTAGATGTATAATCAGGGCAACCATGACCTCTTAAGACATGAAGCGTGTAAAACTGACTAGATCTCTCACTATGACAATGACATTGACACATATATTATACATATACCGACCACTATAACTAGTCTCGCTCAATACACAGTTCCAAGAAAAAATGTAACAATTCGCCCAACATATTCCCCTTTGATGAAATCTGAAATACGCAAACATATGTGAAAACGTTAATAACTATACCAAAAAGAGAAACTTTCAAACACTTGAGAATTGGCATAACTAAAACAAATGCAACCAAACAATAACAGAGATACTCAAATCTAAAACAACAACAACAACAACAACAACAACAACAACAACAACAACAACAACAACAACAACAACAACATCATTTATTCATTAATTAAGCAAATTACATTGCTTCTAGCCTACTGAAATACATTGTGTAGTGTAGTGTACTGAACATGGTAACATGAAATTAAATTGAACAAATACAGAAATAAAAAATAGAAATTGAATACAAAGAGGAGCATTAAATACTTCGTGGCTAAGTGTAAAAAAAAATATTTCTAAATTTTTTCTCAACTTGCTATAATAATTATATATGTATACTTTGAAATATCTAGAATTTCACTCTTATTGACAGATGCAATTAGTCTGCTGAATTTATTAATTGTTGGCCATCTACAATAATACGGTTTAAGGTCATTATACAATGAACAAGCTAAGTAAAACATGAAATTATATTCATTCTCAATGAAACCCATATTACAATATTTACATAGTCTTTCAATTCTTGCAACATTATTGTAGCGCCCTCATTATATTTTAAGTTATGCGAGGATAGACTAAAGCTACTTAATGCAATTATATATTTTTATTTGTTACTTTTTCTAACGTAAATATATGTTTAAAAAGACAGTATGACATTAGCCGTGGTGAGTTATCAATACCGCTGTACCAGGTTTGATAATACTGATAAAAAAGGCGTTGCTTAATTGTGGGTAGTACACTTTCATAATAAGTTCCATTTGCCATACATTTTTAACTCATAATTGTTGAATACTGAAAAAGCCTATGCATTGCTTTTGACGCGTGTTCAGCTATGCATTTCTGTGTTTGATGCCAGTCATCGCTTTTGAAAAAATAAACACCTTAACATTTAAAAGAAGTTACAACTTCTAATTTTGTATCATATAAGAAATTTTATTTCAAAATGTTTTTTCTGAAATATTTTTATATTTGTTTGATGAACCTGTTTGTTTTATTTGCACTTTATTCCATCATATTTTGAGAGCTAAAATTCCATGTCCGCACACTACATCACGCTACAAAACAAGAACATCTTATCAACCTATTCGAAAAGTTAAAAGTCTGGTTCTTAATCAACTTTGATTGGTGGAAACTATACTGAACGGAACAGTTAATCTACCACTTTCGTATTTTAAATATCTTCGTCAAAATATGGAGTAGAGTTATTGAAATGTGTGTGTAACATTAACAGACAATTATGTATTGATTTTACAAAGCCAACATCTTCTTTCTTATTCAAGTCTAAATTTCAAGGGAATTGCTCTGAAAATACATAAAAAAAACAGGGACATAAAATGTACGTTACAGTGTAATACCAGATTATTACGTAAACTTCTCAAGATTTATAATGATTGATTGTCTTCATTAAAATTGGGTCCGTTAATAGCGCAATGTTGAGAAAGTCGCATTTGAGCACGTCGACTGGTCAGTCACTTCAACTGAAAGTTTGAATGAAGACAAAGTTTAGTAAGCGTTCAATTGCTATGAATTGTGGGACAGGCATAGGATTTCCTGCTCTTGCATTAGTGGTTAATAGACCTTGATTCGGCAGATATCAGGTCCTGGGAAAGACTAAGATATTCAGTTAAGTCTGAAAGTAGCTCGGTATTTTCAACGGTTACTATTGCGAAATTGTTTCTAAAGTGTTTGAGCATATCAAAAGTGTGTTCTTTGTGATAAACGAGATGGTTGCTCAATGTTTGCAATTTTTAAAATAGACAGAGCCGTCTTGGATGACTGATGACACACTGTCACAATTATAAAAGGACACAATGTGTTTATTACTTATATCTTTTGCAAAATATTAAACCCCTAGAATTCAACAAGTATAAGTGAATAGTATTTCTCTATATAAGTTCAGTATGTAAGAATGGCGAACCCTGGTGGAGGATAACCAGGGAAACAATTCAAGAACATTTCATTGAAAGTGGTTCGAAAGATGTAATTTAAATTTCAAAATATAAAATTGGGCGTGGCACTGGCTGACATTTTATTAAAAGTAGTTGCAGAGAAGTTTTATGTTTTCCTTATATAAAGCTATGTAAAAGGTTTACTAACACGGGCAGCAATCTACATGTAGTTCGATGCTTGGAAACAAACCAACTTTTGGTCAAGGGCCACTGGGGTAACATTTTAAGATAAAATTAAATTCATTTTTTTCTGTTTTTGTGCATGTATAAAGAATGTCGAATCACACAAAAATAAAATAAAGCCCGAAGGACTTTATGTCAGATTTTTGCGTGATTCGACTTTCTTTGCACATACATTTTCTGAAAAAGTAACATCCAAGGTACATTTCATCTTTATTTTAAACACAGTACGAGCCCTGGCAGACATCTTACTTGTACCTCGGACACAAAAAAACCCAACAAAATGAAAGATTCCCCTCTCTGTACATGTTGACAAATAGAAACAGCTCACTTCTTTTTCGATTGTCACCGTTTCCAGCATCAATGCATACCACTCCTGATATCTGTCGGTGAGTTATGTACAGTTTCTTTTTGGAAAATCGCAACTCTCTTATGACAATAATGTTTAAATATTTGAAGCAGTTCACCAATTCATTTTATCAACTAATCGCTTCTCCTGAACATGTAAGTAAGTCTGAGGAACTAACAAGGCTATCTTTATTTCCGTGGTGAGGTCATCCCTTCCCGCAATTTCGTCCATGCCGTTCAGAACTTGTCCAAAAATGTTTATTATGATTATATTGTGAATGAATGAATAGGATTTTACGGCGTACCTACACATTATAGGTTATTCGACGCCAGCAGGAAAGAAGATTCCAGGTTCACTCTACATGTACAAAAACAACAAATTAACATACAGATTAAAAAAAATACATCAACAAATGAATATGCAGAATGAACCTAGAACCTTGATACCTGCAGAACTGCAGAGTTTCAGCAAATTCTATCGTATTACTCAATTTGTCGCTTCTTACGACATGCATAAGCCACAGTGATCCTATTCATGCCATCACTCATGGCTCCCTGGAACCACACAGAGGTTGATAATTTAACCATAATAGTGAACATGACAAAAAATGATAAAATGAACATGACACCCATTCGGAGGATTCCTACCCCTCTGCAGAGATCGACAGTGATTCTATTCTTAGCCGGAACCACACGGGCTTATTATAATGTGAATTCACATAATATATACATAACTTTAATTACATTAATCACTTTTTTCTTTTCTAATTACTAGCTTCATTTTCTTAGTTTCTTAATGTAGAAGAATTTTATAAGATTTTATCTTCCGTTCTAATCCATATTTATACCTAAACTTATGTGTATTATATATACATTTGAATGAATAAATATGTTGAAACCAACACAATGAAAAATAAAACAAAAGAAATAGACTGGGTTCTGGCGACCATCATGGATAAGCGAACATTGGAAAAAAGACATTATGAACGGGCCTCACCCTAGGTACAATGTACTTAAATTTAGTTTTAATGAAGTGGTTTTAAAGAAAGTATTGCCATGCGAGCGTCTTACTTAACATCGTAAGCTAAGATAAATTTTATCGTAAGTTTTTTTAGTTACGAAATCTTAACGAAAAACTTACGTCCGTCTTACTAACAATAACGTAAGTTAAAAAAATCGTAAGTTTTTTTTTGTCGTACGACATGATAATAACGTGTAAACCCGACTATTTCGAAGCTCTTTAGCGCGGAGGTAATAGCCCTAACTGCACATCCTGTGGCTTCCTTTAGTTCTTTTATATTCCAGTCAATGTCCAACTTATATATATGCTGGTCCAGTGGTTTGTAAATAAGGTGTCAATCTTTAGCGAATCCAGAGTTTACCAAGTTCTGTTTCAAATTGGCTGAAGTTCTTAAGGCACCTCAAATATTTGAACTTATTCACTATTTTATTTATTTTTGCTAGTCATAAATATTTTGAAAGGTCATTTAGGAAACAGTAATTTACAGTAAACACACCATTTATTTCATTTGATGTTAGGTTTGATAATTAAATATGGAAATAATATTTACAGCTTTTATTATGGCTTACAACATGATTATTTATATTATAGTTTTTATTGACAAATTATTTAAATATTTCTGTTTTTCTCTAACTTTTGTAGAGTTAATAGTGTTGGTTTCTGCGGTAACAGGTCAAAGGAGGAAGTTAAGAAAAAATGGACAGATACGAAGGTAACGCATATGCATATAACAAATATATTAATTATGAAAACAGAATATGACTTGTGAAACAAAGCTTGAAGAAATTCTCTAAAGATTCTCAGAAAGATTCTTAAAGGTAGTTTCATATTGCACAGTATCTTTTCACATGTGTCGACTGTTGGAGTTTATTTTTCAATACTTGTAAAAATATGCTTTGATACAGAGAATATCACACCAGTGTCTATCTTGCAAGGCTAAGAAAAAAAATTGAAGGCTTGCATATCATTTTTTTATGAGAACAATCCCTTCAATTTGTATGAGCTATGTTGTCAATGACATGGTGTTGTGTTGCCAGATAAAGTTATTAGGGAAAAGAATCAGCTGAATGACATGATAAAATACTGTTTAAATAACTCGTGTTTATTGAATCGAAAAGGAAGGCCCAGGTGTTCCGAAAGAAAAGTAGGCAGACTAGAGGGGGGTCTGCACCTTCACCTTTGAAGGACTGGGTGGAAAAGGTATTGAATATCTTTTTTCTATATTGCCAATTTACATTACTTATATTGATTTAAATAAGACTACAACTTTATCTGTTCCTGATTAATATGAAGGTGTGGCTAATCAGTGATCTTCCTGATTTCTTGAAAATACTAGTCATTATGAGATCAGAAATTATTTTTAGACAGGCAGTATTGAAACATGATATATATATATTTATATATAAGATAAGTATTATCAGCAGATTAACAAGCCTAACCGCTGACTATCTTTATAAAATAATTCATTTATTAACATGGGTGCTGTTACTTGCAGAATAAACTTTGTATTTAACCTTTATTTTCAGGTTGTAAGCTTCTTTCTAGTATCCGTTTTAGACGGAATTATGGAGGATGGTGACCTTTTTCAAGGTATGTATAAGGAACCCAAGCTATGCAATATGTATGTGTGGTATGCATTTGTAGATAAAAAGAGGATCATGGTACCTCATTATTTTACAAGAAAGCTAATAACTCTGAAATTCATCAGCAAATTTTGTTTATAAATGCCACTAGCAAATTTTCATACAAAATTGAAGCACCATGCAATATTTTAGCTACTACTATGATTGCTACACTTGCTGTTAGTTCAACACATGTTGCAACTACTACTACGATTGCTACACTTGCTTATAGTGCAAAACATGTAACAACGACTACTACGATTGCTATATTTGCTGTTAGTGCAACACATGTTACAACTACTACTACAATGGCTACATTTGCTGTTAGTGCAACACATGTTACAACTACTACTACAATTGCTACATTTGCTGTAAGTGCAACGCATGTTACAACTACTACTACGATTGCTACATTTGTTGTTAGTGCAACACATGCTACAGCTACTACTACGATTGCTACATTTGCTGTTAGTGCAACACATACTACAGCTACTGCTACGATTGCTACAGTTGCTGGTAGTGCAACACATGCTACAATTACTACAACGATTGCTACATTTGCTGTTAGTGCAACACATGTTACAACTACTACTACAATTGCTGTTAGTGCAGCACATGTTACAACAACAACTACGATTGCTACATTTGCTGTCAGTGCAACACATGCTACAGCTGCTACTACGATTGCTACATTTGCTGTTAGTGCAACACATACTACATCTACTGCTACGATTGCTACAGTTGCTGTTAGTGCAACACATGCTACAATTACTACAACGATTGCTACATTTTAGTGTCAGTGCAACACATGTTACAACTACTTCTTTGATTGCTACACTTGCTGTTAGTGCAACACGTGTTTCAACAACTTCTATAGTTGCTAGATTTGCTGTTAGTGCTACACATCTAACAACTACTACTACGATTGCTATGTTTGTTTTTAGTGCAACATATCTTATAGCTTATATTACGATTGCTACATTTGCTGATAGTGCAACACATGTTAAATCTACTACTACGATTGCTACATATGCTGTTAGTGCAACACATGTAACAACAACAACTACGATTGCTACACTTGCTGTCAGTGCAACTCATGTTACAACTTCTACTTCAATTGACACACTTGGTGTTAGTGCAACACAAGTTACAATTACTACCACAATTACTACATTTACTGTTAGTGCAACACATGTAACAACTACTAGTACGATTGCTACTCTTGCTGTTAGTGCAACACATGTTTTAACAACTACTACAATTGCTACATTTGCTGATAGTGCAACACTTGTTACAACTACAACTACGTCTGCTTCATTTGCTGTAAGTGCAACATATACTACAGCTACTACTTCGATTTCTACATTTGCTGTGATTTGTACACATGCTACAGCTACAACTACGATTACTACATTTGCTGTTAGTGCAACACATTTTAAAACTACTACTAAGATTGCTACATTTTCTGTTAGTGCAACAGTTATAACAATTACTACTACGATTGTTACACATGCTGTTAGTGCAACATAATGTTATAATTCCTACTACAATTGCTATACTTGCTGTTAGTTCAACACATGCTACAGCTACTACTACAATTGCTACATTTGCTTTAGTGCAACACATGTAACAACTACTACTAAGATTGCTACACTTGCTTTTAGTACAACACATGTACAACTACTACTACGATTGCTACATTTGCTGTTAGAGCAATACATGCTACAACTACTACCGCGTTTGCTACATTTGCTGTAAGTGCAACACATGTTGCAACTCCTACTACGATTGCAACACTTGCTGTTAGAACAACAGATGTAATGACTACTACTACTAAGATTGCTACATTTGCTGTTAGTGCAACACATATAACAACTACTACTACGTATACTATTATTCCTGTTAGTGCAACACATGTAACAACTACTACTACGAATGCTACATTTCCTGATAGTGGAACACATGTAACAACAACTACTACTAAGATTGCTACATTTGCTGTTAGAGCAATGCATGCTACAACTACTACCGCGTTTGCTAAATTTGCTGTTAGTGCAACACATATAACAATTATTACTACAATTGCTACACTTGCTGTTATTGCAACACATGTTACAACTCCTACTACAATTGCTACACTTGCTGTTAGTGCAACACATGTTACGACTACTACTTCTATTGCTACATTTGCTGTTAGTGGAACATATGTTACAAATACAACTACGATTGATAAATTTGCTGTTAATGTAACACATGCTACCTATCAATCTGGATATCAGAGTGTACGTAGAGGTTCCCTGTATGAATTGAACGACTACCAACAACTACACGTGCATGTTCGAAGCACGTGCGCTAAAGCATAAAGAGTAAAACTAAAATTGATTCCTGCGCTTAGGTACAGTCTTTGCCCGTGCCACACAGGTCGTAAATGAGTTTTTGAAAAGATATTTGTATAAAAACAAGAAAATATACATGTTCCGATAAAGAATGGTACAAAAACCAGAGCTGTAGACCAATTATTATGGCCTGTGGAACTTTTTGAAAATTATGAATTTTGACTTTTTCAAAAAAAGCCATGCTAAGACTTGCCATATTGAAATCGCTGCTGTTCATTCCTTGACCGATTTTGTTTAACTTGGTATCATTGTGTAGGTATGCCTAAATGGTTCAGTTTCAAGGCGGCGCCAGCTGGTCTAAGTTCAGATTGGACACTGTAAAGGGGCGGACAAATTAAATCACTCATGGAATGGGTTTATAATATGTTGTAGATTTAACGATTCTTAGCAACTTTTGTTCTTAAACAAATACAAAGCTATCTACCACCGTTCTACCAGAAACGCGTCCGTGCCGACACGTGCATGGCGGGAATGGGGGTGTCATGTTCAAACCCCTGTACTGAGCTCATTCTTGAGATGTTTTTAATCAGAATAAAGGGTTTGGCAGGTATTGAGTAGTTCTTGAGGTTGGTACCATTTTTGTTTCAAAAGATGGCCGCTATGGGTCGCCAGCGGGCCTCGAACTTAGGTCATGTTGTAGCACGTGCCGGAAAATGAGAAGCACATGCATTTGGGTCATGTTCAAATATATTGTAGATAATTTCATTCCGTGCAACATTTGTTCTTAAAGTGATAAGCTATCTGTCTTTGTTTAGTCAGAAACGCGTCCCGTGTATACCTGTACAATTCAACCCAACTCAATATATTTGGTCAATTAAAGGTGCCATGTTCAAACCCCTGCCAAAAGGCCATTTCCTTTCGAAATTTAATGATCTTGGTGTTGTTCGACAGGTATTGAATATATCTTATGCTTGCTGTACCTCATTGACCCGAATGCACTCGATCAAGGTCATTCCCATGGCTTAGAACTGAGGTGGTCACCCTGGCACGTGCGACATTTTGAAAGCCACGTGCATTGAGTTTATCTCATAAATGTAATAAAGAATTATGTGGCTAACTCAAACTGCTAAGCCAGTAGAGCCATAACCCCAACTCACATACTGTCAGCCGGAGGGTCAAAAAGGGCTTGAACCTGTGCCGAGAGGCCATTTCCGGTTCGATTTTTTCAAGTTTGGTATCATTTTAAAGGTCTCGGCGAACATAATAAAGTTGCGTCAAGTTTTAAAAAAATCTGAAACCCGTGCCTGTGCACGTGCAAAAATAGAAATAATAGACCTAGGGTAAAAATATGTTTTTTATTAGCTCAATCTTGTCAAATAAAGGCTAGTTTAGTTTTACCGTTTCGAAAAATAACTGATGCTTTTTTGTATAGCTCGGGTCAAAATTGGTAACAGGCGCTAGAAAATGAGAGGCACGTGCATTGAGTTCATTTTCATATATGTTGTAGAACACGTGATTCTGATCAGCTTTTGTTCTTAGAGTGTTCAGCTTTCTGTCTTCGTTCAGTCAGAACTGGCCCGTGCTAACACGTGCAACTCCAAAAAAATGTTGGCAATTTGGGGTGTCATGTTCAAATCCCGGTACTGAGCTCACTCGTGTGACGTTTTTAACAAAAACAAAGGGTTTCACAGGTAGTGAGTAGCTCTTGAGGTTGGTAATTGATATGCTAACTAGTATACTAAGGGTTTTCATTCAGGTTATTAAAATCTGATTTCCAATGGTTAATAGCACATCACGTCTGCTCAAGTGATAAAGCACCATTTGAGATTAACTTACAAATACTTTTGGAGATAATTGATATTTATCCAGATTTATCTTACAACTAACAGCCCACACTCTCAACTTAACCTGTTGAAATAAACACATAGGGCCAGACAACTTGTTTTTGTTCGCATTAGTATCAGGTAAAAATGATTTTAAATAAAAGTGATGAACTGATGTATAATAATGTAAACACTTAAAACATACCTTATAGTGTTAACACGTCTATTGACTGCATCAACAAAATTGTCAAGCAATCTTGCTGCGGTCGCTTTGCTGATCCCATGCAAGTCAGCAACTTCTGACAGAAAATAGCGCAATCCCACCAAGATCTGAAAAGAAAACACATTCATTTGTTACCAGTTGTCAATCTTTCAGATTAGTTTATACTAATTGATTTTAGCTTGATTGTGATGAAAGCTCATAGCTGATATTAACTGCTCTTAAGTCTGCTTCCTGGGTAAAACCAGTACTGAGTGTTGTTTTATGAGGCATCGGGATGACCGGGGATCAAACCTGCAACCTCTGGTGCGAGTGGTCAACACTATATCCATACCGCTCCGCTTAAATTTTTTCAGATGGTTAGTTATACATCATGGCGATTGTTTAAGAGATTAGCTCAACCTTCTTAAGATGAGAAGCAAACCATTTTGTTCTAATATTAATATATTATATCCAATATTTCGATCACTTGGGTCTTTATCAAGGATAAAATACAATTAGATTTATACACTACAGCTCATTGATTGGAACAGTGTATGGTCAGGGAATTTATACAACCTACACAAGTGGGGATGACAGTGAAGAGGATAGAGAATGAGTGTTGGCCAGCTCGACCCAAATAATAACACTCAGAACTGGTTCTACCCAGGAAGCAGACTCAACCGCAGTTCACATGTGCTTGAACTTTGCAATCTGACTAATATAAAGTGCTTACAGTAGTATAAGCTAACCTAGTTCCAGAATGGACCAAATGATAAACATAAGCTTCTTAAATTTTACTTTTTTAACACAATCTTAATAGAAAAAATGAACAGTGATATCTGTTACACTATCAATAAATAGTTAGGACACTGAACAGTACACACTATGATTTGTTATAGAAACAGTAGGGATAGGCGTCAATCAATGCCAATGGATGGATCCACACTGCTATTTAAGCAAAAAATCATAGGGCCTTACAAGCCTACTAACACGTTAAACGTATTCGCGGTCTCTCTTTATTAAAATAAAATCACAATAGTGTTCCAACTGCGTATATATACATATGCAATACAGGTATACAGATACAAAATTGGACTAAAGACACGAAAAAAAAATGGAATTTTTAGATTATCTCAAATTCCTTGCGAAAACCGATGATCAACTAATATATAATCCTGTTGGTGTGTCTTCTGAGGTCCGATATGGATACAGGCTATTCAGTATGCTTCTTTGTTTCACCAGCTACTCATGAATTGGTGAAAAATATTCTCAATTTCGATATTTTTTATTTTTCACAAACTGTAGTCGGAACTTAGATATTATTTGACGAAACTCTATTAACTGTAGGTCATACTTGCGTTAATGTAGACACAGGATAACTTCGCTCTGTATTTGGGCACAAATCTTCCATCAGAAGGTGCTCCAAGAAACTGATGGACTCACGATCCAGCCTGTACCGCGATACTATTTCGTTTTCTCGAAACATTCCTAAAATATCGGGTCTCTCACGAAATACTCGCGGAGCTCGGCGAAAAACGCCTGTTGACATTAAAAATTGGAACAAATGCCGCCATGACACTTACGATAAAATCCAGCGTTAAGTTCGGTTCCCATCAGTCGCAAAGTTACGACAAATATTTACGATATCTTAACTAAAATTATCGTACGTTATTTTAGTAAGACGCTCTTTAATAGTTACGATTGTCGTACGTTAAAACTTACGACAAATTTTAACGTACGACGTTTAGTAAGACGGCACCAAGGTCCACAACGTGATCAGAAAAGCTCACTTGGGCCGTAATGTAAAAATATTGAAGGTCTGTTATCCACTCTTAGTATGTAAGTTATGTGATGGATATTATATAATATGCATATTTCAATATTAACATTCGTTTCAAAATCAACAACTTATGATAAACAGAAGTCATTACAAATTCATATATTCTTCCTGAGTTTACGACTTTATTATGTGTCTCATACTTTCTATACCGACGAAAACGTAATGTCCCATAAAAGTGTATGTGTATTAAATGTTTATACGTTAGATAACGAATGGTCATAAAATCATTTCACGGCGCAATTCATCCTTAACAATTACCCAAAATGCAACTGAGTACCGTCGCTTTTGAAATACTCATCCGCGAGAGTGTGCAAATGAAATACTTGAGGATCCGCAGTGCGAGGATATAGTTCGTGATATTGAAACCGCTGGAAAAGGTTAATCTGCAACGCACATTGCATAAGTGGTAATTATCAAATTTATTTTCATAACATTAATACTTTTAACTGAATGCTTTACAAAATTAACTTTTGCATGTTTGGCGACATTAAAACATAAATAAAAATTAAAACATTTCAACATGGTTAAGAAGATATGCAGATAATGCATATACACATTTTATCTGTTTTACTCAGAATTAATAAATCCAAGATAATATTTTACGATATATAAATATAGGTAAAATGGACATACTATTATAAAATAAAATTACAATAACATCTCTGGCAAAGTTTATCGAAAGCGCGTTCACAACAAGGCAAGTTTAAACACCTTTTAATAATATTGATGATTACATGTTATAATTCGTTGTAATTTTTCTTGTTGTTTTCGATTTCTTATTATTGTCGGTTAAGTGTATTTTCAATTTTTATTGTTTTTGCAATGGGTAACATAGAGTATTTTATGAGGTTTTAAGAAAACATTATCCATACACTATTATATCAAAATATTTTTAAATGAAAATAATTGCCGGACCCGATTAGCTTGCTCGGTTACGCGTCTGACTATCAATCCAGGGATCGTAAGTTCGAATCCCCGCCAGCCAACAGTCTCCGTGATGATTGGTATACGACAATCTGTCTTATTATAATTCGTGTCTCACTGCTGATTCAAGTGATAAAGTTATCAGTTTCTTGCAGAGATGGGGTGTGTTCGAGTACTGGTTAACCTTTCAGGATCCCAGGAAACAGCGGTAATGTTAACTGATCGTCTTGTAGCGCTCGATTGCATAAACATGACACATGACGTTAAGTATTCAATCGATCAATCAATAAAAAATCGCTATATTTTTGTTGAAACATTGAAAATGAATTGACACTGCCGAAATGATTTTGTTTTTTTTAAAAACCCTTAACAGTTAAATTAAAACCTGTAATTACCATTTCTATGACTATTAGTATTACATGAATGAATCTATGTATTAGTTTAAATTAAAAAAGAAAACTAAAGAGGTTAAATATAAGCTTTGATTACTTTTATTGGCGAATCTAGGCCACGGCTTCAATAAGTTTATGAGAATAATAATACAAATATTTATCAGAGAAATGATAATACAGACATGTATTAATATTATTAAACTATTTAAATTGACTATTTGCAGTTAAATGTAGTAACAGCAATTGAAACTAATTGAAACTAATCGAGTGAACTCTGGAAACAGGCGATCACCCGATCAGCTTGAACTGAATTTACAAAACAGATATTGCTAAATCCTAACATAAATTACAATCAAAACATGTCTGTATTAGTTAAACTGTTTATTGCACTGGTGAAAAGCTGTAAAGCCCGCCACATGCCAAGATATGCACTACCATCCGAGCCCTGAAGATCTTGTCACCACCACCAGTACCATATAAAAGGAAGCCGACAAAGACATACCAATTATTTAAATGCTATGCATGGTAGATGCCAAGGGCCAGTTTCTCCACAAGACAGCGAAACTGAGCTCTTAGGAAACACTGTAAAGCTTGTTGTAAACGAAATAGAAGAATATTATTCTCTAATTTGGATAAAAGAATATCGTCACAGTATGAACCTGGACTCGATGCATGAGTTTCTGGATACTTGATATATCCGCCACCTGAACGAATTAGTTCTGTTGCTACCTTACTATTTAACCTAATTCTTGCTCTTTTAAGAGCACTATGGTTCAGTCCATTCCTCCAGTGAGGTCGAGGTAGGATTTGCGATCACGCAATGACAGTATGAGGTTGTAAGATTTAAATCTTTTTTAACGTATCAATAATATTGATACGTAAAGTTACTGTAGAAGCACATCCAATATCGTTTCCCCCACAATGAATAACTAATCTTTTAAGAGCTTCTTTATAAGACAACATTAATTTGACTGTCCCTAACCCCTGATTCCATTTCATTCCACCTCTACCCTGCCACCACACGCTGTTTTTGCCGCTTCTTAGATCTAGATTGACTTGAGATGATAGCCAAGCATGAGTAAAAGCTTTCTTTATAGTTGAAAAGCCTATAATCCATATGCGAGACTTGGCGTCTGAAAAACTTAACCAATTGTTAGTGAACTCGAGGCAGAAAATTGTCGGAATAAAAACAATCATGTTCACTTATAATGTGAAAAGTTCGTCAGTCGGTATTCTTGTATAAGATTGAAAGGCGTTCGATTCCCACCTAACACATCTTTTGATTTCTTCCAACCCATGCATTGCAGCTACACTGGCTGCTCCGATACGAAAAAGAAGAAAAAAATGCGTTTTGTGCTTAGTTGTTTGAATACCAACCGCTGATAATGCTCTCAATGTTTTCTTAAAGGTGTAATCCTACCATTGATTTTTTTGTTCTATAGTAAATAATAAAAGGTTGAAGGCTTGTATTTCAACCTCAGCACTATCAAAATGTGATGAGAAAAGTAGGGTCATGTGTCATATAAGAGTATTTTTTCTGCTCAGTGTGTAAACTGTTGACAAACTGAAAGTAGACTTCCGAAATCATGAATTCATACCTGAATTTCCAAGCATGAATCTTTTTCTTCAAAATTCACAATTCAAACATGACAATGGTGTTAAAAAATTCAAAATACATCAATAATGCCATTCAAATAGAAAAATGAGCATTAAAATAAAGAAAATGCATTTTTAAAGAAGAAGAAACGATGATTATTTATAACCGCCATTATGCCATTACCCCATGGAAGCCCTTCCTTTTTCTAATGGTGGTACTTTGCCCATAAGGAAACTTATTTCATAAAAACTATTTTTTTACTAAGTACTATCAATTTGCAGTTATACTGCCGATTTGAAGACATGAAATACTAACACTTTTGTCAGAATACAACTTTTTACATGATCATTATGTACAGATACGAGATGTTGACCGACTTGCAATTTAAATGTGTTTGACTAATTATACCAAAATTATATATTCCATTAAAATGTTTACACCAACATTGTCTCATGACTTATTAAAGACATTATCTGATTAAAATGCATTATTCAATACAATGTATATGCAAAAAAATTGGCATATTTCAATCATCCAAAATAAAAATCTTCAAAATTTTGTGATTTTTCATGAAATTTCAATGTAAATAATTATGCACATATATGCTTTATTTGAGGCATTAACTTGCCCAAATGTGTTTTTTATGAAGGAAATGTCTCTAATTTGCCATTTAAGACTAAGAGAGTGTTAAAAAGATGTTATTTTACCTACTTTTCACATTTTGGAAAATCACCCCCATCTCACTCAAGTCTCTCTTATAGGTATAATCCGACCATTGATTTTTGTTCTTTATTCTATAGTAAAAAATAAAAGTTTGAAGGGTTGTCATTCATAGAGAGAGAGAGACCCAAATGAAAGAAGTGAACCTTACATTTTACTGTTTTGTTTTTTTTGGTTAGTACACTGTTGACAAAGTGAAAGGAGACTTCCGAAATCATGTATTCATACCCAATTTTCCGAGCATCAATAATTTATATTTTATTATTCTAAATTAACAATTCAAACATGACGAAGCTATCAAAATGTTCAGAACACATCAATAATGCCATTCAAATAAAATAACCGCCATTGTGCGACTACCCCACGGAAGCTTCCTTTTTCCAATGATTGTACTATAGGTTGTGAATACAAGGCAATAAATCTGGGTGTAGGAGTCGGATACATATGCAGCAACCAAACCTCCTGGTCAACCGTACTCCAAGAGCTGAAGGGCCCCTAGCCTTCTTTACACGACATTTTTCATCATACTGTTTTCAACCTAACCCCTAACCCCCTAATCCAGCCCCAAGCGTACTATGCTCATATATTTGAGCAATCCGGCACAACTTGATGGGTGTGCAAATGTATAAATAGAAATAAATACCAAAAAATCCTCTGTCCAACGACTAATACCCTCTATTTTCGTGGTATTTACTTTCTGTTGAGATATCAAATGCCCATCAATGACAGAAAAATTATTAATAGGATCCCTTGCAGGTAATGGTCTTGGCAACAGAGTTCTCCAGTCAATATATTCTCCGTTAACAAATGTCCGTATATTTTGGCTTACATGACACCCCAAATCCCCTACGTCACCAATGGCATTACGTTCTCCAGATTCGAGTGAACCAACATCCTGTATACTTTGTAGTTCCACAATTGCTGTCCCAGTCTGCCTATTCCCAACCTTCTTCACCACCTTGTTAACAATGGCTCCATGGTCGCTATCTGTATGAGTTGATTGCGGTACCGGTTGAGCGACCAGTTATGTATCCAGAGCCTGTTGTGCCGTATCCACCGGACGACATTGCTGACTTGAACGTCTCTCTGCCACCTGCCTTGCCAGTGATCGCCTTTGTTTTACTTTAGGCATAACTATTAAATGCATCATAGAACACATGGAAATAAATATGTTATAGTATACAATAATTTCAATCGCAAGGTTTCAATCTCCTAGTATTAAACTAGTTATTTTCAACTTTATTTATTTTATGTTACTTTAAACAGGCTACTGTTCCAACAAAAGGGATGCATTAGAGCTACCTATTCAATAAAAACACAATATTTGTTTTATATGTTACTTAAACAGGTTACAATTCCCACAAAATGGATGAACCTTTCCCACAAAGGAGTGCATTGAAACAACCTATACAAAAACACACTTTAAACAGGTGACCGTTCCCACAAATGGGATGCTTTAGAGCAACCTTTACCAACAATTTACAATTTATTTTATGTTACTTTAAACATATTACATTTCCCACAAAAGGGATGTACCTTTCCCACAAAAGGGATGCACCTTTCCCACAAAAGGGATGCACCTTTCCCACAAAAGGAGGTGCGTTAGAGCAACCTATACTAAAAACAATATTTATTATTATTATTTTTGTTTTATTTATTTATTTATTTTTTTACTTTAAACAGTTTACCGTTCCCACAAAAGGGATGCACTAGAGCAACCTATACAAACAACACACTTTTTTTATATGTTATTTTAAACAGGTAGCCTTTCCCACAAAAGGGATGTACCTTTCCCACAAAAGGGATACAACTTTCCCACAAAAGGGATGTACCTTTCCCACAAAAGGGATACAACTTTCCCACAAAAGGGATGCAAAACACAATATATATAGTCTACATGTTTTTATTTATTGATTTGTTTTTTTGATTGTTTTTTTACTTTTAACAGATTACGGTTCCCACAAAAGGGATTCAATAGAGCAACCTATACAAACAAAACACAATTTCTTTGTATGTTATTTTAAACGGGTAGGCTTTCCCACAAAAGGGATCTACCTTTCCCACAAAAGGGATACAACTTTTCCACAAAAGGGGTGCAAAACGAAAAATATATAATATACATTTTTTCTTTTCTTTTTTCTTTTAAACAAGTTACCGTTCCCACAAAAGGGATGCACTAGAGCTACCTATACAAACAACACACAATTTTATATGTTACTTAAAACAGGTAACATTTCCCACATAATGGATGTACCTTTCCCACAATAGAGATACAACTTTCCCACAAAAGGGATGCAAAACACAATATATATAGTTTATACATTTTTGTTTGTTTGTTTTTTTTGTTGTTTTTGTTTTGTTTTTGTTTTGTTTTTGTTTTTTTTTTATTTTAACTTTAAACAGGTTACCACTTTTCCACAAAAAAAAGGGATACAAAACACACACATATATATAGTCTTCAGTATTTTTTTTACCTTAAACAGGTTACCGTTCCCACAAAAGGGATGCACTAGAGCTACCTATACAAACAATACACAGTTTTATGTTATTTTAAACAGGTAGTCTTTCCCACAAAAGGGATACAACTTTCCCACAAATGGGATACAACTTTCCCACAATAGGGATGCAAAACACAATATATATAGTCTACATGTTTTTATTTATTTAATCATTTTTTTCAACTTAAAACAGGTTACCATTCCCACAAAAGGATACAACTTTCCCACAAAATTAAGGGGTGCAAAAACCCAATATATCTACATATATATTTGTATATAAATTTTTCAACTTTAAACAGGTTACCGTTCCCACAAAAGGGATGCACTAGAGCTACCTATGCAAACAATACACAATTTTAAACAGGTAGCCTTTCCCACAAAAGGGACTTACCTTTCCCACAAAAGGTTTACAACTTTCCCACAAAAGGGATGCAAAACACAATATATATAGTCTACATGTTTTTATTCATTTATTTATTTATTTATTTATTTATTTACTTTTAAATATAAACATAGGTCTATATTACTTTAAACAGGTTAATATTCCCACAAAAGGGAGGCACTAGCGCAACCTATACGAACAAAATACAATATTTATTTTACATATTACTTAAACCAGTTACCGTTCCCACGAAAATGAACAAAAATGAATTATTAACATACCCATTACTCTTCTTACCCAGCCTTATTATACCTGGCAACTTCTTGCTTGCAAAGACCTGTTGTTCAAAAGGCAACACATAACTGTAAACACAAAACACATTAAATAAAGAGTTTTATTAATCACTGCCATGTCAAATTTACCGAATATGATGTTCAACTTAAATAGTTTATTTCAAAATCTTGTCACTAAGTATTTATCTATTTTTATTTTTATATTGAATATAAGCCTATATTTAAACGATTAGATGTGGGGGAATTGCAAACTTAAGACATCCATCATATCAGGGATTCGAACCCACGGCTCTGCGACCTGAGGCCCTCCCGGAGGTTTTGGAGTTCTGGAGAACATGGCCATTTATTTTCAGAGATCTGGGGAACATTGGCCATTACTTTCAGAGATCCAGGGATCAAAGGCCTAATTTTAGAGATCTAGGGATATTGTCCTTAAAGAAAAAAAGTACCTAATTTGATCAATTTTATCAGAGACTTATAAACAGAGATAGGCAACTGGAGGCACCTGTCTAAATTTCAGATGGCACATTTGGCTGTTTCTAGTTTAGTTTGAACTTATTTATAAGTCTCTGCAATTAAGTCACTGATTTTATGTATACTTTCTATACTTGATTATAATTTACTTTTAAAATGAGATGTTGACTGCTTGAAACAGCTTTGGAGGTTTGTTACAACGTGTTAGTCTGGGCCCCTGCACAACTTCATCCCATAATCGTATGTACCCGAAATAAATTTTGGATGGTAATTCCGAACAAAGATATATTTACAGTACTGATGCTTACAGGCAGAATAGTGCAGTGGTTAATATCGTCTATTTCGGATCGTAAGGACTGGTGTTCAATCCCATCCGGCATCTAATTTTTTTTTATTAGATCGTGTTTACACAATAAAGTCAATTATTTATGTGCATTTATTGCCTTTTGTCAATTAACCGTTCAGCATTCAATTTTTTTTGTCTCTTCTGTCCTTCCATCGATATTTTCTTTGGCTCTACTTGCCAAAAGCCAGCAGGGCTTATGTCGTGGTAAATTGTCCGTCGTCCATGCGTTAACCTTTTTCTTGCAGAAGCTATAGCACCCCAACATTTTTCAAAGAATCTCATCCAAACTCGCACAGCATTTGTATAACCACAAAATCTTGAAGTTCTTGAACCAGCGTGATTGAACCACAAATGCTCCCTGCCACAGGGCTTACATGCACATTTTTAAGGAAACTTGAAAAACACATTTTCTCTGAAAGTTGAAGCCATAGACCATAGATATTTTAAACAAGGAAAAGAAGACAGTACATGGATTTTGCTTATTATGATGATGTGTAAATAATAATAGAGAAGACTATGGTAGATGTTTTACTTAAGGGAACACTATTTGGTTGTTCCAGGGAACTATGTTTAAAACTTTTGGAGATCTAGGGAACAATGGAAATACTTTTAGAGATCTGGGGAAAATGGACAAAATACTTTTGGGGAACTTTGGCAAATACTTTTAGAGATCTGGGTCACAATAGGCATTACTTTAAGAGATCCAGGGAACAGGGACCCCCCCCCCCCCCGGGAGGACCTCCGACCTTAACGGCTAGCACTTTCATTAAGACGTCTCCACAAACTGTACCACAACGAGACGCCCAATGTCAGGGACGACTATCGCTGTAACACACATAGATGTACACTGGCTTATTTACATGACATTGTAAATTTATGTCAGACGGCACTTAAAATTTTAACATCAACATTAAAGAAACGTTCTAGGTAACAATACAATTCGATTCCCAATCATAAATATAAACACACAATTTGTATCATAATTGTTCCGACAGCTTAAGACTTGTGAAAGATGAACGCATATACACTCGTGAAAGGGACACATGGCCAAGCGAAAAGCCATGACACGACATTTACGGCACAATTTACATGTAAACCTCTTCAATCTTAGGTAAGCTTTCACACGCTGAACGAAGTTATTCGCGATAAAACTAAACTTGTTCCTTAGTTATAACCAACTAAATTTTCTTTTAATTTTAAATTTTAAGCGGAGCATCAATTTTACTTCCCACCATGTGCTTATCAGAAATTAAAAGGAAGTTGGGTAGTGAGTAGTTTCTACAGATTCTATTTTTTAAAATTGAGTAATGAATAGTGATTTAATCTTCAAATGATCAAATAATATTAAATTAATATTAAATACTAGATGTAAACAATTTTAAATATTTTTTTAGCATTTCTTGTAAACTCTACAGTTTTTCGCCAAATTTCAAGGACGGGTAAGTTTTGAGGAGGTAATAACAAACATTCTGTACGATAACATGTGTTTTTATTTTCTGATATTGCATATATACACATTAAACTTAAATAATGGGAAGTTTCATAAAACTCTATCCATAAAAAATGACAAAACCTACAGAAATCGTCTTTAATAACAGGAAAATATTATCATTCTGGTGCGTAAACTGTAGTTAGTGTTAAACTTTAAATGAATTGTTTCGAACATTAAATAGGGTCACCCTGTGTGCTTATACACATCTCACACCACTATTACATTTCCCGTAGGGCTCCATTGTAACATTTATGTGAAAAAAACAGAACCTGCAGCATGTGTCTGGGCTCAAATTCTTCACTGGTTCTAGATACGCGATTATAAAGAAAAAAGCATACCTTGACATGGTTTTAAAAAAAACAATGCTTTTGTGATACCTATTTAATTCCAGAATAATAATGTGTCAACTATTCGCCATGATGAGGTTCGAACCAACAATTCTGAAATGGCACAGAATTTTCCAGAAATCTGGTATCAGCATCAAATTTTCAATGGTGATTTTTGAATATTTAACATATGGTAGGAAAAATAAATCACTGCATTATAAAGCCCTACAAAAGAACTATTGTCATCGTTATCATCGTTGTCGTTGTCGTCGTCGTCATCGTCCGCCGGATAAAATTTTACGTTTTACTTTGCTTTTTCCTGTATCTAAACAAACTACTTTTATTATTATGACTAACACATTCATATTATGTTATAGAAACAATGTTTATAGCTAACTTACCTATATCTCTGTACTTTGGGCTCCTAAACCTTAGGTTAAAAATTTTCGTTTAGATCGGGTTTTATTTTTTTTTTAAATCTATTTTATTTTTCAGTAATATAGCATCATGTTTAAAAAGTTTACATAACTGACTTTGACCGATTTGCAAAAAGACGAGCGTTGGCACCCGCTTGTGGTGCTGTTATTTTTTCTAGCTGATTGGAATAATAGAGCTAGTACTACAGTTTTGTATAAAAATAGACTTCCGCTAAGCTAACCGTGTATGGCCGGCCAAGCGTTGATTCTTTGTATACCTCATTATATATTTATGGTGTTAAAGTTTATATTAATGTTATTCGTTTTACATTATGTTTGTGGGTTTTATTTTCATGTTCTTAATATTTTGTATATTGTATTTTTTATATATTTATGTACTAAGTTTAACTGTACATATGTAAAACTAGTATCATAAATATAGTTTAATAATAATTTAATACCATATATGTACAATTTAACAACACAAATGTTAAGATTGAAAAAGAAAAAGAGTGATACAATTTAGCAACGTTTGGCTGGCGATAGTCGTGAGATGTTCTTATTTTATTATACTTCATATGCCGACTCGCTCTTTAAAACTCAATAAAACTAAGTCTCTTATTTCTTTTCTTGGACACGTTCCTTGTTTTCAGTGATTCGTTTTTAGATTAAATAATATTTATTTTATTTACATAATCTCGTCTTACGATGTGACGACTAGTCTGTAGAGCGGACCCAGGTCTCCCAGTTCGATCCGTTAAATAGCAATGTTGGGAAAGCCGCATTTAAGCACGTTGATTGGTCAGTTGCTTTCAACTAAAAGTTTGATGACGCCACAGTTTAGTAAGCGTTCATTTGCTATGAATTGGAAAACATGCATAGAATTCCCTGCTTTTTTAAATTTGGGTTATTAGACCTGATCCGGGAGATATCAGGTACTGGGATACTGGGTACTAAGTGACGACGGGGCAAGACCTATGTTGCCCTTTCATATCTATGTGCGCATTATACATACTTTAATTATTTCTTATACTAGTATTAATTACTGACTGTGTCCTTTGAAAACAACACACTATGTTGGTTGAACCCCAGCGTTGGTCTAGGGGTAGAGCGTCCGTCTCATATGCGGAAGGTCGTGGGTTAAATTCCCAACCGAGCCACACCAAATACTTGAAAATGGTACTAGAAGCTTCCTCGTTTATAGTTCTAGGTCCCAGTATAACATGACTGGTTTAGGTATTATACCATGTGTCTGCAGCATGATGTGTCATTGTCGGACCGCTCATACTACTGCCTCCTGTAGGCACCGTCGCGATATGACTGAAAGTGTTTAAAGCGACGCTAAATACAATACAATTGCAATATTTTGTTTGTCATTTTTTTGTTTTTATTACTTTTATTTAATGACGCGTTAAAGAAAAGTCGAACGAATGTCGGGTACACAGATTTACCAGGTTTACACCCCCAACACCTAGTGGTGATTTTGCTACTGACCGTTCGTCGGCCGTGACCGCGATTGTCATTACTTCTGTATGGATCTATTGCACGTATCATGATTATTGATTTAGGTTTTAGTTTTTAATTATTTATTTTACTTCGATTGTGAAACAAGTTATTCCAACTTATACAAATCACACTCGAAGTCTTCCTGTGTAGAACCAGTACTAAGCATATACGATAAAAGTGTCTTGATTAAGGACACCACACATAGCAGTCGGGGATGATCAAACCGAAGACCTTCCTATTGTATGTCCGGTGATCTACCACTGGACACGAGTAACGAGTTATGAGGGAGAAACGTATCCCTTTTTATTGAGATATAAGATACTCCCGTGACAAAGTACTGCATGTACGTACATCGGTCACTATAAGACAATACTGCGTTAAAAACAAGTTGTTCTATAGTAACACACTTTGGAAAACAGTGCATTTGTGGAACGCAAACAGTAGGATGCTGACCAATTCCAATAAGTACTGTGTCTTATTTAAAAACATATTTGAGATTTCAGAACAATTACAATGTCTGATTATGAATATAAGTATGTTAAAAAAATCTTCTACAGAGGATAATTGTATAATAAATACATTCGACTAATATTCGGTTTCACATTTTTAGATGGAAAAAAAATCGGTTTCACATTTGTTGGAATATTTTTAAAATACCAAATCTATATTTACATTTCATTTATGACGTTTTTTTGATTATGTATGTAACCATCGTCATTTTTTTACAATTATGGGTTTCACATTTTGGAAAGTTTTACATATGTGGTAAAAATAGTTGACATTTGTGACCACTTTCACATGTATGGCCATTTTCAGATTTGGGAGCCCTGCAAACTCGGGCTTAAGATTAAATTTAATCTTTAGATTTTCTTACGGATGAATATACGAACATATAAAAGATGGGCAAATATCCGCCAATACAAATATGATCAATATGAACTATTAACAATACATAAATTAAGTCACTAACATGAACAATGAAAACAATGAAATCAAATGTAGAGAATCAGCAGTCAAATCTGATAAGATACAGAACCTAATATAAACCAGATAAATTGGCGATGAATAAAGGGGAGGTGGTGGGTCAAAATATTTTCTTCTAAATTACAGATTGTGTTGCCGTGTAGAGCATGCAGTACCAGTGATCATGTGCTACAATGTTTTCAACATATACCAAAAATGCTTAATTACCGAAATTAAGATATTCGATCTGAAATGAATGCTGATTAACCACGCAAACCAAATTATTTACAATAATTAACTTATTTTTGAAAAAAAATATAACTGCAATTAACGAGTCCGGCATTTTTCAACATTTTGTAAAATTCCTACACGTGCTATTTGACACATCGTAAAACTAAAACTAATCGCATATACTATCCAATGTGTCCACCTATTGACGAGTCAGCTAGAGTCCCCAGAGCAGCAGCGCGTAAAGATGTATCACCTATAAATTTCTGTTCAGTAAATGCAGGAAATGTTATTGAATCACAGAAAAGAAGGTCCCTTATGAAGAAAATGGATGATTCTGCCCTTGTAGTTCACCTTACTAGTATTTATGTTAATACACATGTCGGTATTTTCCGTTTTATTCGTCGATGCTAAGTTCGCATAACCCGATAATGACACACGAGTGACTTTATCGCGGGAGGTGATTTAGTATTTGGTCAACAAAATATAAAGAGACAAAATACAATATAAGTTATTAAACAGAATATACATAATAAATAATGCTTGATATAAATGTGCAGTTTTACTGCAAAGATCGAAAAAGATACCGTCGAAATAGGGGAAACCTCTTTAATAAATGTCTCAAGACGTCGTCGTGATATGACTGGATACCTTCATTGAAAGCGAGATTATAAACAGCAAACAATACAATTGCAACGCTATATGGTGATATAAACGTTTAATACCGACCACGATATGTTTATTATATTACTGTTATATTAATGTAACAAAGATAATATCACTATTGGTGTCGTACTTTATATTCTTAAACAACTAAATAAATATAAATCAACTTTAAATACCTGAGATATAGGAACCTCACTGCTTACAGTGTGTTAAATACCCTGCAATGTTTACTCTTATTTTTTTTACAATTGAGAACATAGTCTGAATAATAAGTTGACACTTACCTTTGATGCAATATGACAAGGACATGATCAGTTCTGTTGACACCCGTTTTTAGCTAAATTGTAACAAAATAATTTGAAATACAATATTTTACACCGTTTTACACCTTCTCAAATAGACATTTATATGCTATCGGAACAATTTATGTATATTAACGTTTCGTCTTTAAATATATTTAAAATTATGCACCCATTTGTGTGCTAGTTTGTCCTGTCCAAAATACATATACAAAATCTGCCACAGAGGTTATAAAATCTCTCTCTCTCTTTCTCTAATCCTTTCTCTCTCTCTCTCTCTCTCTCTCTCTCTCTCTCTCTCTGTCTCTCTCTCTCTGTCTTGCGTCTGAAAATATTAGTAAATGTGTTTAATTTCGAGAAATTAAGTAAATTCGAGAAAAACTCGAATTTGAAAATAAGCAACAAAACAGTTATATTTACAGAGGATGGTTTTACAAAGGGTTAAACTATTTTGACCTTATTTTCACGTATGAGAAGAGAGTGAAAAGCTTTTACACTTTTGACTACATTCATACTTATATGATATACAAAGGACTGACTATCTCAAGTATTCAGCGCACTAAAATACTTGAAAAACAAAATTAAAAGACGAACAAATATATTACGAAATCTCTACTAGATTGTACAGAATCCAAATATCTGAACATGTTAATAAAATGATATATAATTATCAAATGCATTAAGACCAAACCTACATACACATAAAACATAAAGAATGGGGAAACGATTGCCAAGATGCATCTATTGACCGAATACAGATATATAGCATACCATTACATGTGTTATGTCCTCAATAAAAGTTATTGGAATTCAAATTTGTTAATACAGAACTGTGGGATTTGTGTGCTATGGGTATAGAAACCGTGAACCATTTATTTTGGGAATGTGTTCATACATAAACATTCTGGTATAATTTACAGACTCTTTAACGTATATCATATTGATTTGACATTTAAGTTATTTAACATAACTGTAGGATACTCCGCCAGTAATACAAATAAACCTGTGATAATATTATCAGCAAAATGTTTTATTTAATTAAACACATGTAAAAAACATTCTTAATGTGATTGGATACGAGTTATACTTATTTAAATGTATTGAAATTGGAAATAATTGCCTTTAAAAATGACAAACAGCATTAGCCTTATGAAATGTTGATATATTTATGTTGTAAACTGGAAAGCAAAAACATATAATTTTATCATTGCATTGAGCTTTTTTACATGTATTGCTGGTCTCTCTCTCTCTCTCTCTCTCTCTCTCTCTCTCTCTCTCTCTCTCTGTTTCTCTCTCTCTCTTCTATTCACTTAACAAAGACATTCTATTCTGTTTTGTTGATATCTGTTACACGTGAAAAGGCAAATAAACGAGTAACCATGTCGTAACTGAAAATGAAAGTCCAAGTTCTTCACACATTTATATATTTTCCTAATAAATTTTGACAATTCAAAGGCAGATAACTTGGGGAATTTCTCTATCGAGGAATGTAAGAAGTTGCACTTTGTATGTTGCACCTCAACTTTAAACAATTTAACAAATAAAATGAATGCAACAATTAATTTGTAAGAATATGTAATATTTGGTATCATTTATGAACACTTTGCATGCTTTATAGACCCGTGCATGAAATTTGCATATGTACGTATTCAGCATTGTGCGGCTGTTGCTGTAATATTTATTTATGACTTATTTATAAATTTACAATTTAATTTTAACAACGTATGCATCGTTGGGTCCAAATAAAGTCAACAAAATTATTTATGACTTTAATTTTAACACAGGGTGCATCGTTGTGCACATCCCCAATACATTAAATCATCTATTTTCTTTTCAAAGTAAATTTAGGATGTACTATGTGACATGGTATGTGACTGTCATTTGTATTGCCGATGTTTACAGTTATTTTGAAGTGACGTAATGCCAATTTTTCACTGTAAAGTTAAGTGGGGGGATCATATAGGTCTAAAGGTTGTGATTAATAATGGGTAACGACCCAATATTCTCAACTCTACCCGCCGCGAGTTCGAAATAATAATCTTCCAAAATATCATTTTCTTATTTGACTAACCCAGTGAAAAAAGAACAAGAGCTGTCGGAGGGACAGCGCGCTCGACTATTCGAATATTTTTCACAGGAGTACAAATTTGATTGAGACTGACGACGTGCCGAGCATTATATCATTTTTAATAAAATCAATATTAAATTAGCACAAAACTAAGACTCCTTTTATCACAGAAGTCAGGAAACGATACCATTTATTTAACTGATCATCTCCATTAAGAACGAAACCAGTCGTTTAATAATAATCTTTTTCAATCGTATTACGTAACGTCTCAAAATTACGTCATTTTACCTTGACAAATCGACCTCATTTACATATTCGGGAAAGCCGGAAAGTATTTCTGTAATTTACGGACGGGAGCTGAGTTATACGGAAAACACCGATCGTTGAATCCAAAGTGGTATTAAAATTGATTAGGCCTAATATCAAAATATGTCTAGGTTTATAACACTCTTGAAACGTAAATAGTGTGATAAACAGTTATATGAATATAACTTACTTTTTACAGAATCGCCATGTTTGACATTTTATGTCGATTTGCTGTGGTCTTTATCCTGATTATAGGTGAGTTACGTATACTGTTTATTCATTGGACATGTATTTTTTTACTTGATTCATCAAACACGTTCGTAATCGGACATGTTTCCTGCTTCATGCATTATTATAAACTGAATCTTTTATGTGTGAGAATTATCACTTATTCCATAGCGTTCCGACCTTTAAACACAAACTCGACTTTGGTTCCACTGAAGCATTGCTTCTTTATTTGATTAAACATGAAATCATACTAGTCTATCCCACAACCGATATTTCCCGAATCAGGTCTATTAATCGCCAATGAAAAAACAGGGAACTATATGCCTGTCCCACAATTCATAGCAGCTGTGACGTTAATCAAACTTTCAGTTGAAGCAACTGACCTATCATTGTCCTCAAATGCAACTTTCCCGACGTTGCTATTTAACGGACTCAATCGGGAAAGCTGGGTCCGTACTACAGGCTTAAATCTTACAGATCATTTTAATCACATATGAACAATTTTGGCTCATAAGTATTTGAGAAGTAGATTTTAGCAATTCACAGGTGTATGCCTTGTTTGGGCAAATGCTGACTCATTCTGTGTATTAAATCCCCATTTAAAGTATCCATTCTAAACTGTTACAACTAATCAAACTAATTCAGACATCAAGATGATTGACATGATGCCTAAAATAGATTGACCTCCATTATATACTGTTTTTCAATAGTATTCCAATATAAAAATCAAAATCATTACTTAGCCCAAATGAACCCTACCCAAACTTGAAATCACCATTCGAATGTTCATGTGGATTTTTCTATATTCACAATTTCATCTCTTATTGATTAAATTTCATTTTAAGGACATATTCTCAACAATTATGGCTAAACATCCTAGTTCTTTTAATTGAAAACACTGAAACCTCTCCTCACATGGATGATTTTATTAAACATCAATGGATTATTCAGAAGAGGAATTCAGAAGAAGGAACTCGCACTGTATCCCTTTTTGTGCCCATGCTGACACCTTATGAATATTAAATCTCGTAAATGGCCAAGTCTTATTTATCATGAATGTGATAATTTATGTTCCAGACCTCGTGATTATTAATATAATTCCTTAGATAGATGATAAAAAGTTACTTTCTTCTTTTTTGCATAGTTGTCCCATGTAACAATCAAAGTCCCCCTATTTGGTTCCAAAGATCCTGCCTATTTAATTGGACAAATCAGAAACGTTTATTTATTAAAACCATAATTATGTGGGTCATCATCAGTTCTTGAAAAGAATATTTTTGAAATTTCATATTTTTATTCTTGTTTTGGATGCTTTTTTCTTTTTTCACCTGTTATGGCTAAACAAAAATTCTCACATTGTTCTATACAAAGTTATTATAACATCTCACGTCGACTGATACGGTATGCGCATGCGCGTCGAGAATGATCAGATAAAGTCGAACGGTTATTGCTGTAGACTTGATAAATATGAGGAGCGATATATAAGAAAACAACACCGTCTGACGTGATGTTGACCTCCACAAAAAGCACCACATGTTATACATCAAGGTAACAATTCGTGCCCAATAAGAAATGTATTAAGAGATTTATACGTGATGCGTATTAAATAACTTTATAATTGTTTACAGGTTATGGAAATTCACAGGGGGCACCAAATGTGAACTATCCATCGTTTACAAATTTGCCTTACACTGGTGAAATCAGCCGATCTCAATATGAAGACGGTAAGATAATCTATATATTTTCTGCTATATTTTACTCGGTATAAATGTACACCCTTGTCTACTCCATTTGTGGGGAGGTATATTGTCTGTGTTTAGTTTATCCATTAAATGTTTAATATGATGGTTGATTGATTAAATATTAAGCGTCATTTTTATGCCATCGAGGGCTAACAGACCATCATTTTACATAACCACTGTTTTCTGGGATCCTGAAAGGTAAACCAGTACTCGAGGACATCCCGTTCCTGCAAGTAAATGATAACTTGAATCAGCGATGAGAGACGAATGATAATGAGGCAATGTCGAATATCAGTCATCATGAAAACTGTTGCAGGGCGAGGATTCGAACTAACGACCCTGGGTTGACAGTCAGACTCGTTACCGGCTGAGCTAATCGGACCCGGCATACTATGAGGACTAGCAGTTATATTATAAATGTAATATACATGTTGAAGACAGGAAACCACAATGTGATAGACATTCAAATGGCATGTTTCCATAAACACTGTACAGGCGTATAAATATTGTCGTTAAGGAGCGTAAAACCTGATTACGTGGTGCAACCATTTAAGCTCTTTGGGGAACAATGAACAAGGGTCGACAACTCACTACGGTAGAATGCAAATTACTCAAAATAAAATTTGCACTTTTTTTTTACATAAATATTATTACGAAAATACATTACTACATAAACAGTCAAATCTGTTTTAAGCAGCCAGTAATAGAAGGAGCAAAAGCGATCTTTTAAGACAAGTTGTTGCTTGATACAGGCGAATTTGTTCTGAAAGCATATAAATGGGAAATAGCAAAAGTGACTGCTAAAGATTTGCACAAGTTGGACAAATAATAGAAATTCCACTCAACAACAACATAAAACCTGTTGAATGATGTACTTACACACCTTTAATTTATGATTTACACTACTGAACGAAATATTTCCACATCTCCAATATACGTCAACTTCTGCTAAATGTTCGGTACCGTAATTTTGATATACTTTTACAATAATTCCGCGTCCCCATTCACAGATGACGTTCGCCAATACACAATCGTCCTGTAACTAAATAACCAAGGGCCGACAACGCAAATAAAGTGATGAATAAACAATTATACAATATATACAAATCAACCAGAAAAACATGAAAAAAAAACATCGGTCTAATACTGTTCTGAGATATACTCGTGTCAAAACTGTTCACTTTAATCAGCTTTTGTCTAATTGATGTCGCGATACAAGCTGCTACTCAATAATATGTTACTGAAGTCGCGATACACACTGTTATTCACTTATATATCACTGATGTCGCGATACACTCTGCTACTAACAATTGTATATCAATGATGTCGCGATATACACTGGTAATAACTATTGTATATCACTGATGTCGAGATACACACTGCTACTAACTATTGTATATCAATGATGTCACGATACACAATGGTAATAACTATTGTATATCACTGATGTCGCGATATACACTGCTACTAACTATTGTATATCAATGATGTCGCGATACACACTGGTAATAACTATTGTATATCACTGATGTCGCGATATACACTGCTACTAACTATTGTATATCAATGACGTCGCGTAACACACTGCTACTAACTATTGTATATCACTGATGTCGCGATATACACTGCTACTAACTATTGTATATCAATGACGTCGCGTAACACACTGCTTCTAACTATTGTATATCAATGATGTCGCGATACACACTGCTACTATCTATTATATATCACTAATGTCGCGATACACACTGCTACTAACTATTATATATCACTGATGTTGCGATACAAACTGCTACTAACTATTATATATCACTGATGTCGCGATACAGACTGCTACTATCTATGATATATCACTGATGTCGCGATACAAACTGCTACTAACTATTTGATATCAATGATGTCGCGTAACACACTGCTACTAACTATTGTATATCAATGATGTCGAGATACACACTGCTACTAACTATTATATATCACTGATGTTGCGATACAAACTGCTACTAGCTATGATATATCACTGATGTCGCGATACAGACTGCTACTTACTATTATATATCACTGATGTCGCGATATACACTGCTAATAACTATTATATATCACTGATGTCACGATATACACTGCTAATAACTATTATATATCAATGATGTCACGATATACACTGCTACTATCTATTATATATCACTAATGTCGCGATACACACTGCTACTAACTATTATATATCACTGATGTTGCGATACAAACTGCTACTAGCTATGATATATCACTGATGTCGCGATACAGACTGCTACTAACTATTATATACCACTGATGCTGCGATACACACTGTTACTAACTATTATATATCAATGATGTCGCGATATACACTGCTAATAACTATTATATATCACTGATGTCACGATATACACTGCTAATAACTATTATATATCAATGATGTCACGATATACACTGCTACTATCTATTATATATCACTAATGTCGCGATACACACTGCTACTTACTATTATATATCACTGATGTTGCGATACAAACTGCTACTAGCTATGATATATCACTGATGTCGCGATACAGACTGCTACTAACTATTATATACCACTGATGCTGCGATACAGACTGCTACTAACTATTATATACCACTGATGCTGCGATACACACTGTTACTAACTATTATATATCAATGATGTCGCGATATACACTGCTAATAACTATGATATATCACTGATGTCACGATACAGACTGCTACTAACTATTATATATCAATGATGTCGCGATATACACTGCTAATAACTATTATATATCACTGGTTGTTGCAACTTTAATGAATGATTTAAATAAGATTAATACTGATTGAAACACTACGTCCGCGTCCGGATGCGTAGGTATATCTTCCATCGTCCCTTCCGGCGATGGAAGTATCCACAGGGTTTACTTCCCGGGTACAACGTAGTACAGAGCTACTAATGCCGATTCCAATCTGACGTCAGGAATGTCAAGTTGTCCACCATATGATGATTATGTTGGTTGCGTGTCCTATGACGGAACTACCACAGGCTGTCGATAACGTCCTACGTGTTACCTACGTCGCACATATATCCGTAAAAAAACGGTCAAGATACCGCAATGAAGTGGTCAACTTATGTGGTATACTCTGCCACAACGTTCCACAATGTTGGAATTAGCAATAATAGTACAATCATTCCTTACCCACAATTAGTTCCATGGTAGCGTTAACAGTATTCAATACTGGTACAATCATCTTTTATTTTCAATGCATTCCATGGTAGTGTTATTAGTATTCAGTACTGGTACAATCATTTTTCACAATCGATGTATTCCACGGTAGTGTTAACTGTATGCAATGCTAGTACATTCAATTTTTACTATCAATGCATTCCATGGCGGTTCTATCGATATGCATTACTAGTACATTCATTTCTTTCTGTCGATGAATTCCGTTATAGTGTTATCAATATCCAATAATATTCCATTCATTAGTCCCAGGGTAGTGTTATCAATGAGCAATACTAGAACAATCATTTCTTACTATCAATAAGTTCCATGGAAGTGTTATCAGTATGCAATACTAGTACATTCATTTTTACAATCAATTGGTTCCCTGGTAGTGTTATTAATATGCACTGTTACTACATTGATTTCTTACTGTCAACGAGAAGTGTTATTAATATACAACTCAAGTACAATCATTCCTTACCCTCAATGAGTTCCATGGTAGTGTTATCAATATACAACTCTAGTACACTCATTCGTTACCGTCAGTGAGTTCCATGGTAGTGTTATCAATAAACAACTCTGGTACACTCATTTTTTACCATCATTGAGTTCCAAGGTAGTGTTATCATAAAACAAAAGTACAATCTTTCCCTACCATCAATGAGTTCCATGGTAGTGTTATCAATATGGAACACTAGTACAATCATTATTTACTCTCAATGTGTTCCATGAAAGTGTTATAAATACACAACTCTAGTACAATTATTCCTTACCCTCAATGAGTTCCATGGTAGTATTATAGATATACAACACTAGTACAAACATTCCTTATAATCAATGAGTTCCATGGTAGTGTAATGAATATAGAACACTAGTACAATCATTCATTACCATCAATGAGTTCCATGGTAGTATTATCAATATAGAAAACTAGTACAATCATTCTTTACCATCAATGAGGTCCACGGTAATCTAATCAATAAACAACACAACTACAATCATTACTTACACTTAATGAGTTCAGTGGTAGTGTTATCAATATACAACTCTAGTAAAATCGTTCCTTACCCTCAATGGGTTCCATGGTAATATTATCAATATAAACTCTAGTACAATCATGACTTACACTTAATGAGTTCAGTGGTAGTGTTATCAATATACAACTCTAGTACAATCGTTCCTTACCCACAATACGTTCCATGGTATTATTATCAATATACAACACCAGTACATTCTTTCCTTAACCTCAATGAGTGACATTGTAGTGTTATCAATAAACAACACTAGTACAATCATTCCTTACCATCAATGGGTTCCATGTAGTGTTATAAATATACAACACTTCTACTATCATTTCTTACACTCAGTGAGTTCCATGGTAGTGTTATCAATATACAACTCTAGTACAATCATTCCTTACCCTTAATGGGTGCCATGTTAGTGTTATCAATATAGAAAACTAGTGTAATCATTCCATACCGTAAATGGGTTTCATGGTAGTGTTATCAATATACAATACTTGAACAAATATTCCTTATCCTCAATGAGTTCCATGCTAGTATTATATATATACATATCTAGTACAATCATTACTTACCCTCATTGAGTTCCATGGTAGTGTTATCACTGTGGAACACAAGTCCTATCATTCCTTACCCTCAATGAATTCCATGGTAGTGTTATCAATATAAAACACTAGTACAATCATTCAATACCCTCAATGCGTGCCATGTAAGTGTTATCAATATACAATTTTAGTACAATAATTAATTAACCTCAACGCGTTTCTTGGTAGTATTATCAATATACAACACTAGAACAATCATTCCTTACCTTCAATGGGTTCCATGGTAGTGTTAACAATATACAACACTTCTACTATCATTGCTTACACTCAGTGAGTTCCATGGTAGTGTTATCAATATACAACTCTAGTACAATCATTCCTTACTCTCATTGCGTTCCATGGTAGTGTAATCAATATACAACACTACTACAATCATTCCTTACTCTCAATGCGTTCCATGGTAGTGTAATCAATATACAACACTAGTACAATCATTCCTTACCATCAATGTTTTCCATGGTAGCGTTATCAATATACAACACTAGTACAATCATTCCTTTCACTCAATGTTTTCCTTGGTAGTGTTATCAATATTCAACTCTAGTACAATCATTCCTTACCCTCAATGGGTTCCATGGAAGAGTTATCAATAAACAACTCTAGTACAAAAATTACTTATCTTCAATATGTTCCATGGTAGTGTTATCAATATACACCTTACCATCAATGGTTTCCATAGTATCATTACCAATATACAACTCTAGTAAAATCATTGTTTACCATCAATGAGTTCCATGGTAGTGATACCCTGTATATGTTCCATGGTATTATTGTCAATGTAAAACACTATTACAATCATTCCTTATCTCAATGCGTTCCATGGTAGTGTTATCAATAAATAACTATAATAAAAACATTCCTTACCCTCTATGAGTTCCATGGTAATATTAACAATAAAGAACACTAGTAAAATCATTCCTTACCCTCAATGAGTTCCATGGTAGTGTTAACTTTAAACAACACTAGTATAATCATTCACTACCCTCAATGAGTTCCATGGTAGTTTTATCTATAAACAACACTAGTGCAATCATTCCTTACCCTCATTGCGTTCCATGGTAGTGTTATCTATAAACAACTCTCGTACATGGTAGTGTTTTCATTATACAACCGTTGTACGAGGGGTTATCCAGAAGTTCGTGGACAAATTTAATAAAATCTATATTTTTGCAAGTGCATAGTTATATTTTTCACAACTTAAGTATTGGTGTATTTGTCATCGATGTACGGTGTTTTATTATATTTTCTATGTCAGAAATAATGTTATGGTATCCATAGCAACATACATACATGATAAGTGCCGCAAAAAAGTGTTGAACAATTCGACAGACAAATATGTGAATAATAACAATCATTTTATCGTAACACTCGCGGTAAATCCTATATAATGGAGGACACGGCATCAATGTCTGCATGACAATGTCGTTCCAGCATTTCACGCAGGTGTTAGGAATTCAAATCAACTTCTATTGAAAATGTAGATGCATTCATATGCAAATAGTGCATTTGATGAAAAGGTAAAACAACGAGCAGTAGTAATACAGTTTAAGTCAATATTAGCAAAAGACTGATTTTAGACGATAGATATGTATAGTAAAGCTCCGAGAAAGTTATTTAAAGTGTATTTTGTAGTCTACATATGACCCAAACGATACAATGAGGAACGAGAAACAATAATTGATGATAACATAAGATCGCCCTGTGTCAAAATCGCGTCATTGTCACGTTAACATGATAAAAACTGCCTTAATAAGGATTGCCGTAAAACAATTCATGCTGGAACTAAGTATAGGTTACAATACAGTGTACATGATAATTAAGAATAAATAGCATGCATTTATGTGCTCGCTGGGTTCCACAGTTGCTAAACGAGTATAAATGGAGCAACGAGTATGAGTACGAAAATTACTTGTAAAATAAATTGACCTCGCAACGACTCAACGTAAATCTTGCCTGCGGCAGATAGGCGTACATGACATATTTGAAATACATGTTACTGTTTTATTTGAATATATATTTTATGCATACTTTGCATACAGTGTGCCGTTATATTAAATATAATATATGTAAAATTCCCAAAATATTAGACATGTCATGTTCATATTATGAGATTTGTCCACGAACTTCTGGATAACCCCTCGTACAATTATTCCTTACCCTCACTTTGTTCCATGGTAGTATTATCAATATACAACTCTCGTACAATCATTCCTTACCATCAATGCGTTCCGTGGAAATATTATCAATATACAACTCTAGTACAATCATTCCTTACCATCAATGAGTTCCATTGTAGTGATATCAATATACAACTGTAGTACTATCGTTCCATTCCTCAATGAGTTCCATTGTAGTGTTATCAATATACTACTCTAGTACAGCGATTCCTAACCCTCAATGCGTTGCCTGGACGTATTATCAATATACAACTTTAGTACTATCTTTCCTGAATCTCAATGAGTTCCATTGTAATGTTATCAATATACAGCACTAGTACAATCATTCTTTACCCTCAATGTGTCCCATGGTAGTGTTATCATAATACAACTCTAGTACAATCATTCCTTACCCTCAATGAGTTCTATGGTAGTGTTAACTATAAACAACACTAGTACTTTCATTCCTTACCCTCTATGAGTTCCATGGTAGTGTTATCTATAAACAACTCTCGTACAATCATTCCTTACCATCAATGAGTTCCATGGTAGTGTTTTCAATATACAACCGTAGTACAATCATTCTTTACCCTCACTTCGTTCCATGGTAGTATTATCAATATACAACTGTAGTACTATCGTTCCGTACCTCAATGAGTTCCATTGTAGTGCTATCAATATACAACTCTAGAACAATAATTCCTTACCCTCAATGAGTTCCATGATAGTGTTATCAATTTACTACACTAGTACAATGATTCCTTACCCTCAATGCGTTCCATGGAAGTATTATCAATATACAACACTAGTACAATGATTCCTTATCCTCAATGTGTTCCATAGTAGTATTATCCATAAACGACTCTAGTACAATCATATCTTACCCTCATTGAGTTCCATGGAAGTATTATTAATATACTACTCTAGTACAATCGTTCCTTACCCTCAATGGGTTCTATGGTAGTATTAACAATATACAACTCTAGTACAATCATTCCTTACCCTCAATGGGTTCTATGGTAGTATTAACAATATACAACTCTAGTACAATCATTCCTTACCTTCAATGAGTTCCATGATAGTGTTATCCATATACAACTCTAGTACAATCATTTCTTACCTTCAATGAGTTCCATGGCAGTGTTATCAATATACTACTCTAGTACAGCGATTCCTAACCCTCAATGCGTTCCCTGGACGTATTATCAATATACAACTTTAGTACTATCTTTCCTGAATCTCAATCAGTTCCATTGTAATGTTATCAATATACAGCACTAGTACAATCATTCTTTACCCTCAATGTGTCCCATGGTAGTGTTATCATTATACAACTCTAGTACAATCATTCCTTACCCTCAATGAGTTCTATGGTAGTGTTAACTATAAACAACACTAGTACTTTTATTCCTTACCCTCTATGAGTTCCATGGTAATGTTATCTATAAACAACTCTCGTACAATCATTCCTTACCATCAATGAGTTCCATGGTAGTGTTTTCAATATACAACTGTAGTACAATCATTCTTTACCCTCACTTCGTTCCATGGTAGTATTATCAATATACAACTCTAGTACAATCATTCCTTACTATCAATAAGTTCCATGGTATTATTATCAATATACAACTGTAGTACTATCGTTCCGTACCTCAATGAGTTCCATTGTAGTGCTATCAATATACAATCTAGTACAATGATTCCTTACCCTCAATGTGTTCCATAGTAGTATTATCAATAAACGACTCTAGTACAATCATATCTTACCCTCATTGAGTTCCATGGAAGTATTATTAATATACTACTCTAGTACAATCGTTCCTTACCCTCAATGGGTTCTATGGTAGTATTAACAATATACAACTCTAGTACAATCATTCCTTACTTTCAATGAGTTCTATGATAGTGTTATCCATATACAACTCTAGTACAATCATTTCTTACCTTCAATGAGTTCCATGGTAGTGTTATCAATATAGAACTCTAGTACAATCATTCCTTACCTTTAATGAGTTCCATGGTAGTGTTATCCATATAGAACTCTAGTACAATCATTCCTTACCTTCAATGAGTTCCATGAAAGTGTTATCCATATACAACTCTAGTACAATCATTCCTTACCTTCAACGAGTTCCATGATAGTGTTATCCATATACAACTCTAGTACAATCATTCCTTACCTTCAATGAGTTCCATGGTAGTGTTATCAATATACAACTCTAGAACAATCATTCCTTTCCCTCAATGAGTTCCATGGTAGTGTTAACTATTAACAACACTAGTACAATCATTCCCTACCCTCAGTAAGTTCCGTGATAGTGTTATCAATAAACAACACTAGTACAATCATTCCTTACCCTCAATGAGTTCCATGGTAGTGTTATCTATAAACAACTCTAGTACAATCATTCCTTACCCTCAATGAGTTCCATGGTAGTGTTAACTATTAACAACACTAGTACGATCATTCCCTACCCTCAGTAAGTTCCATGGTAGTGTTATCAATAAACAACACTAGTACAATCATTGTTTACCATCAATGAGTTCCATGGTAGTGTTATCTATATACAACTCTAGTACAATCATTCCTTACTTTCAATGGGTTCCATGGTAGTGTTATCAAAATACAACTCTAGTACAATCATTCCTTACCCTCAAAGAGTTCCATGGTAGTGTTATTAATATACAACTCTAGTGCTATCATTCCTTACCCTCTATGAGTTCCATGGTAGTGTTATCTATAAACAACTCTCGTACAATCATTCCTTACCATCAATGAGTTCCATGGTAGTGTTTTCAATATACAACCGTAGTACAATCATTCCTTACCCTCACTTCGTTCCATGGTAGTATTATCAATATACAACTCTAGTACAATCATTCCTTACCCTCACTTCGTTCCATGGTAGTATTATCAATATACAACCGTAGTACAATCATTCCTTACCCTCACTTCGTTCCATGGTAGTATTATCAATATACAACTCTAGTACAATCATTCCTTGCCCTCACTTCGTTCCATGGTAGTATTATCAATATACAACTCTAGTGCTATCATTCCTTACCCTCTATGAGTTCCATGGTAGTGTTATCTATAAACAACTCTCGTACAATCATTCCTTACCATCAATGAGTTCCATGGTAGTGTTTTCAATATACAACCGTAGTACAATCATTCCTTACCCTCACTTCGTTCCATGGTAGTATTATCAATATACAACTCTAGTACAATCATTCCTTACCCTCACTTCGTTCCATAGTAGTATTATCAATATACAACTCTAGTGCTTTCATTCCTTACCCTCTATGAGCTCCTGGTAGTGTTATCTATAAACAACTCTCGTACAATCATTCCTTACCATCAATGAGTTCTATGGAAGTATTATCAATATACAACCGTAATACAATCATTCCTTACCCTCAATGAGTTCTATGGAAGTATTATCAATAAACATCTGTATTACAATCTTTCCTTACCCTCAATGAGTTTCATGGTAGTGTTATTAATAAACAACTCGGTACCATCAGTATTGGTTAGAATATTTTGCTATTTTAGTATATTAGTTGTGTTAAACGACAAATTCTATGATTTTACATGAAATATACAATTTATCAATCGCCAATTTTTTGTTATTTTTAATTTTGAGTCGGACTTGATCATATATTTCTTTAAAGTGTTTGCGTTTATTTATCTTTGTTTGACGTGTTTACGTGAATTGGTTAGAATAGGTGGTTATCATCAACATAATACGAGTAGTACATGGCAATCATGGCATCCTTGTCCCCAGTTTACATTGTTTATTTTCAACTCAAATACAATTTCCATGATTCATATAAAAGCTTATTGCTGAATTGAGATAAAATGTTTGAGGTATTTTCATTATTGTTTATAGTGAGTCCATTTCTTTTTAAGTTGAGCATGAATTCTGGAGTTGAGCATGGATAAAAGTTTCATAACATCGGCTTCAGTTTTATTTATGAATGTGATCCTGATAATGCATCCGAGTAGTAGGTGTAATCTCTGCCAGATTTATATGTTCATTGTTGTTTTTCCATTTGTTTAGAAAATGATTTCAAAATAGACACTATATGTGTGGAGGACCTTGATGAAGATGAGAAGAACCTTGAAGTTATCATTGAAGACGATCAAGTAAAAGGTAAGTGTTTGTAATAATTGTTCTTTCAAATGAAATGGAATAACCGTTTTTATTTATGGATTCCAAATTCTTTGTTGATGTAGATTACTATCCGTTCTTGTTGGTGATATTTAATATATGCTTTGTGGATATAATTTAATATCCGTATTTAAGAATGAGATTAAATATCTATTTTTGTGAATTGGTTTTGGTATTTATTCTTCTTAATGGGGTTTCATTTCATTTTTTAGACTAGTATTTTTGATCAGGTTTTTGTGATGACATTTTATACCTAAATCTGTAAGTAAATTTCTCTTTAATATAATTTTGAAGAATGAAGTTTAATATCTGTGGTTGTTGTTTTGTTGATGAGAATTACTATCTGGTTTTGTGCATTATATCTAATATCCATGTCTGTGTATTATATTTAGTACTGTTTTTGTAAATGAGATTTGATATCTTCTTTTGAGATGACAAGATGGTGTGTATGTACCTTGTTTTAAAAATCTTCATTAAGGCGATTGTGTCTACTGGATTAAGCTGTAAAACAGTTTGAAACTACTTTTTTAATAATATAAAAATTTATCTCAGGCTGGTTTCCCCATAATTCATTAAATTCAAACATAATGCAAATATCAATTATTTAGAAAATATACAATTTTAAACTCCTGAATTGTTGTTCAACACTAATGTATGTGATGAGACCAGCTGTCGAGACAACGTGCCTGAACAGCAACTTTTTGGAAACAGTTTTAAATTTGAATCTTCAAACCTAAACTATTGCCCATTACCAGCACAAAATGTATGTTATGAGACGAGCTGTCCAGACAACGTGCCTGAACAGCAACTATTTGGAAACGGTTTTAAATTTGAATCTTCAAACCTTAACTAATGCCCATCACCAAAACAAAATATAGTTTCAAACGCAAAGCCCATAGATAGAAGGAGTACCAGTTATAACAGCATTTTTACCAGCATTCATTACCTATTTAAACTGTCTCCGTCTACCTGCGTGACGACAGAGACAGAACGAAAACGGATGCACCCATTAATATTATAGTCCGAGTAGCGTCTCTGGCTACTTAATGTTCTAAGGCATTTGTACCTTTTTGTCTCTTTCTCCTCTATAGTGTACGTAAAGCGATGAGTCTATATAGTGAATATGTTTATGCCGCCGCATTGGTGGCTGTTCTCTTTGAATGCTACGTCTACTGTGATTGTATAGTTTCTTATATGTTGACTAAAACACCAAACAATATTCATTTTTAACAGAAAAGACTGTATTCGAATTGAAGGATGGAGAGAATGACGGTTGTTATAACTTAATTCTGTCGGGTTCCATAGCACAGGACACTTCTAAAGAATACAAGCTAACAATTAAAGCGACAGATTCAGGTGGAAAGTCCAATACGGTTGAAGTACCCATCGACGTGGACGACCGTATGAAACCAAATTTATTTATACCTATATACATCTCGCTACACAGTTGTTCCCCTTTTCTCCCACGGTAACATGGTTCTTGCGCTTAAAATGGTCTTATGCAATATGGTTTGAAATATTTTCAAAATGGTTCATAATGGTTGGTTTTTTTTTTTGCTGCAGATGAGTAAAGTAAAAGCTGATATTACATATACTGCAATCAGACGTCACTGGTGCTGAAAAGAAACTTTTATTAGATATTTCCAGATGTATTTATAAGCATTTGAGAACTTCTTTTTTAAAAAAATCGTAAGGTGTCACTGCATCGTCTTTAAAAAACAGGCCGATCAACCTACCAGTATGTGTGCATTTTTATGTTGTGATACATTCCTGTTATGAAATAATCTTCAATGTAGAATATATTTGTTTTACCATGAAAGTCCTAGACCTTATTTTATAGAGAACTAAGAACTGAACTGTGTAGTATGACCTTATTTTATAGAGAACTAAGAACTGAACTGTGTAGTGAGACCTTATTTTATAGAGAACTAAGAATTGAACTGTGTAGTGAGACCTATATTACCATTTTATTTATAATTATTTAAAGACTTTGGAAAGTTTATACTTGACCGCAAGCACAGAGTTTATATGAATGCAGAAATTGTATAAAAAAACCAAAACATTGGGTCAAAATTCTAATTGGTCACGCCAATGGAAATAGGAAACATAGCACAACTAGATGTGGATCGTATCCATTTCTTTCATTAAATGAACAAGTTTGAAAAGTATTTATTTTACATTGACTTTGATATGGTAAATATGAAAGCATGCTGTCAAGCTATTTCAATCTTTTTAACGCAATTCAGAAACACATGAAACAATTAAAGAGTATGTTCCTGCGACTTATTAGATATTCTGTCATCCAATAATCGGATATGTTTCGTCATTAATTTCTTAAATTCATCTTTAAAATGAATTTCCGTGCAAAAAATGCGTTTACTGAAATTTGAATGGTAATTTCAATTTATTGTGACTTTTAGTTTTAGGTTTCAAACTTTCAAAAAATCATAGTTGTGTGTATGATTATTTCCATACAGGAAAATATTTCCAGGAAAATATTGTAAGAAATTCAGGCGACCAATTAGAAATTGGGTTTAAGTGTGCACAAACATGTGCACATATATTACGCTTACATCAAATACTTAAACCTCAAACAGTTTAAACTTACAGAAAAAAGATAATACTTACATCATGAAGTTAACGCATACATCATAAAATCCAGACATTAATACGTTTTAACGGTTTACACTTTAATAATGACGTTCTTACTTATAATGCAGTATACACATAAATCATTTTGTATACACATAAATCATTTTGTATACACATAAATCATGTAGTATACACATAAATCATGTAGTATACGCATAAATCATGTAGAATATACATACATCATTACGTTTGCACTGACATTACTATGATGCACTGACATTACCATGATGCAGTTTACGCTTACCTCGCAAATACCGTTTTAACATTTCAAAGGCTTTTAAAAAGTTCAAAATAATCGCGCGTGTCTGTTTGTCTGTACTGTCCCGATTTTTACTTATAAACGATCCAATTAGTATTTATAGTTGCGAATGATTAAGAATTTCAAATTAATATCAATGTAACAAACACTATATCACTCATGAACATCTTCTCAACACACACTTCGTATTTCGGAATTTTTTTCGGAGAACCTGAGTGGCCGAGTGGTCTAAGGCGTCGTCTCAAACTCACTTTACTTCTCATCGCTCAGGTCGTTGATTAGAATCCAGCTCGGTTCAAAAACTTGATTTGAGAAAATTTACCAGTTACCTCACAACATTCTCATCCAGTTAACATAGCCGCTATTTCCTGGGATCTTGGAAGTACCCAAGCAAAACATTCTCATCCAGTTGACGTAGCCGCTATTTCTTGGGATCTTGGACGTATCGTAGCACAACATTCTCATCCAGTTAGCCAAGCCGATATTTCCTGGGATCTTGGAAGTACCCAAGCACAACATTCTTATCCAGTTAACTAAGCCACAATTTCTTGGGATCTTCGAAATACTCAAGCACAACATTCTCATCCAGTTGACATAGCCGCTATTTTCTGGGATCTTGAAAGTATCCAAGCACAACATTCTCATCCAGTTGACCAAGCCGCTATTTCCTGGAATCTGGAAGTACCGTAGCACAACATTCTCATCCAGTTAACCAAGCCGCATTTTCCTGGGATATTGGAAGTACTGTAGCACAACATTCACATCCAGTAAACCAAGCCGCTATTTCCTGGGATCTTGAAGTACCGTAGCACAACATTCTTATCCAGTTGACCTAGCCGCTATTTCCTGGGATCTTGGAAGTGTTGTAGCACAACATTCTCATCCGGTTAACCAAGCTGCATTTTCCTGGTATCTTGGAAGTACCAAAGCACAACATTCTCATCCGATTGACCTAGCCGCTATTTCTTGGGATCTTGGAAGTACCCAAGCACAACATTCTCACCCAGTTAACCTAGCCGCTATTTCCTGGGATCTTGGAAGTACCCAAGCACATCTTTCTCATCCAGTTGACCTAGCCGCTATTTCCTGGGATCTTGGAAGTACGGTTGCACAGCATTCTCATCCAGTTAACTAAGCCGCTATTTCCTGGGATCTTGGAAGGATCCAAGCACAACATTCACATCCAGTTAACCAAGCCGCATTTTCCTGGGATCTTGGAAGTACCCAAGCTCAACATTCTCATCCAGTTAACCGAGCCGCTTTTTAGTTGGATCTTGGAAGTACCGGAGCACATTATTCTCATCCACTTGACCTAGCCGCTATTTCCTGGGATCTTGGAAGTACCCAAGAACAACATTCTCATCCAGTTGACCTAGCCGCTATTTCCTGGGATCTTAGAAATACTGTATCACGACATTCTCATCCAGTAAACCAAGCCGCATTTTCCTGGGATCTTGGAAGTACCCAAGCACAACATTCTCATCCAGTTGACGTAGCCGCTATTTCCTGTGATCTTGGAAGTACCCAAGCACAACATTTTAACCCAGTTAACCAAGCCGCTATTTCCTGGGATCTTGGAAGTAACCAAGCAAAACATTCTCATCCAGTTAGCCAAGCCGATATTTCCTGTGATCTTGGAAGTACCCAAGCACAACATTCTTATCCAATTAACTAAGCCACAATTTCTTGGGATCTTCGAAATACTCAAGCAAAACATTCTCATCCAGTTAGGTAAGCCGATATTTTCTGGGATCTTGAAAGTACCCAAGCACAACATTCTCATCCAGTTGACCAAGCCGCTATTTCCTGGAATCTGGAAGTACCGTAGCACAACATTCTCATCCAGTTAACCAAGCCGCATTTTCCTGGGATATTGGAAGTACTGTAGCACAACATTCTCATCCAGTAAACCAAGCCGCTATTTCCTGGGATCTTGAAGTACCGTAGCACAACATTCTTATCCAGTTGACCTAGCCGCTATTTCCTGGGATCTTGGAAGTGTCGTAGCACAACATTCTCATCCGGTTAACCAAGCGCATTTTCCTGGTATCTTGGAAGTACCAAAGCACAACATTCTAATCCAGTTGACCTAGCCGCTATTTCCTGGGATCTAGGAAGTACCCAAGCACAACATTCTCACCCAGTTAACCTAGCCGCTATTTCCTGGGATCTTGGAAGTACCCAAGCACAACATTCTCATCCAGTTAACCAAGCCGCATTTTCCTGGGATATTGGAAGTACTGTAGCACAACATTCACATCCAGTAAACCAAGCCGCTATTTCCTGGGATCTTGAAGTACCGTAGCACAACATTCTTATCCAGTTGACCTAGCCGCTATTTCCTGGGATCTTGGAAGTGTCGTAGCACAACATTCTCATCCGGTTAACCAAGCCGCATTTTCCTGGTATCTTGGAAGTACCAAAGCACAACATTCTCATCCGGTTGACCTAGCCGCTATTTCTTGGGATCTTGGAAGTACCCAAGCACAACATTCTCACCCAGTTAACCTAGCCGCTATTTCCTGGGATCTTGGAAGTACCCAAGCACATCTTTCTCATCCAGTTGACCTATCCGCTATTTCCTGGGATCTTGGAAGTACGGTTGCACAGCATTCTCATCCAGTTAACCAAGCCGATATTTCCTGGGATCTTGGAAGGATCCAAGCACAACATTCTCATCCAGTTAACCAAGCCGCATTTTCCTGGGATCTTGGAAGTACCCAAGCAAAACATTCTCATCCAGTTAACCAAGCCGCTATTTCCTGGTATCTTGGAAGTACCGTAGCACAACATTCTCATCCAGTTAACCAAGCCACATTTTCCTAGGATCTTGGAAGTACCAAAGCACAACATTCTCATCCAGTTGACTTAGCGGCTATTTCCAGGGATCTTGGAAGTACCGTAGCACAACTTTCTCATCAAGTTAACCAAGCCGTTTTTTTCTGGGATCTTGGAAGTATCCAAGCACAACATTCTCATCTAGTTAACTAAGCCGCTATTTCCGGGGATTTCTGAAGTACCAAAGCACAACATTCTCATCCAGTTAACCTAGCCGCTATTCCCTGGGATCTTGGAAGTACCCAAGTACAACATTCTCATCCAGTTAACCAAGCCGATATTTCCTGGGATCTTGGAAGTACCAAGCACAACATTCTCGTTCAGTTAACCTAGCCGCTATTTCCGGGGATCTTGGAAGTACCCAAGCACAACATTCTCATCAGGTTAACCTAGCCGCTATTTCCTGGGATATTGGAAGTACCGTAGCACAACATTCCCATCCAGTTAACCTAGCCGCTATTTCCTGGGATCTTGGAAGTACCCAAGCACAACATTTTCATCCAGTTAACCAAGCTGCTATTTCCTGGGATCTTGGAAGTACCAAGCACAACATTCTCGTTCAGTTAACCTAGCCGCTATTTCCGGGGATCTTGGAAGTACCAAGCACAACATTCTCATCAGGTTAACCTAGCCGCTATTTCCTGGGATATTGGAAGTACCGTAGCACAACATTCCCATCCAGTTAACCTAGCCGCTATTTCCTGGGATCTTGGAAGTACCGAAGCACAACATTTTCATCCAGTTAACCAAGCTGCTATTTCCTGGGATCTTGGAAGTACCCGATCACAACATTCTCATCCAGTTAACCAAGCCGCATTTTCCTGACATCTTGGAAGTACCCAAGCACAACATTCTCATACAGTTGACCTAGCCGCTATTTCCTGGGATCTTGGAAGTACCGTAGCACATCATTGTCATCCAGTTAACCTAGCCACTATTTCCTGGGATATTGGAAGTACCCAAGCACAATATTCTCATCCAGTTAACCTAGCAGCTATTTCCTGGAATCTTGAAAGTACCGTAGCACAACATTCTCATCCAGTTAACCTAGCCACTATTTGTTGGGATCTTGAAAGTACCCAAGCACAACATTCTCATCCAGTTAACCAAGCCGCTATTTCCTGTGATCTTGGAAGATCCAAAGCACAACATTCTCATCCAGTTAACCAAGCCGCTATTTCCTGGGATCTTGGAAGTACCCAAGCACAACATTCTGTAGTCGCTGTTCCCTGGGATCTTGGAAGTACCCAAGCATAACATTCTCTAGCCGCTATTTCCTTGGATCTTGGAAGTACCCAAGCACAACATTCTCTACCCTCTATTTCCTGAGATCTTGGAAGTACTCAAGCACAACATTCTCATCCAGTTAACCAAGCCGTTATTTCCTGGGATCTTGGAAGTACCCAAGCACAACATTTTCATCCAGTTAACCATGCTGCTATTTCCTGGGATCTTGGAAGTACCCAATCACAACATTCTCATCCAGTTAACCAAGCCGCATTTTCCTGACATCTTGGAAGCACCCAAGCACAACATTCTCATACAGTTGACCTAGACGCTATTTCTTGGGATCTTGGAAGTACCGTAGCACATCATTTTCATCCAGTTAACCTAGCCACTATTTCCTGGGATATTGGAAGTACCCAAGCACAACATTCTCATCCAGTTAACCAAGCCGCATTTTCCTGAGATCTTGGAAGTACTCAAGCACAACATTCTCATCCAGTTAACCTAGCTGCTATTTCCTGGGATCTTGGAAGTACCCAAGCACAACATTCTCATCAAGTTAAGCTAGCCGCTATTTCCTGGGATTTTTGAAGTACCCAAGCACAAAATTCTCATCCAGTTAACCAAGCCGCTATTTCCATGGATCTTGGAAGTAACGTAGTACAACATTCTCATCCAGTTAACCTAGCCCTATTTCCTGGGATCTTGGAGATACCCAAGCACAACATTCTCATCCAGTTGACCTAACCGCTATTTCCTGGGATCTTGGAAGTACCCATGCTCAACATTCTCATCCAGTTGACCTAACCGCTATTTCCTGGGATCTTGGAAGTACCCAAGCTCAACATTCTCATCCAGTAAACTATTCACAATTTCCTGGGATCTTGGAAGTACCCAAGCACAACATTCTCATCCAGTTGACCTAGCCGATATTTCCTGGGATCTTGGAAGTACCCAAGCACAACATTCCCATCCAGTTGACCTAGCAGCTATTTCCTTGGATCTTGGAAGTACCAAAGCACAACATTCTTATCAAGTTAACCTAGCCGCTATTTCCTGTGATCTTGGAAGTACCGTAGCACAACATTCTCTAGCCGCTATTTCCTGGGATCTTGGAAGTACCTAAGCACAACATTCTCATCCAGTTAATCAAGCCGATATTTCCTGAGATCTTGGAAGTACCCAAGCACAACATTCTCTAGTCGCTATTCCCTGGGATCTTGGAAGTACCCAAGCATAACATTCTCTAACCTCTATTTCCTGAGATATTGGAAGTACTCAAGCGCAACATTCTCATCCAGTTAACCAAGCCGTTATTTCCTGGGATCTTGGAAGTACCGTAGCACAACATTCTCATCCAGTTGACCTAGCCGCTATTTCCTGGGATATTGGAAGTAACCAAGCACAACATTCTCATCCAGTTAACCTAGCAGCTATTTCCTGGAATCTTGGAAGTACCGTAGCACAACATTCTCATCCATTTAACCTAGCCACTATTTCCTGGGATTTTGGAAGTACCCAAGCACAACATTCTCATCTAGTTAAGCTAGCTGCTATTTCCTTGGATTTTTGAAGTACCCAAGCACAAAGTTCTCATCCAGTTAACCTAGCCGCTATTTCCATGGATCTTGGAAGTAACGTAGTACAACATTCTCATCCAGTTAACTTAGCCCTATTTCCTGGGATCTTGGAGGTACCCAAGCACAACATTCTCATCCAGTTGACCTAGCCGCTATTTCCTGGGATCTTGGAAGTACCCAAGCTCAACATTCTCATCCAGTTGACCTAACCGCTATTTCCTGGGATCTTGGAAGTACCCAAGCTCAACATTCTCATCCAGTAACCTATTCGTTATTTCCTGGGATCTTGGAAGTACCCAAGCACAACTTTCTCATCCAGTTGACCTAGCCGATAATTCCTGGGATCTTGGACGTACCCAAGCACAACATTCTCATCCAGTTGACCTAGCCGATATTTCCTGGGATCTTGGAAGTACCCAAGCACAACATTCCCATCCATTTGACCTAGCCGCTATTTCCTGTGATCGTGGAAGTACCATAGCACAACATTCTCATCCAGTTAACCAAGCCGCTCTTTCCTGAGATCTTCGAAGTATCCAAGCACAACATTCTCATCAAGTTGACCTAGCTGCTATTTCCTGTGATCGTGGAAGTACCATAGCACAACATTCTCATCCATTTGACCGAGCCGCTATTTCCTGGGATCTTGGAAGTACCGTAGCACAACATTCTCATCCAGTTAACCAAGCCGCTATTTCCTGGGATCTTGGAAGTACCTAAGCACAACATTCTCATCCAGTTAACCTAGCCGCTATTTCCTGAGATCATGGAAGTACCAAAGCACAACATTCTTTTTCAAGATAACCTAGCCGCTATTTCCTGGGATCTTGGAAGTACCCAAGCGCAACATTCTCTAGCCGCTATTTCCTGGGATCTTGGAAGTTCCCAAGCACAACATTCTCTAGCCGCTATTTCCTGGGATCTTGGAAGTACCCAATCACAACATTCTCTAGCCGCATTTTCCTGGGATCTTGGAAGTACCCAAGCACAACATTCTCTAGCCTCTATTTCCTGGGATCTTGAAAGTACCCAAGCACAACATTCTCATCCAGTTAACCAAGCCGCTATTTCCTGTGATCTTGGAAGTACCCAAGCACAACATTCTCTAGCTACTATTTCCTGGGATATTGGAAGTACCCAAGCACAACATTCTCATCCAGTTAACCTAGCAGCTATTTCCTGTGATCTTGGAAGTACCCAAGCACAACATTCTCATCCAGTTAACCAAGCCGCTATTTCCTGTGATCTTGGAAGTACCTAAGCACAACATTCTCTAGCTACTATTTCCTGGGATATTGGAAGTACCGTAGTACAACATTCTCATCCAGTTAACCTAGCCGCTATTTCCTCGGATCTTGGAAGTACCCAAGCACAACATTCTCATCCAGTTAACCTAGCCGCTGTTTCCTGGGATCTTCGAAGTACCCAAGCACAATATTCTCATCCAGTTAGCCTAGCCGCTATTTCCTGGGATCTTGGAAGTACCGTAGTACAACATTCTCATCCAGTTAACCTAGCCGCTATTTCCTCGGATCTTGGAAGTACCCAAGCACAACATTTTCATCCAGTTAACGAAGCCGCTCTTTCCTGGGATCTTGGAAGTACCCTAGCACAACATTCTTATCCAGTTGACCAAGCCGCATTTTCCTGAGATCTTGGAAGTACCCAAGCACAACATTCTCATCCAGTTGACCTAGCCGCTATTTCCTGGGATCTTGGAAGTACCATAGCACAACATTCTCATCCAGTTAACCTAGTTGCTATTTCCTGGGATCTTGGAAGTACCAAAGCACAACATTCTCATCCAGTTAACCAAGCCGCTATTTCCTAGGATCTTGGAAGTACCGTAGCACAACATTGTCATCCAGTTAACCTAGCCGCTATTTCCTGGTATCTTGGAAGTACCAAAGCACAACAGTCTTATCAAGTTAACCAAGCCGCTATTTCCTGAGATCTTGGAAGTACCGAAGCGCAACATTCTCATCCAGTTAACCAAGCCGCTATTTCCTGGGATCTTGGAAGTACCAAAGCACAACGTTCTCATCCAGTTGACCTAGCCGCTATTTCCTGGGATCTTCGAAGTACCGAAGCACAACATTATCATTCTGTTAACCAAGCCGCTATTTCCTGGTATCTTGGAAGTACCCAAGCACAACATTCTCAGCAATTAACAGAAAACGTGTCACTTGAATCCACTTAAATTAGTGTTGAGAGACCAAAGGCAATAAGACGCAATGTCGTTTTTCAATCATCACTGAGTCTTTGGCAGGGCTGAGATTCGAATTCACGACCCCTGAATTGATATTCAAGCACGACTGAGCTAACCTAGTTCAGCTGTGCATGTACGATTGACGTCAGCAAAATGTAACTTTTTTTCTAACCTCCCTCTATTAAATAGTTCTTTATATTATATTAATACATGTACACAGTGTACTAAGAAATAGAATTGGTCAGGAGCACATCACAAATTGTACATGATAAATAATTTTACTTAGAAATGTAGCAATTTTGTTAGTTGAGAGAAATATTGAGATGGTAATGACCCTGAAGCAGTTTCAGTAGGAATGCACGTCATCATGCAGAATCATATTTTATAATAGTAAAATTAAGTAAAGCTTAAATCTTACGAATGTACAATTATCAAACAAATTGTTTTAATCAAGTTAAAAAAATCTTGACACAAAAATATTCTTTTCTTCTTTCTCATCAATGTATTCTCTCACATATCTAACAGCCCCGAAATGGGAATTAAGTGGAACAACGTATATAGTGTGCATGAAGGGAGCAAACGAAGGCGATTCAATACTTGTTCTCAAGGCAACAGATCCCGACACTTCTTCTTCTGACCTAGGATTTTCTTTCAAAGTGGTAAGTATAAACTAGACAAAATTTCATAAAATTCGGTTGATCTTCCGTGACTGAATTTTTTTAAGTACTGATCACTTACCTCTCAAACCTGAGGTCATGAATCCGGAGACAACTCGGTTTAAGAAAGTTTTCCAGTAGATTGCGAAAAATCAGTGATTCCACTCAAACTCATATTGAAGATTCTCCATCCATCGATTAACTGTGACGTCATTGATATACTGTGGCTGTCAAAATCAATCATGATCTTTTGTCTTTTTGCTGTTATTGAAATAAAACATCTACACTTAACGCCTTTAAAACGCAAGTATGAATATTGCAATTGCATCACTTTAAAACGTACACAATTAAACACAAATTTAAACAAATTGATTGTGGTCGACATATATAAACCGATAATAATGATAGCAGATCTGGTATATGTCTAGCAGATATTCAATGTTCAAACGTTTGCGTTTATAAAGGCGTTAAACAATATATTTCTGAGAGTGGCCGAGAGTGGTCTACTGTGCCGTCTCAAGATCACGTACCTGTCACCGCTAAGGTCGTAGGTTCGAGTCCAACTTGCTCCAAAAAACGTCATGTTATAATGTTTTTCAGTTAAGTGCAAAAGGACGGTGGTTCTACTCAGAATCATTCCTCCTTAAAAAAAACTGGATATGCCATATATAACCTGAAATGTGATTATTATATATGTATACAGTGGTATAAACGTCTAATATATAAGCATGTTGTATTCGGTATGATTCCACTTTATTTGTTTTCCGTGAATATTCTCGGAACAGTTCGATTTAGCATTCTCGGCACCCCCACTCCTCATGATATTGATTCCAGTACCGTCATTTTACTTAGACAAGCTGGCGATGTCTGTGTAAACACTACACTGTTTTTACTTGGACAAACAACACCACATGGCGACACCTTAAGCGGTTGGTAGAGTAATGAATAAAGCATTGGCCGCTCTCGCCAGAGGTTACTGGTTCGATCACCCAGCTCGACTCAATGCTTCTCATAAAACAACGCTCAGTACTGGTTCTATCCAGGAAGCGGACTCGAGAGCTGTTCATATAAGCTCTGAGCTTTCATTGCATTCAAACTAAAATGAATTAGTATAAACTAAACAATGCCATGTGGGCTGTGGACGAAGCAATAATCGTTCCGCGTCAAATCAATTATAAAACTATTGTATACATTTGATGAGAATCAATTAAAACTAAATTGCGGATGCTAGCGTTGATCTTATACAATTTATTACAACTCAATCGTCCTTACCCACATGTTCAAGAACTTGAAGAGATGTGTTGTTTCTATTTCTTCTGTGAAAATTTGGAGAAGGTCAAATGACAACATTACTGCTAGTGGTAGATTACACAAGAGACCACAAGACCGGCCATATTTATCCAATTTGGTGAGTTCAAGGCATTATTCCAGATAGTATCAGTATATAGCTACTGTGCAAGTTTGGGAAATATCCATTGATAAATTTTATGCAAGCATTGCATGTGGAATGCATACAAACTAAAAGTGTACGGTATTGCGTATGTTGGTATGTACTTACATGCGGACGAACAGGCGACGGTCACAGGGTAATCTAAATCGTGCAGAGGGGAGCCAAAAAGCGACATAACTCTAGTACATGTGTATTAATTTGTGCGGAGATAGAAATCAATCTCAAGTAACGTTTTTTTTTTACTTATTTGCGGAGTTAAAATGCAACCGCATACTACTGATATCCTGATATACAATTCAGTGCGACCTACAAAATTCCAGATTACCTCAAAACAGTTGAACGTCATGTCCGGTAACGTTTACATTTAAAATGAAGTGCATTACCCAGACGATCGGTTTGAACTATAAAATATGCACATGTACCAAAAATCGAAACAAAATATCACTTAACCAGGTGTTGAAACAACATTCCGGTACCGTATTTAGTGGTGCGCATGACGCATGTTCTCCCCCCTCCCTTGTCGATTGGGTCTCGAGGTGTTTCATAAATACATATCAATACAACGAAAGACACACATTTGCAGCTTTATGACAAAACGTCACCGATGATGATGACGATCATTTGCTAAGTATTCGGTGTTAAATACAAGCTTGCTTATTGTTATGTTAGTTATATAATTAAGTTTTATATGATTTTATTTGTTGTGTTATTTTATATCGTCGTGTACATACTGTTTTTATAATATAATACTATGGTTTGTCATAATGTTCTATTATTAAAAAATGTATAAGTTTATTATTTCCTTTACTGATGGAGGAAATAAAATGTCTTATCTTATCGTATTGCATAACTAAAAGTCTCATTATAGCTCTCTATTGATAGTTAATATTCTACAGATTTCCATTGATAGTTAATGTTCAACAAGTTTCTGTTGATAGTTAACATTCTACATATTTATTGTTCTACATTTTTCAACTGATAGTTAACGTTCTTCATATTTCTATTGATAGTTATTGTTCTACATATTTCTACTGATAGTTATCGTTCTACATATTTCTATTGATAGTTTATGTTGTACAAGTTTATATTGATAGTTACTGTAATATGTATTTCAATTGATAGTTTTTGTTCTAAATATTTCTATTGATAGTTAACGTTCTGCATATTTCTATTGATAGTTAATGTTCTACATATTTATGTTGATATTAAATGGTCTACATATTTCTATTTATAGTTAATGTTCTGTTTATTATTATTGATAGTTAGTGTTCTTCAAATTTCTGTTGATAGGAAATGTTCCACATATTTCTATTGATAGTTAATGTTTGGCATATTTCTATCGATAGTTAATATTCTACACATTTCTTTTTAAGCTAATGATCTACATATTTCTTTTGATAGTTAATAATCTTCACATTTCTTTTGAGAGTTAATGATCTACATATTTCTATTGATAGTTAATGTTCTTCATATTTCTATTGATAGTTCACGTTCTACACATTTCTATTGATAGTGAATGTTCTTCATATTTCTGTTGATAGTTCATGTTCTACATATTTCTTTTGATAGTTAATGTTCTTCATATTTCTATTGATAGTTCATGTTCTACACATTTCTATTGATAGTTAATGTTCTACATATTATTATTATTATTGATAGTTCATGTTCTACACATTATTATTAATAGTTAATGTTGTACATATTTCTATTGATGTTTAATATTGTACATATTTCTATTGATAGTTAATGTTCTACATATTTATATTAATAGTTGATGTTCTACATATTATGATTGATAGTTAATGTTCTACATATCATTATTGATAGTAAATGTTCAACATATTTCTACTGATGTTTGATGTTGTGAATATTTCTATTGAGAGTTAATGTGGTACATATTTCTATTGATAGTTAATGTTTTACATTTTTCTATCGATAGTTAATGTTCTACATATTATTATTATTGATAGTTAATGTTCTTTATGTTATTACTTATTGTAAATGTTCTTCATATTTCTATTGATAGTTAGTGTTCTTCATTATTCTATTCAGAGTTAATGTTTTACATATTTCTATTAAGAGTTAATGTTCTACATATTTTTTTGATAGTAAATGTTCTACATTTTTCTATTGATGGTTAATGTTGTGCATATTTCTGTTGATAGTTAATGATGTACATATTTCTACTGATAGTTAAAGTTCTTCATATTGTTATTGATAGTTAATTTTCTTCACATTTCTATTGATAGTTAATGTTGTACATATTTCTATTGAAAGTAAATGGTGTGCATATTTTTATTGATAGTTAGTGTTGTACATATTTTTATTGATTGTTAATGTTGAACATTTTTCTTTTGATAGTTAGTGTTGTACATATTACTACTGATAGTTAATGTTCTACATTTTTCTTTTGATAGTTAATGTTCTAAATATTTCTATAGATAGTTAGTGTTGTACATATTTCTACTGATAGTTATTGTTGTACATATTTCTTTTGATAGTAAATGTTCTACATATTTCTATTGATAGTTAGTGTTTTACATATTTCTATTGATAGTTAATGTTCTACATATTTCTACTGATAGTTATTGTTGTACATATTTCTTTTGAAAGTAAATGTTCTACATATTTCTATTGATAGTTAGTGTTTTACATATTTCTATTGATAGTTAATGTTCTACATATTTCTATTGATAGTTAATGTTCTACATATTTCAATTGATAGTTAATATTTTACATTTTTCTTTTGATAGTTAATGTTCTACATATTTCTATTGATAGTTAGTGTTCTACTTATTTCTATTGATAGTTAGTGTTGTACATATTTTTACTGATAGTTAGTGTTGTACATATTTCTTTTGATAGTAAGTGTTGTACATATTTCTATTGATAGTTAGTGTTCTACATATTTCTTTTGATAGTTAATGTTGTACATATTTCTATTGATAGGTAGTGTTCTACATATTTCAATTGATAGTTAATGTTCTACATTTTTCTTTTGATAGTTAATGTTCTACATATTTCTATTGATAGTTAGTGTTGTATATATTTCTATTGATAGTTGATGTTCTACATATTCATATTGATAGTTAATGTTCTACATATTTCTATTGATAGTTAATGTTCTACATATTTCTATTGATAGTTAGTGTTGTACGTATTCTATTGATAGTTAATGTTCTACATATTTCTATTGATAGTCAATATTCTATATAATTTATAACTTCATTGATAGCTAATATTTACTGTCTGTACTATTCAGGTCGACGAAAATTTAGACGCCGGACTATTCAATTTGGATGGCAACGTGTTAAAAACGACGGCTGAACTTCTAGCCTTAGTAGAAGAAAAACAGTCGATTGGTCTAACTCTTAGGTTTGTTTTCAATTTTAGATTTATTTGAGCAATAAACTTTAAAATCGTATATAACTATAATCATTCAGAGCCATTATATTACCGAATATGAAAACGTTATGTAAGAAAGTTTGTCAGTTACTTGCGGAAGTATGGTGGTTCTACTAAGATATATTTCGAGGTCTTCCTTCACCAATAAAACTGGATATGTCTTATATAACCTGAAATGTGTTAAAAACAGCGTAACAACCCATTAATAAAACAATCAAATATTTACAAATAAATGGAGAGTGCATTGTTAGTGTCAGTGTGATATCAGTTTTAATACACCGCGTGAGACATTTAAGGTTGTATGGTCAGTATTGCGAAAGACACGAGAGAGCATTTCAATTTCAGCATTTACGAGTGAAAGATAGATAAAATTTCACTGAAACGAACAGTTTTTTTACACTTTTATGATTAAAACATTAAAATTACTATTTATAATTTCGCTATTTTTAAACAGTGAACACTAAACAATAATTCACTGGGAAATTTCTACAATCCCTAGAAATGAATGAATGGTGCTTTATGGCACATCCACACATAGATAGTTTTGCACATTCCTAAATAACACGAAGTGAATGACATTAACTTGTATCCTAGTTGTAAAAAGTGAAATGTTCCGTCATAAAAAATCATAAAAGTTCTTTGATGCCGCTGTTCATCAGAACTAAACTCAATCAGACTTACTGATACTTGAAAAATGCATCTTCTGTAGCAATGTTGTCTGAAAAGTTGAATTGGAATAAATTGCATAATTCAGGCAATGACTTAAACGAAATTAAAAGTACCAAACAAACCAACTGGGCATTTTTTATCTCTACAGTTTGTACGTTGTTAATTTAATTATTGGCCAAAAAAGTAATTTTCCCAATATAGTTCACAGAGCTCTTATTGTATGTACAAGTTTTTATTGACCCTCGCGCTTTGAACCAGTCATTTCGGCGAGGTGAACTATCATAATCATAATAATCTTTATGTAAACGTGCCGAAAGAACGTATTAATAGCCAAGGGCCTAATAGTTGAAAGGACTGTTACGTTTACACCACGTCAAGATAAATGTTCGAATCTAGGTATTTGGAGATTTAATTCATCCAAGGGAAAATTGTTTTGAAAATTGTAACAAAACGTTATCTAACTCGTATAATGCATTGCGCTTAATAAGGAAACTTTGAATTTTAAGGATACTAAACAAACAAGATTTCGCCTAACGGAGTGTTAAGCTAACAGAGCTATGAACAATTCAGCCCAGCTTAGACTCAAATAGATTTCCCGCTTAAAATTGCAAAGTATACATGTATTTGAAATGTATCAAATGAGTCACGTGATATAATTCTGATTGCGATTTGATCGTCATATTATACTGGTGACTTATCTCATAAAAGATACGAAGGTCGCCAACCACTATGTAAGTGATATATTCCTTTTAGACTGATTTCATTTCAATATTACCACTCCAAATAAAATATCGCTTCTTTTTGTCAAGTTTTGTTTGATTTAATATTCCAAATAATATATTTAAAAATGAAAATCATAAATCTTTGTTTTTATTTTAATAATAACATATTCAACAATTCACAAATTCAAACTGAAATTAATATGGCATACTTTTTTATAGATTGTGGCCAGTTTAATTTTGTCTTTATTTGTTTACTTTTGTATGTGTTAAAATATGTTCTTCACTATATGTATCAGTATGTAAAAAATGTTTAAAAAATGGTCTATTATATGATATTTGATACGTAAAAAATGTTTAATAAATGGGCTATCATATGATATTTAAAGACAAAACTCCCCCCCCCCCCCCCCAAAAAAAAAAAATAGGCATTTATTGCAATTTTCGTGATATGAGTCAAACGTGTCCTAAGCAGGCAGTGAAGAGAAGATCCAAAAGTGACCTTTTAAGACGGGTTGCATCTTAAAATAGGTAAACTTGCCCTCAAAGCATGGACATAGGGAATTACGACTAATGGCTGATTAACAGAGGTTACCGCTTACAGGTGTAACACCGCCATTGGAATCCGGATGCGCTTCCGTGGGGTAGTCGCATAATGGCGATTACAAATAATCCTTTTTTCTTCTTCTTTAAAAATACATTTTCCTTACTTTAATGCTCATTTTTTGTTTGAATGGCCTTATTAATGTTTTTTAAACCTTTTTAAAACATCGTTATGTTTGAGTTTTGAATTTAGAAAAAAAATTGCTGCTTGGAAATTGAGGTATGAATACATTATTTCGGAAGACCTCATCATATTTTTGTAGTTCAGAGATTGACAAACAGTAAAATGTAATTTCGTTTCTTTCACTTTGATCTCCTTATGAATGACAAGTCTTCAAACATTTTTTTACTATACAACAAAAAACAAAAATCAATGGTGGGTTTACACCTACACATGTTAGTACTGTACTGCCTTTAAAATCCCTTTTCAGTGTTTTCGACGGTGAGACTACACCTGTAGATGTTGATATAACAGTTAAATTGGAGAAGGACCGGACACCTGATAATATTCCTCAATTTGTAAACACCGACTTTGGTACTGCTATAGCTGTAGAAGGGAAAGAAAATGGTATGTATACGATTTTAAACAATCATTGAAGTAAAGTCGAAGAGGGCATGGTTTTATAAGAAGCCTAGAAATAGATGCACCAAGCACCGTCAGTACATAATTGGTTTGACAGCATAATCCATCAGTTGGATGCCCAAAAGTTGTTGTAGGACCTTTAGTACCGACGAAATATTATATAACTGTCTTGTTTGGGGCAAAGTGCATTAAATAAATATAACAAAACTGAAGATTTTAGGAATTATTAATACTTTTTTAAAATTTAATCAGGAACTCCTATTTTTTATTGTGTATCTGTTATTTATAATGCACAACTGTATTCAAACATATAAATGTATCTATATTAGGGACAAATCCAATAATTTGACGAACTTGTGAAAAAATTGTTTTTTAAGCAGTTATGGATTAGTTCATGTATCTATGAAACTTGTAAACAAATAGATAAACAGATACACAGCATAAAATGTGTATTGACAGAATGGAGTATAAATAGTCTGAAAGAAGCATATTTGCCTTCATTTTAGAAGGAAGTAATCTCAAACTTATCATACACCAATATATCTTTGCAAAGGTCTATACATTATAGATCGTAAGAAATGAGTCCTCCGTGACCGAGTGGTCTAAGGCGCCGTTTCAAGATCACTTACCTCTCGACGCTAAGGTCGTAGGTTCGAGTCTCGCTCACTCCAAAATCTTTATGTGAAAGTGTTTGCTAACTACTGTCGAGAAGGACGGTGGTTCTATTCGAATTCATTCTGATTTCTTCCTCCACCTATAAAACTGGATATCTATAACCTGAAATGTGTTGAAAATTGCGTTTAAAATTATTAAAAAAAATCTTAAGAAAGTTATTCATGAACGGTCACGTTTACAAATGGCATTAGATGTCTGAGTGTCCATATTAAGTATGTTTAGTATTTTTCATTTACTAGCCACTATCTCAAAGAGTGTCCTATTGATTCGTCCACGTAAAAAATAAATAAACTATTACATTTCCATAGTGCTCCATTGTAACATTTATATCCAAATCAAAGGGAAAAAACAAAATCTGCAGCATGTGTATGGGCTCAAATTTTTCACTAGTTCAAATCTGCAATCATAAAGAAAAAAAATCATACCATAACCAGGTTTTTTTTATTCAATGGTTTTATGATACATAACGATTACAAGAGTAATAATGTCAACTATTCGCCCTATATGCGGTTCAACCCAACATTTTTAAAATGACACAGAATTGTCTAGAAATCTGGTATCAGCATCAAATTTTCAGTGGTAATTTCTAAAATACTGACCATTTAACACATGGTAAGAAAACATAAGTCACTGCAATACAAAGCCCTGAAAAAAGAAGAAAAAGAGAACTAAACTTTTTATTCTACCTCTTTCATCTGTAGGTCCGGTGTTTTCAAGGGAGATAATAGTGGTGTGAGTCCTTTATAATATATAACTGTTGACTCGGAAGCAATAACGCGTTATTATCAATTGTGACTATTTGAACCCTTTTTGCTTATTCACAGTACGAAGAGTAGTACATATATATTTCTAGTCTGTTGTACGGACCCAGCTCTCCCGAGTGGGTCCGTTAAATAGCAACGTTGGAAAAGCCTTACGTTTATTGGTCAGTTATTTCAATTGAAAGTTTGATGACGTCACAGTTTAGTAAGCGATCAACTGCTATGAACTGTGGGACATGCATAGAATTGTTTGCTTTTTTGTTGGTGGTTAATAGACTTGATTCGGGAAATATCATGTTCTGTGATAGACAACTAACATAGTTTCTTTTTCAAGCCAATATATCCATATTAGTTCTTAATTAAAATTTATTGAGGCTCAAGGAGAAAGTAGATACAAACTTAAATATATCGTCGATTTAAATCATAATAATTAAAGTTGGTTTTTAGACTTGTCTCAGAATGAAAGTCCCACATTATAATTTGACAATCAACTCGTTTAATATAAGCATTGAAAAGGCATAAACTGTTGCTTCATTTTTGCTTGCATTGATGTTTTATTTGTTGATCAATTGATTGATTGAATATTTAACGTCATTTTATGCCATTAAGGGCTAACAGACGGTCAGTTAACCGAACCACTGTTTCTTCGGATTCTGAAAGGTTAACCAGTATTCGAGCACACCCCATCTCCGCAAGTAACTGATAACTTCCCCACTTGAATCAGCGGTGAGAGACGAATGATAATGAGACACAATGTCGTAAATCAATCATCATGGAGACTGTTGCCGATCGGGGATTCGAACTCACGACCCCTTTGTTGATAGTCAGACGCGTAACCGACTGAGCTAATCGGTACTTGTTGAGATTCGGGTAAAAAGAGAAAAAGTTTGATGAAAGTCATATTGAAAAGAAAGAACAACCTCTTCCGACGGTCGATTGTAAGTTTTATCAACTATGATAATGTCATATACTATTTACAAAGCTTTGTTATTTTTTCAGATACCATGCTATTTACCATTATTGTTGTAAGTGAGGTATAGTAATGTAACATGCTACTTTACCTTTTGTTTCAGGTGACACTGTTATAAAAGAAGGATTTGGTATTATATTTGAATGCCAATCTTATACTTATCCGGTTAAGATAAAACTAAGCTCTGATGGTAAATACTTCATTATTTTGTTACATTAAACAATATCTATTCACTGTATACACGGTAGTCAGACACTCATACACATTAGATAATCTAAAGTGAAAATGATACAGAAGAAAGCTATACTAGCTTATAAGCATTCCTGTATACATCTATGCTCTTGTACTGTAAGAGAGAGAGAGAGAGAGAGAGAGAGAGAGAGAGAGAGAGAGAGAGAGAGAGAGAGAGAGAGACTAAATTTATATGCTATTGCCAAAGATGTAAGAGGTGTTACTTACTTAATTTTAGCTGATGAATATATTAGGAGAACCGAGTATGTTAATATAGGGTTAAGTATACTGTGATTTTGAAATTTGCGACCATATATGAGGTTTTTAATGAATGCAAATTTTTTTAACGGCGACAACGAAGGTGGAGTCGTTAAAACAAATGTTCGATCATTAAAAACCTCATATACGTCGGCAAATTTACTTAACACTATTCGATCGCACTCATATGTTTTATTATTATAATTGGCTTGCTGAACCAAGTTAATCTAAATTGAACTAACCGTTTAGCCGAATGACGCATATCAGCAAAGATGCGCTATGACAGTAGTTTCTGGTAAAAATCAAACTAAATCGACAAACTTATCGAAATATTCAATATATCTTTAAATTTTTAACATTTTACAAATATATAATGATTTAAATCGACAAACAATGTTTTTAAAACTACTGTTGACATTTTTTTCCGGTTACGTTGTAAACAAATGACATAGTTATACACAGAACGCGAAAACATGATGATTTTTCAGACAGTTTTGAATACCCGCAAATCTAAGAGCACCAACCAATGAAATCACTGGAAATTTCTGAATATTATTAGAATATATTTTATGGTTGTATTTGAAAATGAAACACACGGCGTTCGACTTATTTTTCGGACGTCGTATCTTACGTCAATATCAAATGACTTTGTCCGAAATCACAAGCAAACGTCATGTGTTTTTAACGATTTAATGTTGATTTAAATTCGAATTTGTGAAAAAAAATAGCGTGAAATTTTCTGAATAATATTTAAGTATATTGAATACAGTTTAACATTTTTGTAATTGCAGAACCTGTTTCAGAGCTTGTTTTGCCCAATCAAACATGAATGTTCGAAATTAGCTGTTTTTAAAGGGAATAATATATCAAGACTTTTCAAAATTTCAAATTGGTTATAAACATTTTTTTCTTATATATATCATGCTTATATATGCTCACTGATCCCGTATTGCCAAAAGAATATCTTTTCAAACATGCCAAAATGAAATATTGGAAAGGGGTTTCCTAACTTGGGCTACGCACCTAGGTTAGACTAAAATAGATTTCCCGCTTAAAATTGCAACATATTTTGTGACATATCAAATGAGTCCGCGCGCCGTGATTTCATTTTGATTTCACTTTCATCAGTCATACAGGTTTACACGTAGTAAAAATTCTTTCATCTTAGAAATTGTCCGAATGACTTCAAACAGTAATTAAAATATGTTTACTTCTTAATAATCACGTAACGTGTATTAATATCCACAACAAAGAGACGGCACCTTCTCTCAAAACGAAAATATGTTGAGGTTTAATCAATCGTGACACCACAAGTTTAAAAAACTGTTTTGTAACACATGTATGTGTGTCATTTTAATACGAACGTTTTCTATCCTTGTCCCACTATGAATATGTGGGGAAGTTGTCAGTTACTTTCAGAGACACAGACTTGAGATTATAATAGTTTATTTACACATACTTGTTCACCGCTTAACGGATTCCAGAAACAGGGAGTAGATGCTCTGACAAAAAATAATATCCGTATACTAATATTAATAACAATAATAATTATAATAATAATGATTATCCGTATACTACTACTAATAATAATAATCCGTAAACTAATTATAATAATAATAATAATGATAATGATAATCCGTATACTACTACTAATAATAATAATAACAATAATAATAATGATAATCCGTATACTAATTATAAAAATAACAATAATAATAATAATAATTATAATCATAATTAATAATAATGATAATAATAATGGTAATAATAATATTATTAATAATATTATCCTCTGATGCTATACCGCTCGACCAAGCGCTCCACACATTATAGTAACAATCAGTTTCTATTAATCTTCAGGACACGACGGCGAGTTCGTATTGACGAACAATAAACTCAAATACGGCGCCAAGCGACTTAACTACGATGACAAAAAGAAATATGATTTGAAGTTAGAGATAATTATTGAAGAAGGTATGAAAGAAGGTGATAAACAAACTGCTACTTTGATCGTCGAGGTGGAGACAGGTACGTATATGTGTAGTATTATATTGTTTTTGTACATTGCGACAATGTTTATGTTGTCATTTTGTTTACTAAAGATAGTGTTATCATAAACAACTATTACACCAGTATAGATTTATGTAATTTAATTAAAAAAAATCAGAGATAATTAGATAGAAAAGTTTGAGACAGATAAAGAAGAGAAAAATATAATGCATGACAACATGTGGATATAGTATATATCAATTTTCCTCTCAAACAACCTACACTGTAATAACACAAATACTAGTATTATATATCGTAAATTGTAAGTCTTTATGTCACTTCTGCCATCCCGTATAATTGTTTTACATTTCTTTTAATTCATGCACTTAACATTTTTATAGAATAAATGCTATGTTATAGAATATCTAGTCGGGGAATTTCACGTCACCATGGAATCTATATACGTCGTGCATCCAAGTATATATACATCAACTGTTTTTCACATCTCATAGTTCCATTTATTTACGAACTGACGTTTTGGACATTCTTGTCCACCATAGAATCAATATGTACTCTTGAATCTTGTATCTTGATGCTTCATAATTTTATGGTCCATGAATCAACATTCCACCCATTTTTCACCATGACCAAAAAGGAGGAGATATTTCTATAAACAAAAGGAAATTGCTTTTACTATATAGAAATGGGATTGATGAATTTGATAATAATTATCTCGCGTAAATCGTATTTACATATCAATATTGTATTACACCGCAAAATACATTTGAATTCATGCGAAACTCAGTATAAGACAAAAACATAATTCCAGCAATATTAAATAATAACAATGTATCACTCACCGAACTTCACTAGAATTCAAAAATCATCAACTTCATATGATCATTCTCGCCTCATCTTGCATTCAACTTCACTTCAACAAGTCATTTTCCTATCTCTTTGTCAGGTCCCAGACCTTTTTGCAACACAACACATCTTGCTCTCTCAAAAAACCCAATACAACTGATCAGTTATACTGTGCAGTCTACAGATAAAAAGTGTTCACTATCATTTATGTAATTACATGTAATTACCTGTACATGAAGAGTGTTGTGAAAGCCTTAGGGTTATGTGTAGTCATTTTATGTGTAAAAATGTAAACTTTGTTACATACATACTAACCAAAAAACTACATTTTTACTGAGTGGTTACGCAGCAGATGACTGGTAGACAGAGACTTGATGGACGCACACTTTTTCAAATAACAATCCAAAACATTTTAGTGTTTGACAAAATTAAGTACACAAGTCTTGTAAATAATATACAGCCAAACCTGTGTAAGCAGTCAGTTGCTATCTTGAATTTCTATGCTTCAAAGTAAACTCATCTGTATGAAACATCAACCTGTCTTAAAATACCACCTTTGTTCCCTCCTTGCATGGCTTCTGAACACAGGTTTTAATGTATCTGCTTTTTTAAAATTGCAATCGTGTTAATGAAACGTTTTTTGGTGTGTATATTGTTCGAACGAAAACCTTCAAACGTACGAAGGTTAGTGAAACGGGCTCCAGATTGGTAGTACGATGCCTAGGTTGGTAGTACGATGCCCAGATTGGTAGTACGATGCCTAGGTTGGTAGTACGATGCCCAGATTGGTAGTACGATGCCTAGGTTGGTAGTACGATGCCTAGGTTGGTAGTACGATGCCTAGGTTGGTAGTACGATGCCCAGATTGGTAGTACGATGCCCAGGTTGGTAGTACGATGCCCAGATTGGTAGTACGATGCCTAGGTTGGTAGTACGATGCCCAGATTGGTAGTACGATGCCTAGGTTGGTAGTACGATGCCCAGCTTGGTAGTACGATGCCTAGGTTGGTAGTACGATGCCCAGCTTGGTAGTACGATGCCCATTTTGTTTCATTTTTCGGATTCACTAGTAGCTAAAGACAGTCTGTAAATCTCACCCTCTTTGGTTCTTTACGTAGCAATGATATTTAAACACGTCGATTGACCATTTGATTTTGTGAAAGTTGAATGAGGCCATTGTATATTCAAACATGATGTCTCCCGAATTAGGTCTTCTAATCCCAATGAATTTTATGCCTGCCCCACAATTCATAGCAACTAAACGCTTACTAAACCCGATAAGCTCCGTCGGTTACGCGTCTGACTATCAATCCAGGGGTCGTGAGTTCGAATTCCCGCCCGGCAATAGTCTCCGTGATGATTGATATACGGACATTGTGTCTCATTATCATTCGTCTCTCACCACTGATTCACGTCGGAAAGTTATCAATTACTTGCGGAGATGGGGTGTGCTCGAGTACTGGTTTATCCCAGGAAAAAGTTGTTAGGTTAACTGATCGTCTGTTAGCCCTCGATGGCATAAAAATGACGTTAAATATTCAATCAAACAATCTGACTAAACTATGACATCATCAAATTTTCCCTTAAATTACTGAACAATCAACGTGCTCAAATGCGTTGCTATTTAACGGACCAAATCGGGAGAGCTGGGTTCCTTCTACAGATTAATGACGCCCCGCATTTTCATTTGAGCTAAATCGACCTGGTTTGGAATATTTACGGGGTTTAACGCCATTGTCAACATATGTCAGGTTATATATGGTATATCCAGTTTTATTTGTGGAGGAACACCTCTGAGTGAATCTGAGTAGAACCATAGTACTTCCGCAGGTTACTGACAAACTTTCTCACATAAAGTGTTTGAAGCGAGCGGGGCTCAAACCAACCACCATCAAAGATCTTGAGGCGGCGACTTAGACCACTCGGCCACGGAGGAACCTTATATATACTTAATGTATGAAAGGCTGTTAATTTTGTTTTATAAATATAGCTTATAACTTGTAACACGTTCTTGTGACCAGGACTTGAACTTATAAAACAAACATACTCACTTTATAAAGATGATTATTTGTAATAATTAATAATTTAAAAAGAGTCATTGACTTAAGTAGTTATGTTTTTTTTTGTACTTTACTTATACTAATTTATCTTTATAGTTTAACTATTTTTGTGGTCATTTTCAATTTTGACAATTTTAAAGTTGATTTGGCCTTAACTTTTATATAGTCTTAGGCATTCTTTCGGTGTCTTGAAAAATCAAGCATTTTATTTTCATTTTTTTTTTTTTGATAAGATATAAATGAACATCAAATTTATTTGAAATGAGAAATAAGAACTCGATTTTAAAAACTGAAATTGAAAAATTGCAATTGATTAACGTCATTTACCAATACAACAGTGCTGAATTGAGGTTCTCCCGGGAGTTTTATAGATCTGGAAAACATGGCCAATTACTTTAAGAGATATGTTTAATATATACTTACGATTTAAATGTATTTCTGATAGATAAATAACGATTTAGTCGTTTCCTTTGCATAAGTGTGTAATCAATGTCGTCATGTGTTTCACTTATACTTTGTTATATTGAAACTATTTGTGTATGCTTACACTGCTCATTATTTGTGAAATTAAGCATTTATTAATAAAGTTTGAAAGTAAAGTTTTAAAAGGAATATTAGCCATTACTTTCAGGGATCCAGGGATCGAAGGAAAGGGAAACAGTTTTTTTAGAGATCTGGGGAATATTGACCATTACTTTCAGCAATCGTAGGCCTAATTTTAGAGAAATACTTCTGGAGATCTGAGGAACAATGACCATTACTTTAAGAGATCCAGAAAAAAGCCCCCACTGAGAGGATCTCTGAACTGGAACACGCGGTCGGTTTGTGGAAGCTTTACTCAAAATAATAGCTATCGGATGACTGATACTTGGACAATAAATATAAACCTAAAAAATCAATGTATATTCTAGCTTGTGGCTACCAAGAAAGGATCAGGCTACAAGGTTTGAAAGTACAATAAGGGAGATAACTTTTACAAAGTACAAGTAAAGGTTATTGCGCTTGTCTCCAATATATTTTCCCGTATTACTGAATACGATTATATATTTCTAATTAAAATCCCAATCTTTTTTTTTTTGACATATGAGCTTTCTAAAACATTTTATTCAAAATATATAAGTGTAAATGGGCCATGATTCTTTATCAAATGGAGTAATCCAATTTTGCATTATTAACATGCGTAGGTGTCAGATAACGTATCAGTTCAATTTCGCCAGTTTTCAGGCAAAATGTAACGATTTCCCCATTACCTTGTGCAGATAAATGTAACGAAAAAAGGTGGAAGTTGAAAAGTCTAAGAACTATAGTTTAATAATTGTAAAACACACACACACACACACACACACACACACACACACACACACACACACACATATATATGCGTACGCACACACGCATGCATACACACACAGACATACTCTTATACGCACGCACGCACGCACATACGCACACTCACCCGTTTCATCTATTTATAACTTTAATTTTTCAGCTCCCGCTGCTGAGAACCTCGTACCATATCAGATAATAAGTGTTCTGGAAAATGAAATCCCCGGTACAATAGTTTACACAATACAGGCCATAGACAAAGACGGCGACAACACAGATTTAAAGATTTCTGCCAAAGACCCCGATGCAAATGAAGATTTGTTCATAGTAGCAGGCAACGATATACGTGTTTCTAATAACATTAAAGCTGAGCATAAACTTGATGTTGAAAATCCAGATGGAACAAAGAGCTTTCCAATGGTAATAAGGTAAATAGGCTTTAAATGATTAAAAGGTCAAGGTTCACGAAGCCCCCAAAACGGTCCTGCATAATGCAATAAGATTGCACCTTATGAATTTGTAAAATTTGATTTTTTTTATATCAATCGTGCTTAATTCGTTAACAAAGAAATGCATTTTATAGGGCCGGTATTGGGACTTCGTGAGCCTGGTTTGATGTTCCAATCCTCCAATATAACAGCCAGGCCTGATTAGCTCAGACGGTTACGCGTCTGACTATCAATCCAAGAGTCGTGAGTTCGAATTCCCGTCCGGCAACAATATCTGTGATGATTGATATACGACATTGTGTCTCATTATCATTCGTCTCTCACCGCTGATTCAAGTGGGAAAGTTATCAGTTTCTTGCGGAGATAGGGTATGTGCGAGTACTTGTTAACCTTTCAGGATCCTAGGACACAGTGGTTAGGTTAACTAATTGTCTGTTAGCCCTCGATGGCATAAAAATGACGTTAAATATTCAATAAATCAATCAATCAATCAAGTATAACACCTTTTAAACGTTCTTGAAAATTGAACATATTTTATCATCCAAGACCAGATCATTTTATCAGTTCATATATGTCGACCACGATTCTATGGTTAAACGTGCGTTTTAAAGTAATGAAATTGTTGAGATAAAATTGAAAAACAAGGCAAGAAGTTCTTGTCTGTTTATCATTTATGTCATGTTTAGATTTGACACATGCGTTATTTAAGGTACATATGCTTTTATGCTAAATTCTAATTTTGGGAGCGTCGACAAATTTCGATTTGTTGAATCGAAAATAAACCATATACAGAATGTAAAACGATTAGTTTTGACAGTTTTTAATGGTAAAATATTTAATATAATGGTCGTTTGACGAGCCTTTTTTTCTGCCACGACTGTATTGACATCAATCATATTTCGCTTTTTTCCGATTTTGTATTAAAATAACTACTTTACTGTGTTTTAATTTTTTGCTTGAAATTCAGAATATATTACTAAGATATACATACGATATTATATATCTTGGGTGATGGGCAAGGTGCAAGTGGATCAGTGATAACGTTTCTGTAAATTGGATATACTTTGTAATACTATCACTTTTTTTTTCAAATTCGCTTTCCTGAAATGAAAAAAAAAAACTTTTTTTATTTTCAAACGTAAATTCAAAGAATAAAATAAGAACAAGACAAGGTGTAATGATAATCACTTGCATTGCCGTTATAATATATTTTTACAGTGAACATGCACACAGTAATATGCCAAACATTCTGTCACTAGATATCACCAGCATTGTTTTCCGCACTGAGCATCTTTGTTTCTGCAATGGGCATCTGTCAATATGAAAAAAAATCGAATAAATTACAACTTTATTTTAAGGGCGGGGTTCACTTTATCGAAAACCCGACTGGTAAGCAATTAGGGATAGCCATTATTTTGTCTGTATCTACCATAACCGATAGCCATTATTTTGTATGTATCTACCATAACCTATAGCCATTATTTTGTCTGTATCTACCATAACCTATAGCCATTATTTTGTCTGTATCTGCCACAACAATAGCCATTATTTTGTCTTTATCTATCATAACAATAGCCATTTTTTTGTTTGTATCGGCCACAACGATAGCCGTATCTACCATAACCGATAGCCATTATTTTGTTTGTATCGGCCGCAACGATAGCCATTATATTGTCTGTATCTACCATAACTGATAGCCATTATTTTGTCTGTATCGGCCACAACGATATCCATAATTTTGTCTGTATCTACCATTACAGAAAGCCATTATTTTGTTTGTATTGGCCACAACTATAGCCATTATTTTGTCTGTATCTACCATAACCGATAGCCATTATTTTGTTTGTTTCGGCCACAACGATAGCCATTTTTTTGTCTGTATCTACCATAACCGATATCCATTATTTTGTTTGTATCAGCCACAACGATAGCCATTATTTTGTTTGTATTGGCCACAACGAGGGCCATTTTTTTGTTTGTATCGACCACAACGATAGCCATTATTTTGTTTGTATCGGCCACAATGATAGCCATTATTTTGTCTGTATCTACCATAACCAATAGCCATTATTTTGTTTGTATCGGCCACAACGATAGCCATTATTTTGTCTGTATCTACCATAACCGATAGCCATTATTTTGTTTGTATCGGCCACAATGATAGCCATTATTTTGTCTTTATCTATCATAACCGATAGCAATTATTTTGTCTGTATCGGCCACAACGATATCCATAATTTTGTCTGTATCTACCATAACAGAAAGCCATTATTTTGTCTGTATCTACAATAACCATTAGCTATTACTTTGTTTGTATCTGACATAACCGATGGCGATAGCCATTATTTTGTCTGTATATGCCACAACGATAGCCATTATTTTGTCTGAATCTACTTTAATCGATAGCCATTATTTTGTCTGTATCTACCATAACCGATAGCCATTACTTTGTCTGTATCTACCATAACCAATAGCCATTATTGTGTCTGTATCTGCCACAACAATGGCCATTATTTTGTCTTTATCTACCTAAACGATAGCCATTATTTTGTTTGTATCGGCCACAACAATAGTCGTATCTACCATAACCGATAGCCATTATTTTGTTTGTTTCGGCCACAACGATAGCCATTTTTTTGTCTGTATCTACCATAACCGATATCCATTATTTTGTTTGTATCATCCACAACGATAGCCATTATTTTGTTTGTATTGGCCACAATGATAGCCATTATTTTGTTTGTATCGACCACAACGATAGCCATTATTTTGTTTGTATCGGCCACAATGATAGCCATTATTTTGTCTGTATCTACCATAACCAATAGCCATTATTTTGTTTGTATCGGCCACAACGATAGCCATTATTTTGTCTGTATCTACCATAACCGATAGCCATTATTTGTTTGTATCGGCCACAATGATAGCCATTATTTTGTCTTTATCTATCATAACCGATAGCCATTATTTTGTCTGTATCGGCCACAACGATATCCATAATTTTGTCTGTATCTACCATAACAGAAAGCCATTATTTTGTCTGTTTCTAAATGGAACGCAGAAGAAGAAGAAGAAAGTCTGTTTCTACAATAACCATTAGCTATTACTTTGTATCTGACATAACCGATGGCGATAGCCATTATTTTGTCTGTATATGCCAGAACGATAGCCATTATTTTGTCTGAATCTACTTTAATCGATAGCCATTATTTTGTCTGTATCTACCATAACCGATAGCCATTACTTTGTCTGTATCTACCCTAACCAATAGCCATTATTGTGTCTGTATCTGCCACAACAATAGCCATTATTTTGTCTTTATCTACCTAAACGATAGCCATTATTTTGTTTGTATCGGCCACAACGATAGCCGTATCTACCATAACCGATAGCCATTATTTGATCTGTATCGGCCACAACGATATCCATAACTTTGTCTGTATCTGCCATAACCGGAAGCCATTATTTTGTCTGTATCTACAATCACCGATACCCATTATTTTGTCTGTATCTGACATAACCGATAGCCATTATTTTGTCTGTATCTGACATAACCGAAAGCCATTATTTTGTTTGCATATGCCACAACGATAGCCATTATTTTGTCTGTATCTACCATAACCAATAGCCATTATTTTGTCTGTATCTATCATAACCGATAGCCATTATTTTGTCTGTATCAGCCACAACGATAGCCATTATTTTATTTGTATATGCCATAACGATAGCCATAATTTTGTCTGTTTCAACCACAACGATGGCCATTATTTTTTTCTGTATCTGCCATAACCGATGGCCATTATTTTACCTGTATCTGCAATAACCGAAAGCCATTATTTTGTCTGTATCTACAATAACCGATAGCTATTGTTTTGTCTGTATCTACCTGAACCGATAGCCATCATTTTGTCTGTATCTGCCATAACCGATAGCCATTATTTTGTCTGTATCTACCATAACCGATATCCATTATTTTGTCTGTATCTACCATAACAGAAAGCCCTTATTTTGATTGTATCTGCCATAGCCGATAGTCATTATTTTGTCTGTATCTACCATAACCAAAAGCCCTTGTTTTGATTGTATCTGCTATAACAGAAAGCCATTATTTTGTCTGTATCTACAATAACCATTAGCTATTACTTTGTTTGTATCTGACATAACCGATGGCGATAGCCATTATTTTGTCTGTATATGCCACAACGATAGCCAATTATTTTGTCTGAATCTACTTTAATCGATAGCCATTATTTTGTCTGTATCTACCATAACCGATAGTCATTACTTTGTCTGTATCTACCATAACCGATAGCCATTATTGTGTCTGTATCTGCCACAACAATAACCATTATTTTGTCTTTATCTACCTAAACGATAGCCATTATTTTGTTTGTATCGGCCACAACGATAGCCGTATCTACCATAACCGATAGCCATTATTTTATCTGTATCGGCCACAACGATATCCATAACTTTGTCTGTATCTGCCATAACCGGAAGCCATTATTTTGTCTGTATCTACAATCACCGATACCCATTATTTTGTCTGTATCTGATATAACCGATAGCCATTATTTTGTCTGTATCTGACATAACCGATAGCCATTATTTTGTTTGCATATGCCACAACGATAGCCATTATTTTGTCTGTATCTACCATAACCAATAGCCATTATTTTGTCTGTATCTATCATAACCGATAGCCATTATTTTGTCTGTATCAGCCACAACGATAGCCATTATTTTATCTGTATATGCCATAACGATAGCCATAATTTTGTCTGTTTCGACCACAACGATAGCCATTATTTTTTTCTGTATCTGCCATAACCGATGGCCATTATTTTGCCTGTATCTGCAATAACCGAAAGCCATTATTTTGTCTGTATCTACAATAACCGATAGCCATTATATTGTCTGTATCTACCATAACCGAAAGCCATTATTTTGTCTGTATCTGCCATAACCGATAGCCATTATTTTGTCTGTATCTACCATAACCGAAAGCCATTATTTTGTCTGTATCTGCCATAACCGATAGCCATTATTTTGTCTGTATCTACCATAACCGAAAGTCCTTAATTTGATTGTATCTGCCATAACCGATAGCCATTATTTTGTCTGTATCTACCATAACAGATAGCCATTATTTTGTCTATATCTACCACAACAGAAAGCCCTTATTTTGATTGTATCTGCCATAACTGATAGTCATTATTTTGTCTGTATTTACAATAACCGATATCCATTATTTTGTCTGTATCTACCATAACAGAAAGCCCTTATTTTGATTGTATCTGCCATAGCCGATAGCCATTGTTTTGTCTGTATCTACCATAACAGAAAGCCCTTATTTTGATTGTATCTGCTATAACCGATAGCGATTATTTTGTCTGTATCTAGCATAACCGATAGCCAATATTTTGTCTGTATCTACCACAACAGAAAGCCCTTATTTTGATTGTATCTGCTATAACCGATCATAGCGATTATTTTGTCTGTATCTACCATAACCGATAGCCAATATTTTGTCTGTATCTACCATAACCGAAAGCTCTTATTTTGATTGTATCTGCCATAACCGATAGCATCAGCAATAACTATAAGCTAACTTTGTCAGTTATCTTTACCCCCATACCCTGACCTTTATGGAGCCATTCTATCATACTTATTAAGAACACATGGACTAGAACTTTGCAAGAGATGTATCTGAATATATACGCTGCATGTGCATTGTATGTTTCATCAAATATGGAGATAAAATGACGAATATGAGAATTTACGCGTGCGCGATCAAAATAACTCCGTTTAAGTAGAGACGTCGTCCTTATCAATAAATAAATATGTATATAACAGTATTCAACAGATACTTTAACATTTTAATAAGTTTCTGATTTTAATCGTTGAAATATCCCAAGAGCGTAAGCTGGTTTCTTGTATCCGCCAACTGCGCATTGATACGGCGTGGTATTGCTAGTACTAGAATTACTGTATTTTTAGCATAGGCCAAAGGCCAGAAGTGCTTATGCGATGGCGCGTTGTCTGTCGTCCGTCGTCTGTCGTCTGTCGTCTGTCGTCTGACGTCTGTCGTCTGTCGTCTGTTAGCAGCACTTTCTCTGAAACCACTAGGCCAATTAAACTGAAACTTCACATGGGTGTTTCTATTGCATAGGAGACTATACAGAAGATTTTTTTTCCGATCTGAAATTCAAGATGGCCGCCGTTACTAAAAATAGTCCAAAACTTAAAAAATCTTCTTCTCATGAACGGACCAACAGATTTTCAAAATGTTTATGTAGTAATGATGACCAACTATAGTTTTGTTAGATTTGTTCAAATGGTGTCCCTAGGGTTAAATATGACCCCGCCCCGAGGGTTCAATTAGGGGACACATGTCATTATAATATTTTTTTACTTTTTTTTAAAAAATGGAAATGATTTCGCCTTTATCTTCACAGAAGCATTGTTTGGTGAAGAAGGTTCAGATTTGTAAAAATGACTGGGTTCCACTGTCTTAAGGGGTCAGGAGGGGCCCCAAAAGGATACAAATTGGGAATTACTAAATTCGTTTTCTTAAGAACTGGTATGTCAGATTTGTACATATTTGATATAAATTATCCCTAAGTGTAGGGGTTTGATTGCAGATAAGAATTTAGGGGCTAAAATATATAGGGGCCCTGTAAGGGGACTTAGAATTTTACATAGGGATACTGTGGGAAAACAGAAAATTCTCTTTTTTTTTCATTTATTTTGAAACCACTATGCCAATTAAACTGAAACTTCACATGGATGTTTATATTGCATATGAGACTATACAAAAGATTTATTTTTTCTATCTAAAATTCAAGATGGCCAATGTTTCTATTGCATAGTAGAATTTCAAAAGTGCTATGGCCACTATGAGTCAGTAGAGCGTCCTCAGGCCCTCTTGGGCCTCGTGTTTGTAATATCACCTGTACCTATATGTTTTATCTTTCATGTACACAGACTAACCGATGGCAAGTACGAAGTTTCCATACCGATCACTTTGGTACCCGAAGACGTAAATGATAACCCTCCCATATTTACTGAAGCCTCCCCATTGAGCGCTTATGTGGTTGAAGATGCTGAACCAGGTAAAAATTAACACCCATAACTTACAGTCAAAATTGTCTCATATACTAGAACGGATACCTCCAGAAACAGGTCTATTAAATACCAACGTATGCCTGTCCCACAATTTACAGCAATTGATCGCTTACTGAAGTAACTGACCAATCAAAGTGCTCACATGTGGTTTTCCCAACCTTGCTAATTAACGACCAAATCAGGAGAGCTGGGTCCGTAGTACGACCTAAGTAGCTAGACTAATGTAGGAGTGAAAGTTGCATTTAAAGACATGTTTTGGTTAATACTAGTACATTTCATCTGAAAGCATAGAAATGGGAAATAGCAAATGTGACTGCTTAAGACAAGTGGCTGTTCAGTAGAGGTGACCGCTTACACAGATCTGAAAACAATTAAGTAAATTGAATGATTTTAACAAACTATATTTCAAATGTTGACAGATCTCCGAAACGACCTTTTAAAAAGTGGCATGCACTGTACAGTAATGCACGTGTTTATTGAGACATTGGTATAATTAAAGGGTATGGCCCTTCTTAAAGTCTGCGGAGAAGCATACTGGTACTCCGAAGCAAGTTTTACCAAACTCGGCTGATGGGTTTGCCGCAACATGTAACTGTCGTAATTATGCCAAATAGTGCCAATCGAGAGGAAAGCGAGGACTATGGCAGGCCAAAGGTTGCTACGTTGCATAACATTTTTCTTGTTTAAACCTAAAATGTGTGATGTTAAATAGTACATATATGGTGTTAAATTTTATAATTATGTTTTTCGTTATACATTTTTATTGTTAGACTAAGAACATGAATATAAGAACTTTACGCCACACACGCAATGCGTGATGTAAAATATATAAATGTATTCTTTTTAAGAAAGTTGAGAAACACGAACGAAAATCGAAGAACAAAACAAAGTAATATGGTTGCAAATGCTTCATTTTGTTTTCCAACCTTGGCCAGCAACCAATCAGCAACGTCGTTACAGTGTTTTTTGTGCTCTTCGTTTTCTACCTGTTTTGTTCATCTTTCTACTGTATTTTATGTTCATTTTTTTATTGTTTATTTTTAATATTTAATATAGTTAGTGTTTGATAATTCATATGTTTGCTGCAATGTTTTATAGATATGTTTTAGTTAATAAGAAATGAAGAACATACATATAAAAATTAACATCATATATGTATTTTTATCAATACGGAAGTAAGGTATTGAACAAAAAAATAAAACTTAGCAACGCTTGGCCTGTCACGGAAGACTGTACTGTGATAATATACTTCATACTGCTACTCTGTAACAAATTTGGCCGAACTCGAACGCTTGGTAAGAGTCTCACAATGCATCTCTAGTATCGCTGAACGTTTCTAGAATGTAACGCTATGCGAGTTTGCTGCTAGGGGAGCTGTATGCGTCTGGAGCTCTATGCGATCTCACAATGCATCTCTAGTAACGCTGAATGTTTCTAGAACGTAACGCTATGCGAAATTGCTCCTCGGGGAGTTGTATGCGTCCGGAGCTGTATGCAGTCTCACAATGCATCTCTAGTATCGCTGAACGTTATGAGAATGTAACGTTATGCGAGTTTGCTCCTCGGGGAGCTGTATGCGTCTGGAGCTCTATGCGGTCTCACAATGCATCTCTAGTATCGCTGAACGTTTCTAGAATGTAACGCTATGCGAGTTTGCTCCTCGGGGAGCTGTATGCGTCCGGAGCTGTATGCAGTCTCACAATACATCTCTAGTATCGCTGAACGTTTCTAGAATGTAACGCTATGCGAGTTTGCTCCTCGGGGAGCTGTATGCGTCCGGAGCTGTATGCAGTCTCACAATACATCTCTAGTATCGCTGAACGTTTCTAGAATGTAACGCTATGCGAGTTTGCTCCTCGGGGAGCTGTATGCGTCCGGAGCTCTATGCAGTCCCACAATGCATCTCTAGTATCGCTGAACGTTTCTAGAACGTAACGCTTTGCGAGTTTTCTCCTCTGGGAGCTGTATGCCTCTGGAGCTCTATGCAGTCTCACAATGCATCTCTAGTATCGCTGAACGTTTCTAGAACGTAACGCTATGCGAGTTTGCTCCTCAGGGAGCTGTATGCGTCTGGAGCTCTATGTGGTCTCACAATGCATCTCTAGTATCGCTGAACGTTTATAGAATGTAACGCTATGCGAGTTTGCTCCTCGGGGAGCTGTATGCGTCTGGAGCTCTATGTGGTCTCACAATGCATCTCTAGTATCGCTGAACGTTTATAGAATGTAACGCTATGCGAGTTTGCTCCTAGGGGAGCTGTATGCGTCTGGAGCTGTATGCAGTCTCACAATGCATCTCTAGTATCGCTGAACGTTTCTAGAACGTAACACTATGCGAGTTTGCTCCTCGGGGAGCTGTATGCGTCTGGAGCTCTATGTGGTCTCACAATGCATCTCTAGTATCGCTGAACGTTTATAGAATGTAACGCTATGCGAGTTTGCTCCTAGGGGAGCTGTATGCGTCTGGAGCTGTATGCAGTCTCACAATGCATCTCTAGTATCGCTGAACGTTTCTAGAACGTAACACTATGCGAGTTTGCTCCTCGGGGAGCTGTATGCGTCTGGAGCTCTATGTGGTCTCACAATGCATCTCTAGTATCGCTGAACGTTTATAGAATGTAACGCTATGCGAGTTTGCTCCTCGGGGAGCTGTATGCGTCCGAAGCTGCATACGTCTGGAGCTGTATGCAGTCTCAAAATGCATCTCTAGTATCGTTTATTGTTTCTAGAATGTAACGCTATGCGAGTTTGCTCCTCGGGGAGCTGTATGCGTCTGGAGCTGTATGCATCTCGAGCTCTATGCAGTCTCACAATGCATCTTTAGTATCGCTGAACGTTTCTAGAACATAACGCTATGCGAGTTTGCTCCTCGGGGAGCTGTATGCGTCTGGAGCTGTATGCATCTCGAGCTCTATGCCGTCTCATAATGCATCTCTAGTATCGCTGAACGTTTCTAGAACATAACGCTATGCTAGTTTGCTCCTAGGGGAGCTGTATGCGTCCGGAGCTGTATGCAGTCTCGTAATGCATCTCTAGTATCGCTGAACGTTTCTAGAACATAACGCTATGCTAGTTTGCTCCTCGGGGAGCTGTATGCGTCCGGAGCTGTATGCAGTCTCGTAATGCATCTCTAGTATCGCTGAACGTTTCTAGAACATAACGCTATGCTAGTTTGCTCCTCGGGGAGCTGTATGCGTCCGGAGCTGTATGCAGTCTCGTAATGCATCTCTAGTATCGCTGAACGTTTCTAGAACGAAACGCTATGCGAGTTTGCTCCTCGGGGAGCTGTATGGGTCTGGTGCTCTATGCCGTCTCAAAATGCATCTCTAGTATCGCTGAATGTTTCTAGAACGTAACGCTATGCGAGTTTGCTCCTCGTGGAGTTGTATGCGTCCGGAGCTCTATGCCGTCTCAAAATGCATCTCTAGTATCGCTGAATGTTTCTAGAACGTAACGCTATGCGAGTTTGCTCCTCTGGGAGCTGTATGCGTCTGGAGCTTTATGCGGTCTCACAATGCATCTCTAGTATCGCTGAACGTTTCTAGAACGTAACGCTATGCGAGTTTGCTCCTCGGGGAGCTGTATGCGTCTGGAGCTCTATGTAGTCTCAAAATGCATCTATAGTATCGCTGAACGTTTCTAGAACGTAACGCTATGCGAGTTTGCTCCTCGGGGAGCTGTATGCGTCCGGAGCTGTATACGTCCGGAGCTGTATACGTCTGGAGCTGTATGCAGTCTCAAAATGCATCTCTAGTATCGTTTATTGTTTCTAGAATGTAACGCTATGCGATATTGCTCCTCTGGGAGCTGTATGCGTCTGGAGCTCTATGCGTCTGGAGCTCTATGCAGTCTCACAATGCATCTTTAGTATCGCTGAACGTTTCTAGAACGTAACGCTATGCGAGTTTGCTCCTCAGGGAGCTGTATGCGTCCGGAGCTGTATACGTCTGGAGCTGTATGCAGTCTCAAAATGAATCTCTAGTATCGTTTATTGTTTCTAGAATGTAACGCTATGCGATATTGCTCCTCTGGGAGCTGTATGCGTCTGGAGCTCTATGCGTCTGGAGCTCTATGCAGTCTCACAATGCATCTTTAGTATCGCTGAACGTTTCTAGAACGTAACGCTATGCGAGTTTGCTCCTCAGGGAGCTGTATGCGTCCGGAGCTGTATACGTCTGGAGCTGTATTCAGTCTCAAAATGCATCTCTAGTATCGTTTATTGTTTCTAGAATGTAACGCTATGCGATATTGCTCCTCTGGGAGCTGTATGCGTCTGGAGCTCTATGCGTCTGGAGCTCTATGCAGTCTCACATTGCATCTTTAGTATCGCTGAACGTTTCTAGAACATAACGCTATGCGATATTGCTCCTCTGGGAGCTGTATGCGTCTGGAGCTCTATGCGTCTGGAGCTCTATGCAGTCTCACATTGCATCTTTAGTATCGCTGAACGTTTCTAGAACATAACGCTATGTGAGTTTGCTCTTTACTCTAATATAATATAAGTAATGATTAAAAGCCGAATTTTGAATTTTCATCGGGTGATGAAAAACATTAAGCTAGTTAAATGTTGCCGAGAAGCCCATCGTGCTTCACGAACATTAAGCAGACCTAATGTTTTTATCACCCGAATTCGACTTTTAATCCTTAATTAAAACATAGTTATGTTTATCAAATCAACACTTGGTCACAAATATATAATATCATTCCTATTACCTATTTGTAAGATGTGGGTATTTTACAAGATTGCTTAGGATAAAAACACATGTAATAAAAAGACTTTTAAATCTTTCTGTTTTCCTTAACTTTTTAACTGGTATAGAGGTTAAATGGGGGATCTCAAAATCACTTCGAAACCAAAATTTACTTCTAGTTTCGGGTCCTGAGGTAACTTCATTGGACTACCGAGTACGGCTCTCCCCGTACATGAGACCGACTGCTTTAAATCGCCCCCCCCCCCCCCCCTGAAGGATTTGCATGCTTTTACAGTACATTGTCCGATAAGGCACTATAGGAATGCGTTTGAACTCGATAACATTGTTGTAATATTTACATTTTAGTGAAACAAGTGTTGAGCAATTGGTTTTTTTTTTGTTATTGCAAACATTTTTTGCACATTTTGCAGGGACAACCGTGACTTGCTTCACTGCAGAAGACGCAGATTCCACATCGCCCAACAATGACATATATTATACCCTATCTGAAGGTGATGTAGTTTAAAATAATAATGTAAAAAAATATGTGTCAACAAACGTTTACAGGGTATGTTAAAACTGAGTCATTATAGTCTATCCAAAAACCTGACATCTCCCGAACCAGGTCTATTAACCCCCAATGAAAAAACAGGGAATTCTATGCCTGTCCCACAATTCATAGCAATTGAACGCTTACTAAACTGACATCATTCAAACGTTCAGTTGAAGCAATTGACCAATCAACGTCGTGTGCAAATATTGCTTTCCCAACATTGCTGTTTAACGGACCCAACAGGAGATGCAGCATTCATGGAACACACGTTCCAAAGAAGCTTGAACACAATCACTATAATTATGGAATGCTAATTTATACACAGCATACATAGAGAAATGGCAACAGGGGTCATCCATCTGCAACAGTCAATAGCAAAATATGTCACTGGGGAGCTTCAACCTGGTGAACGGCTGCATTCAACCTCGCTCTTCCCCGTCATCATATCATTAAACCATTTAGTGGCAAAACCGTTACTCAGAGATTAAACCTGGTTGACGGCTGTATTCGACATCATTCTTTCCTCGTCGTCGTCATATCATTAAACCAGTATGTGACAAACCGTCAATTGGAAGCTTTAATCTGGTTAACGGCTGTACAAAACGTCGTTCTCCCCCGTCGACATAGCATTAAACCAGTAAGTGGCAAAAACGTCACTGGGGAGCTTAAACCTGGTAAACGGCTGTACCCAACCTCATTCTTCCCCCGTCATCATATCATTAAACCAGTATATGGCAAAACCGTCACTGGGAAGCTTCAACCTAGTTGACGGCTGCACCCAACCACGTTCTTCCTCCGTCGTCATATCGTTAAACATGTAAGTGGCAAATCCGTCACTCGGGAGCTGAATCTTGTTTTACGGCTGTGTCCAACCTCGTTCTTCCCCAATCATATTATTATTAAACCAGTCAGTGGCAAAACTGCCACTGTGGAGCTGAAACCTGGTTAACGGCTGTGTCCAACCTCGTTCTTCCCCCATCATCATATTATTAAACCAGTCAGTGGCAAAACTGTCACTGTGGAGCTGAAACCTGGTTAATGGCTGTGTCCAACCTCGTTCTCCCCCCGTCGTCATATCATTAAACCAGTCAGTGGCAAAACCATCACTTGGGAACTTAAACATGGTTAACGGATGCACCCAATCACGTTCTTCCCCCGTCGTCATATCATTAAACCAGTCAGTGTCAAAACTGTCACTGGGGAGCTAAAACCTGGTTTACGGCTGTACCAAACCTCGTTATTCCCCCGTCGTCTTTTCATTAAACCAGTCAGTGGCAAAACTGTCAATGGGGAGCTTAAACCTGGTTAACGGCTATACCAAACTTCGTTCTTCCCCCGTTGTCATATCATTAGACTAGTCAATGGCAAAATCGTCACTGGGGAGCTTAAACTTGGTTAACGGCTGTACACAACTTGGTCTTCCCCGTCATCATTTTATTAAACCAGTAAGTGGCAAACCGTCACTGGGGAGCTGAAATCTGGTTAACTGATGCACCAAACCTCCTTGTTCTTCCCCCGTCATCATATCATTTAACCAGTAAGTGGCAAAAACCGTCACTGAGGAGCTTCAACCTGGTTAACGGCTATATCAAACATCGTTCTTCTTCCGTCGTCATATTATTAAACCAGTCAATGGCAAGACCGTCACTGGGGAGCTTAAACTTGATTAACGGCTGTACACAACCTTGGTCTTCCCCGTCATCATTTCATAAAACCAGTAAGTGGCAAACCGTTACTGGGGAGCTTAAACCTGGTAAACGGCTGTACCCAATATCATTCTTCCCCCGTCATCATATCATTAAACCAGTCAGTGGCAAAACCGTCACTGGGGAGCTTAAACCTGGTTAGCTGATGCACCCAATATTGTTCTTCCCTGTCGACATATCATTAAACCAGTAAGTGGCAAAACAGTCACTTGGGAGCTGAAATCTGGTTAAAGGATGCACCCAATCCCGTTCTTCCCTGTCGACATATCATTAAACCAGTAAGTGGCAAAACCGTAACTCGGGAGCTGAAATCTGGTTAAAGGATGCACCCAATCCCGTTCTTCCCTGTCGTCATATCATTAAACCAGTAAGTGGCAAACCGTCACTGGGGAGCTGAAATCTGGTTAACTGATGCACCAAACTTCGTTCTTCCCCCGTCATCATATCATTAAACCAGTAAGTGGCAAAACCGTCACTGGGGAGCTTAAACCTTGTTAACGGCTGTACCGAACGTCGTTCTTCCCCCGTCGTCATATCATTAAACCAGTCAGTGGCAAAACCGTCACTGGGGAGCTTAAACCTGGTTAACTATTGCACCCAATCTCGTTTTTCCCCGCCGACATATCATTGAACCAGTAAGTGGCAAAACCGTCACTTCGGAGCTTAAACCTGGTTAACGGCTATACCAAACGTCCTTCTTTCTCCGTCGTCATATCATTAAACCAGTAAGTTGCAAAACTGTCACTTGGGAGCTTTAACCTGGTTAACGGCTGTACCAAACGTCGTTCTTCCCCCGTCATTATATCATTAAACCAGTAAGTGGCAAAACTGTCACTTAGGAGCTTTAACCTGGTTAACTGAGGCACCCAGTCTCGTTCTTTCCCCGTCGTCATATCATTAAACCAGTAAGTGGCAAAATCGTCACTGGGGAACTAAAATCTGGTTAACGGATACACCCAATCTCGTTATTCCCCCTTCGTCGTATCATTAAACCAGTAAGTGGCAAAACCGTCACTGGGAATTTAAACATGGTTAACGGCTGTACCAAATGTCGTTCTTCCCCTGGCGACATATCATTAAACCAGTAAATGACAAAACCGTCACTTGGAAGCTTAAACCTGATTAACAGTTGTACCAAACGTCGTTCTTCTCCCGTCGACATATCATTAAACCAGTTAGTGGCAAAACCGTCACTGTGGAACTTAAACATGGTTAACGGCTGTATCCAATCTCGTTCATCCCCCCAGCCCTCCCCCCCCCCCCCCCCCCCGACATATCATTTAACCAGTAAGTGGCAAAACTGTCACTTGAAAGCTTAAACCTTGTTAACGGCTGTACTATACGTCGTTCTCACCCGTCGACATATCATTAAACCAGTCAATGGCAAAACCGTCACTGGGGAACTTAATTCTGGTTAACGGATACACCCAATCTCGTTCTTCCCCCTTCATCATATCATTAAACCAGTAAGTGGCAAAACCATCACTTGGAAGCTTAAACCTGGTTAACGGCTGTACCAAACTTCGTTCTTCCCCCGTCGACATATTAAACCAGTAAGTGGCAAAACCGTCACTGGGGAAGTAAAATCTGGTTAACAGATACACCCAATCTTGTTCTTCCCCCTTCGTCATATCATTCAACCAGTAAGTTGCAAAACTGTCACTTGGGAACTAAAATCTGGTTAACGGATACATCCAATCTCATTCTTTCCCCGTCGTCATATCATTAAACCAGTAAGTGGCAAACCGTCACTGGGGAGCTGAAATCTGGTTAACTGATGCACCAAACCTCGTTTTTCCCCCGTCATCATATCATTAAACCAGTAAGTGGCAAAACTGTCACTGAGGAGCTTAAACCTGGTAAACGGCTGTACCCAATCTCGTTCTTCCCCCGTCATCATATCATTAAACCAGTCAGTGGCAAAACCGTCACTGGGGAGCTTAAACCTGGTTAACTGATGCACCCAATATCGTTCTTCCCTGTCGACATATCATTAAACCAGTAAGTGGCAAAACCGTCACTGAGGAGCTTAAACCTGGTAAACGGCTGTACCCAATCTCGTTCTTCCCCGTCATCATATCATTTAACCAGTAAGTGGCAAAACCGTCACTGGGGAACTAAAATCTGGTAAACGGATACACCCAATCTCGTTCTTCCCCCTTCGTCATATCATTAAACCAGTAAGTGGCAAAACCGTCACTTGGAAGCTTTAACCTGGTTAACGGCTGAACCAAACGTCGTTCTTTCCCCGTCGACATCATTAAACTAGTAAGTGGCAAAACCGCCACTGGGGACATAAAATCTGGTTAACGGATACACCCAATCTCGTTCTTCCCCCTTCGTCATATCATTAAACCAGAAAGTGGCAAAAACGTCACTGGGGAACTAAAATCTGGTTAACGGATACATCCAATCTCGTTCTTCCCCCTTCGTCATATCATTAAACCAGTAAGTGGCAAAACTGTCACTGGGGAGATTGAACCTGGTTAAAGTCTGTACCCAATCTCGTTCTTCACCCGTCGTCATATCATTAAACAAGTAAGTGGCAAAACCGTCACTGAAAAACTAAAATCTGGTTAACGGATACACCCAATCTCGATCTTCCCCCTTCGTCATATCATTAAACTAGTAAGTGGCAAAACCGTCACTGGGGAGCTGAAACCTGGTTAACGGCTGTACCAAACCTCGTTCTTCCCCCGTCGACATATCATTAAACCAGTAAGTGGCAAAACTGTCACTGGGGAGATTGAACCTGGTTAACGTCTGTACCCAATCTCGTTCTTCACCCGTCGTCATATCATTAAACAAGTAAGTGGCAAAACCGTCACTGGGGAACTAAAATCTGGTTTACGGATACATCCAATCTCGTTCTTCCCCCTTCGACATATCATTAAACCAGCAAGTGGCAAAACCGTCACAAGGGAGCTTTAATCTGGTTAGCTGATGCATTCAATCTTGTTTTTTCCCCGTCGACATAACATTAAGCCAGTAAGTGGCAAAACCGTCACAAGGGAGCTTTAATCTGGTTAGCTGATGCATTCAATCTTGTTTTTTCCCCGTCGACATAACATTAAGCCAGTAAGTGGCAAAACCGTCACAAGGGAGCTTTAATCTGGTTAGCTGATGCATTCAATCTTGTTTTTTCCCCGTCGACATATCATTAAACCATTAAGTGGCAAAACCATCACAAGGGAGCTTTAATCTGGTTAGCTGATGCATTCAATCTTGTTTTTTCCCCGTCGACATAACATTAAGCCAGTAAGTGGCAAAACCGTCACAAGGGAGGTTAATCTGGTTTACGGATACACCCAATCTCGTTCTTCCCCGCCGACATATCATTAAACCAGTAAATGAATAGAACATCACTGTTTGAGCTTATAATACAGTAATATTAATAATACGTCATTTTTTCTTACTAAAATATTGAAACAAATATATTGTACTATACCATGTTGTTATTGAGAATTGTTTTTCTGTGTATTTCTTTTTTTTAATCGTATTAACGCCATTAACACATCTCAGGTTATATACGGCAAATCTAGTTATCTTGGTGAAGGAAGACCTCAGAATAAATCTGAGTAGTTCCATCGTCCTTCCGCAAGTAACTGGCACACTTTCTCACATACAGTTTTTAGAGCGAGCGGGACTCGAACCTACGACCTGAGCGGTGAGAGTTAAGTGGTCTTGAGACGGCACCCTAGACGTCATTTTCTGTATAATAATGCAAACTAAACCTACTGATTACTTCAAAGTCTAATGGGGCAAATGACTGTTATCAATTTGTTTAACCAAACTCTGTTCTTGAAAATGATAGTAATCGAAATTACAATATCCCTGTAACAATTTTTTCTGACTTTTTTTTGCAATTCTATAATGTGACACAATGCTTATAAATGATCAATATGCATCATATTTTACATTCCCCTTACAGTATACTTACACTTTATTATCAAATGTACTGAATACATCTAAGAATATGTCAAAAACGTTCAGGATCCCAAGAAACAGTGGTTAGGTTAACAGATCGTCTGTTATCCCTCGATGGCATAAAATGACGATAAATATTCAATCAATCAATCAATTTATCAACTCATACTGCAACAGCCTCTTGCGAGGATTATGTGCAGGCACAAAGTGCACAGGTTTACGGGCATGTGAATCACTTAACATAGAAGTTCAGTGAGATATTATACGTGCACAGGGTATGACTCTCCCTGCATCGGGAATCGAACCGGGGACCTCTGGCTCTTGGATCAACCATGCTAACCTCTAAAAAACCGCAACCCATTTGGAGATATAATGGAGTTTCTACATTATGTTGTATATAAATTATAATGTATCCAACCATATTTCTATAATTTTATAAAATTAAACTAACCTTAGTTAGCCTTTGCACATGGCAATGCTAACACCAACTTAAATAGGCGCAAAAGAATCATTATTGACATAGTATAGTTTTTCAGCTGTTTTATCTCATGTACTGTGAAACGATCATTAAAAACACGGCCATTGACCAATTTGAAATCTATTCACACTTAGGATTTAAAATACAAACTTATTGATATTTTATGGAGGGAAACTAAAATTCAAACGAATACGTCGGAAATAGGCGATGTCTGTTTGCATACAATTTTAATAAAAACGGTTTCGTAGAATTTATTTTAATATAAAAATTAATATAATGTTGGAGAATAGAAACATATGAAAAGTACATTTACATATAGATAATACACTCATGGAAACCTTGTTATTTATACAGATAATACACTTATAGAAACCTTGTTGTTTATACAGATAATATAGTTTATCAAGCCTCGCTCTTTCCCCTTTACTCACATCATAATACGAGGTTGTTTAAATAATAATGGTGACCATTCCTTTGTAGGTAAATGTTAGACTGTGTAACGGACCCAGTTCTCCCGTCGCTTCGGTCTGTTACACAGCAATGCTATTTGGGCAAATTGATTGGTCAGTTGCATCAGGGCAAGTTAAAAGATTCCCACTTTGATTAGCCTTTAATAGTTATGAATTGTGGGACAGGCATAAAATTCCCTTCTTTTTTTTACGGAGTTGAACAGAAGTGATTCGGGAGATACCAGGGGCTAGGATAGACTCGGTAATTTTAGAATGAAAAACACACTAAAGTTCAACTTAATGTCATTATATTATTCTTATACTCACTAAATCTCTGATGCAATGACCTTTCAGACCTCGGCATGTTTGGGCTTACGGACGTTGGAACGTGTCTTATTGTATCAAACCCATCCAGGGTTTATTTCTCTCAAACTCCTTTAATTCTGGAAGTTGTAGCGGCAGACGGAGGCCAACTTAATACTGTAAAATCAGCAACTCTTCAGCTGGAGATAACGACAGAAGCACGTATGTTTTCAATTGTATTTTGTAAAATATGTTTTTCTACAATTTTTCTTTTCGCCTATTTTTTACTAAAGTGTAAAACTGATGTCTAGTATATCATGTTTAGTCTATACAAACCGTCCGTCTATGCATCGACGGACGGACTATATAACTATATTGATCAATAAGATCGTTGTGAAATGCTGTTAGTTGTCTATCATTAACTACATGAGTATAAACGTTGGTAGAAGTGCGTATGCATCTTGTTAAATACTATCATAGAAAACTATCACACAGACTTAGTTTTCAATAGCAATTAAACATAATTTCAAATTTTATAATACTCTCAGGGCTTCGCGTTATTCGAATATTCTAGATAAAGTGAATAAAAAAAGTTATTGTCACTGCATCTAAATGTATTAAGTTCTGCCAACAACGACCCCGTATAGAAATAGAGTCATAATAAAAAAAATACTGAACTCTTACAAACACGAGCGTTAGCTGGCACATCCTGCTGCTTCACATGTACAGGACCATCTTTCATTTCATTTTAATTTGTTAACCATACTGTTTAATTTGGAAAAAAATATTCCAGGTTACTATTTAAAAAAAATGAGTATGTTTAAATTTGTTGAGTTGATGCAATCAACAAATACAAATAAAATTCACAAATTTATATGTAAATATCTATCCGAAGTGTTTAAATTAAGATGTTCAATACCAAATATTGTTACAGACTAAATTTATATAATTTATTTTCCATGTTTGAGAAAGGACCATCTTCTTTTAGAAACAAAACTGATTTTAAAACACTCAAAAGATTCGAGAATAACATAATGTAATTAAACTGTATATTTTAACTTTGTTCAGATATGTCACGTGTGTGTGTGTGTGTGTGTGTGTGTGTGTGTGTGTGTGTGTGTGTGTGTTTATTTTCTCGTATATTTGTTATGATAAAAAACTGTAACAGTTTAAGTCAACATTGTTCATGTAACGATTCTATGAGAAAACTTCAATCACCCTTACAATCGCACCTTCCATATTTTAACAAGTTGATCACCTGATTTCACTTGTCACTTTTGTTTCAAATTCTTTTTCAAATTCTTTTTTAATGGAGTTTAAGGCCATTTTCAATACATTTCAGGTTATATAAGGCATATCAAGTTTTTATTGGTGGAGGAAGACCTCAGAATTAATCTGAGTAGAACCACTGTCCTTCCTCAAGTAACTAGCAAACTTTCTCACATAAAGATTTTGGAGCAAGCGGGACTCGAACCTGCAATCTTTGCGGTGAGAGGTGATCTTGAGACGGCGCCTTAGAATACCTAAATCGACAATAAAGGTATAGCACAAATTTTAGTAACTCCGGCTATATTTTATTATTTGTAGGACCAGTGTTCACTCTTCTTTCAACGCCACAAGAATTGACTGTTTCGGAGAACTTCGGAACACAAGAATTGTATGAGTTGGAAGCAACAGATAATGACACTGCTGATGAAAATTTAGTATTCAGTGTGGAGAGAGAGCAAATAATATTCAATGGCGGCGAGTCAGCCGAAGATATGTCTGCCTATTTCCCTATTGTGTTCCATAATGATGGAAAAGCTTTAATGAATCAACATTCATTAGACGCTGAAGTGCTAGATAAGATCATCTTGACTTTCGCGTAAGTCGTTCTATTGCTTTATTGCATCAACTCTGTTATATTGTTTAACCCTGTAAGAATTCGCACTCATATAATTTAACCGCCCATGTACAAGCTAAGGTTTGATAACATTGTTGAACTGTTATTTGGGTGGACGGCTCCTATGTATTACGAATTTCGATTATATGTTTGTTTAGCTAAGAAGCAATGCATTAACATTTAAAGACTATCGGACGCAAATCTATCTGTTTGTAACATATGGAAACGTAGATTCTGTGGTACACGACATCGATGAATAACGCGAGCTTGTTTTGATATTTTTGCGATACCTTTTCGATATCTCCGATGTTTTGAGCTCACCTTCAGCCTTCGGTTCACTCTTCGTCCGTCCGTCCGCACACGAATGGGTAGCAAAGTGTCTAGGGTTCAGGGTGGTTAGTTATGTTTCGGACGGTTGAAAAACAGCTAAATTTAAGCAACACAAGTAATAAGCTGGGATGACCGCGGTGTGGTCTAGTGGTAGAGCGTCCGCCTCACATGCGGAAGGTCGTGGGTTCAATAACCGGCCGGGTCATACCAAAGACTTTAAAAATGGTACTAGAAGCTTCCTCGCTTGACGCTCAGCATTTAGAAGAGAGTTCTAGGTCTGGTCGGCCCGGTGTCAGTATAATGTGACTGGCTGGATTATCATACCATGTGTCTGCGGCATGATACTCCAGTGTGACAGCGCTGAGAATACTGTCTCAAGTAGACACCGTCGCGATATGACTGAAAAATTGTTGGAAGCGACGCTAAACACCATACAACAACAACAACAACAACTACAATAAGCTGGGTGTAAAGAAGCCACTTATATACCCATTCGTGCAAACGCCCGTCTGTCCGTCCGTCCGCCCGTCTGTCTATCTGTCTGTTCCTTTTTCCGACATCTTTATACGACATCTACTCTACCAGAATTATTAAAACAAAGTGATGCATTTGGATATGTTGTTGCCATTAAAATGGAAAGGAACCCATTTAAAGATCTTCTTGTCAGAAACTACTACCAAAATTGTTCAACCCATCATGATTCATATACAACATTGCTGTTATAGTTAAGGCAAGATTGTTCAAGTTGTTATGATTTGTCAAAAACATGACCACCAAGGGTCTGGATTGGTTTTTGTTGTATAGCTTGAGTTTAAGAAATAATTTAAAAAGAAATTCTTGTCAGAAATTATTAGCCCAATTGTCAAATAATTTCACAATGTTCTTTGGAAGACCTTCTACCTGGATTGTTCAAGCCGTTACAATTCGTAAAAAATATGGCCGCCAGGGGTGGAGCTGGTCTTCCATAAATGGCTATAGTAAAACCTTCAAAAATCTTCTCTTCAGAAACAAATTACTGGATTTCAATTTTTTTGGCAAAACTGTTCTTTGGGTGACCTCTACCAGATAATTAATGGCGTTATGATTCGTCATAATATGTGGCCACAAGAGGGCAGGCGCAGTTTAATCTATATGACTATATAGTGAAAACTTCAATTTAAACATCTTTGACAGACACTGCTGGCCATATTCCAATATGATTTGCCATGCCATCGTTAATCCTCCTGGATTATAACTATTTCATGTCCTACATTTAATCCATTGTCCGACTTTACTAGTCCTATACAGCAAAAACATAACCTATTGTTGCAAATCATTTCAATTCAGATGACACTTATTCTTTCAGCTTATTTTGGGCTGTCCGACAGTCTCATATTCATCTAAAAATGAAATTGGTCATTAATATTTTGAAAGGTCAATTCAGGACAAAATGTGATAACTTTAATTCATTACATTTTAAATAAGTATGTATTACTAAATTGTCTACATTAATGTTCTTGTTTCTTTAGTATTTACAATATTTCACTTTCATGGGTCCATCGAATTGAGGAAGTCAAATGTCAAGGTCAATGATCTACCAATAGTAATCAACAATAGCAAAGATGTCCATATTAGCATCTGTCTGTCTGTCTGTCTGTCTGTCTGTCTGTCTGTCTGTCTGTCTGTCTGTCTGTCTGTCTGTCTGTCTGTCTGTCTGTCTGTCTGTCTGTCTGTCTGTCTGTCTGTCTGTCTGTCTGTCTGTCTGTCTCTGTCTTATTTTATAGTATAATTTCTGACTAACTGACCAAGTATCTGTACATCATACAGAAAAATAATTAACTAAATGCTTGCATTATTGGTTGCCAATCTTTTTCAAAGCATTGTAAGTTGTTGAGCTGGCTGGTTACTCTATGTGTCCATAATGGTGAAAACTTCAAAACACATCTTCTTCTTATTCCTCTGATGGAAGTTGATGAAACTTGGTATGAATGGACCTTGGATGGCCCTCTACCAAAAATGTTCAAACGAATCTATTGAATGCAGACCTGTGGTGGCAATTGCAACCGAAAATAAAAACTTTTAAAAAAATCTTCTTGTTTAAAACGTGACTGTTCCCAATTAAGTTATTTAATTGATATATTATAAGTGATAATACAGTATTGATGTATACATTCATTGGCATGTACCTGACTTTGCTGTCATTATTCTTAGTTCAATACAAAGGTGAGAATGTTCAAGTTATTTATCATACTTTGTAACATATGAAGTGCTCTTACCAATCAACAGTGTTGCCATGGCAATGAAAAGAAAAAAACTTTAACAATATTCTCGTCTGAAGTTGCTCGTCAGAAACATTTGACAGAAATGCTCCTTGCTCTATCAAGATTTTCCAAATGTTCCGATTCGTAAAAAAACATGGCACTATAAGGGAGGGTGTTCACTATAAACCTAAAATGACAACTTCTTACCTCATCTTGTCTGAAGCCATTCGCCAGATTTCAATTTAATTTGTTCGTTCCTTGAGTGTCAATATTGTTGAAACTAATTAAATTTCTAAAACAACATAATGTATCGAAGCATGCTTCCAATATATGGCCATAATGAAAAATAAAAATATCAGTGCACACTAAGGTTCATATTACCTATTGAATCAAGTGAGCGACACATGGGCTTTATGACCTTCTTGTTGAATAAGGTGAGCGACACATTGGCTTTATGACCCTCTTGTTGAATCAGGTGAGCGACACATGGACTTTATGACCCTCTTGTTGAATCAGGTGAGCGACACATGGGCTTTATGACCCTCTTGTTGAATCAGGTGAGCGACACATTGGCTTTATGACCCTCTTGTTGAATAAGGTGAGCGACACATTGGCTTTATGACCCTCTTGTTGAATCAGGTGAGCGACACATGGGCTTTATGACCCTCATGTTGAATCAAGTGAGCGACACATGGGCTTTATGACCCTCTTGTTGAATAAGGTGAGCGACACATTGGCTTTATGACCCTCTTGTTGAATCAGGTGAGCGACACATGGACTTTATGACCCTCTTGTTGAATCAGGTGAGCGACACATTGGCTTTATGACCCTCTTGTTCTAGAAAGATTTCTGTTTTGTAATAAAGTATACTCGTGTATTTGTTTTAAGTGTGACAGACGGCAAATACAAGAAACTAAGTGAAGCCTTGACAGTATATATCCGGGATATAAACGATAACGCACCAAGTTTTAAGGAATCGTATGACGACATACGGATAGACGAGAATCATATTATAGGTAAGTAGAATATATTATTTCTCACATTTCTACTTGAGGAAAACTCTATCTTCGATGTCAAGTGCCTCTTGCTTTGAAATGGTGATACTATTTTTATTGGTTTCTGAGAGTCATGGAGAGAGTATTCATTGTTTTATCGGATACATAACGCTGCACTCGGGAGAAAATCAATAAATAAAAAGCTACCTACCCTTTATATTTCAGGGGCTAATCAGAAACTATCATTGTTTTGGCATACCATTTAATATTAACATTTAATGTTACACATGCGCAACTTACATCTATACTTCTTCCTTATCACATATGTACATTGAATATTGTGTATATGTATATTATATGGGAAATACATATTCCCGACTTTATCTGTACCATGAATATTGTGTATGATATTGGATATACATATTCTCGACTTTAACTGTACATTGAATATTGTGTATATGGTATGGGATATACATATTCCCGACTTTATCTGTACATTGAATATTATGTATATGTTATGGGAAATACATATTCCCGTCTTTATCTGTACCATGAATATTGTGTATGATACTGGATATACATATTCTCGACTTTAACTGTACATTGAATATTGAGTATATGATATGGGATAAACATATTCCTGACTTTATTTGTAAATTAATATTATGTATATGATATTGGTCATACATATTCCCGATTTTCTCTGTATCTTGAATATTATGTATATGATATGGGATAAACATATTCTCGACTTTATCTGTACATTGAATATTATGTATATGCTATTGGATATACATATTCCCAACTTTATCTGTACATTGAATATTATGTATATGGTATGGGAATAGATATTCCCGACCGTATTTTTACATTTAATATTATGTTTATGATATAGGAAATATACATATTCCTGACTTTAACAGTACATTGAATATTATGTATATGAAATGGGATATACATATTTTTTAGTTTATCTGTACATTAAAAATTATGTATACGATAGGAGATATATATATATATTCCCGACTGTATATGTACACTGAATATTATGTATATGATATGGGATATATATATTCCCGACTATATCTGTACATTGAATATTGTGTTTATGATACGGGATATACAATACATATTCCTGACTTTATCTGTACATTGAATATTGTGGTTATGATACGAGATATGCAATATATATTCCCGACTGTATCTGTACATTGAATATTGTGTTTATGATACGGGATATACAATACATGTTCCTGATTTTATCTGTACATTGACTATTTTGTATACGATATGGAATATATATATTCCTGACTGTATCTGTACATTGAATATTGTGTTTATGATACGGGATATACAATACATGTTCCTGATTTTATCTGTACATTGACTTTTTTGTATACGATATGGAATATATATATTCCCGACTGTATCTGTACACTGAATAATGTGTATATGATATGGGATATACATATTCCAGATTTTAACTGTACATTAAATATTGTGTATATGGTATAGGATATACATATTCCCGACTTTATTTGTACATTGAATATTGTGTATGATATAGGATATACATATTCTCGACTTTATCTGTAAATTGAGTATTGTGTATATGGTATGGGATATACATATTCCCGACTTTATCCATTGAACATTGTGTATATGATATCGGGTATGCATATTCATTACTTTATCTGTACATATAAAAATATGTGTGTATGATATGGAATATACATATTCGTGACTGAATCTCTACATTAAATATTGTGTATATGATATGGGATATAAATATTCCCGACTGAATCTCTCAATTGAATATTGTGTATATTATATATCGGATATAAATATTCCCGACTGAATCTCTCAAATGAATATTGTGTATATGATATGGGATATAAATATTCCCGACTGAATCTCTCAATTGAATATTGTGTATATGATATGGGATATACATATTCCCGACTGAATCTCTACATTAAATATTGTGTATATGATATGTGATATACATATTCCCGACTGAATGTCTACATCTAATATTGTGTATATGATATGGGATATACATATTCCCGACTGAATCTCTACATTGAATATTGTGTATATGATATGTGATATACATATTCCCGACTGAATGTCTACATCTAATATTGTGTATATGATTTGGAATATACATAATCATGACTTTGTCTGTACATTAAATATTGTGTATATGATATGGGATATAAATATTCCCGACTGAATGTCTACATTTAATATTGTGTGTATGATATGGGATATTCCCGACTGAATCTCTCAATTGAATATTGTGTATATGATATGGGATATACATATTCCCGGCTGAATCTCTTAATTGAATATTGTGTATATGATATGGGATACACATATTCATGACTTTGTCAGTACATTAAATATTGTGTATATGATATGGGATATAAATATTCCCGACTGAATCTCTACATTGAATATTGTGTGTATGATATGGGATACACATATTCATGACTTTGTCTGTACATTAAATATTGTGTATATGATATGGGATATAAATATTCCCGACTGAATCTCCCAATTGAATATTGTGTATATTATATGGAATATACATATTCCCGACTGAATCTCTCAAATGAATATTGTGTATATGATATGGGATATACATATTCCCGACTGAATCTCTACAGTAAATATTGTGTATATGATATGGGATAGACATATTCCCGACTGAATCTCTACATTGAATATTGTGTGTATGATATGGGATACACATATTCATGACTTTGTCTACATTAAATATTGTGTATATGATATGGGATATAAATATTCCCGACTGAATCTCTCAATTGAATATTGTGTATATTATATATCGGATATAAATATTCCCGACTGAATCTCTCAAATGAATATTGTGTATATGATATGGGATATACATATTCCCGACTGAATCTCTCAATTGAATATTGTGTATATGATATGGGATATACTTATTCCCGACTGAATCTTTCAATTGAATATTGTGTATATGATATGGGATATACATATTCCCGACTGAATCTCTACATTGAATATTGTGTATATGATTTGGAATATACATATTCGTGACTTTGTCTGTACATTAAATATTGTGCATATGATATGGGATATACATATTCCCGACTGAATGTCTACATTTAATATTGTGTGTATGATATGGGATATACATATTCCCGACTGAATCTCTACAGTAAATATTGTGTATATGATATGGGATAGACATATTCCCGACTGAATCTCTACATTGAATATTGTGTATATGATATGGGATATACATATTCCCGACTGAATCTCTACATTGAATATTGTGTATATGATATGGGATATACATATTCCCGACTGAATCTCTCAATTCAATATTGTGTATATGATATGGGATATACCCGACTGAATCTATCAACTCAATTATGTGTATATGATATGGGATATACATATTCTCGACTGAATCTTTTCATTGAACATTGTGTGTATGATATGGGATATACATATTGATGACTTTCGCTGTACATTGAATTTTGTGTATATGATATGGGGTATACATATTCATGACTTTCGCTGTACATTGAATATTGTGTATATGATATGGGGTATACATATTCATGACTTTCGCTGTACATTGAATATTGTGTATATGATATGGGATATACATATTCATGACTTTCGCTGTACATTGAATATTGTGTATATGATATGGGATATACATATTCATGACTTTCGCTGTACATTGAATATTGTGTATATGATATGGGGTATACATATTCCCGAATTAATCTGTACATTGAATATTATGTATACGATATGGTATATATATATATATCCTCGACTTTATATGTACATTGAATATTTTGTATATGATATGGGATATACATATTCTAGACTGAATCACTACATTGAATATTGTGTATATGACTCTGGATTGCATTTTGGCACAGTTACGGCCCTTTTTGGACTTAGATACCCATGTTAAACTTTGCGTTTACTTGCGTACAAGTTTCAAATATCTATGCAACTACTCATTGGATGTGAATGAAACTTCACATGTGTGTGCACCATCATCAATGGAACACACAGAGACAAGAACCATAACTCTGGATTGCATTTTGGCACAGTTATGGCCCTTTTTGGACTTAGCCACACAGGTTAAACTTTTGCGTTTTGTTGCGTTTAACTTAAACATATCTGTGCAACCACTCATTGGATAGGAATCATACTTCCCATGTGTCCTCACAATCATCAATGGAACACAGAGACACAGGAACCATAACTCTGGGTTGCATTTTGGCACACTTATGGCCCTTTTTTAACTTAGACACCCGAGCTGAACTTTGAGTTTAGTTGCGTTTAAGTTTAAGATATCTATGCAACCTCTCATTGAATGTGAATGAACCTTCACATGTGTGTTCACCATCATCAATGGAACACACACAGAGATGAATCACACACAGACAAGAGCCATAACTCTGGGTTGCATTGTTGCAACACTTATGGCCCTTTTTGGACTTAGACACCCAGAGGCGAGCTTTGTTGTCTTCTGACAGCTGTTGTTTATCTGTACATTGGATAATATATATGACCTATACAGTATATACACGTTTAATTCTAAACCTGTACATTGGATATTATATATGGCCTATATAGTTTATTCACGTTCGCAACCATATCTGAACATTAGATATTATATATAGCTTATATAGTATATATATGTTCACGACTGTATATAGACTATATAGTATATACATGTTCACGAATGTAATTGTACATTGAATATTATATATGTCTTTTATAGTATATACACGTTCAAGACTGTATCTGTACATTGACTATTATATATAACCTATATAGTATATACATGTTCACGAATGTAACTGTACATTGAATATTATATATAGCCTTTATAGTATATACATGTTCAAGACTGTATCTGTACATTAAATATTATATAAAACCTATATAGTATAAATATAAAACGACTGTATCTGTACATTGAATATTATAGATTGCCTTTATAGCACATACACGTTCATGTCTGTATTTGCGCATTGAATACTATAGATGCCTATATAGTATATACACGTTCACATCTGTATCTGTACATTGTATATTTATTATATATAACCTATATAGTATATTATAGATTGCCTATATAATATATACATGTTCACGACTATATCTGTTCAATGAATATTAAATATGGCCTTTATGATATATACATGTTCACGACTGTATCTGTACATTGAATATTATACATGGCCTATATAGTACATACATGTTCACGACTGTATTTGTGCATTGAATATTATAGATTGCTTTTATAGTATATACATGTTTACGACTGTATCTGTACATTGAATATTATATATATATATCATTTATAGTATATATATGTTAACGAATGTATCTGTACATTGAATATTATATATATATCATTTATAGTATATACATGTTCAAGAATGTATCTGTACATTGAATAATATATATAACCTATATAGTATATACACGTCTGTATCTGTACATGAATATTATATTATAACCTATATAGTATATACGTGTTTACGACTGTATCTGTACATTGAATATTATATATAGCCTTTATAGTATATACATGTTCACGAATGTATCTGTACATTGAATATTATATATAACCTATATAGTATATACGTGTTTACGACTGTATCTGTACATTGAATATTATATATAGCCTTTATAGTATATACATGTTCACGACTGTATCTGTACATTGAATATTATAGATTGCCTATATAGCACATACATGTTCATGTTTTTATCTGTGCATTGAATATTATAGATGCCTATATAGTATATACACGTTCACATCTGTATCTGTACATTGTATATTTATTATATATATCCTATATATTATATTATAGATTGCCTATATAATATATACATGTTCACGACTGTATCTATTCAATGAATATCAAATATGGGATTTATGATATATACATGTTCACGACTGTATCTGTTCATTGAATATTATAGATTGCCTTTATAATATATACATGTTTACGACTTTATCTGTAGATTAAATATTATATATAACCTATATAGTATATACACGTCTGTATCTGTACATGAATATTATATTATAGGCTATATAGTTTATACATGTTTAAGACTGTATATGTGCATTGGATATTATATATAGCCTATATAGTATAAACATGTTTACGACTGTATCTGTACATTTGATATTATATATATATCCTTTATAGTATTTACATGTTCACGAATGTATCTGTACATTGAATATTATATATAACCTATATAGTATATACACGTCTGTATCTGTACATGAATATTATATTATAACATATATAGCATATACGTGTTTACGACTGTATCTGTACATTGAATGTTATATATAGCCTTTATATAAATACATGTTCACGAATGTATCTGTACATTGAATATTATATATAACCTATATAGTATATACATGTTCAAGTCTGTACCTGTACATTGAATATTATAGATTGCCTATATAGTATATACACGTTCACATCTGTATCTGTACATTGTATATTTATTATATATAACCTATATAGTATATTATAGATTGCCCATATAATATATACATGTTCACGACTGTATCTGTTTAATGAATATCAAATATGGCCTTTATGATATATACATGTTCACGACTGTATCTGTACATTGAATATTATAGATTGCCTTTATAATATATACATGTTTACGACTTTATCTGTAGATTAAATTTTATATATAGCATATACTGTATATACATGTTCACGACTGTATCTGTACATTGAATATTATAGATTGCCTTTATAATATATACATGTTTACGACTTTATCTGTAGATTAGATATTATATATAGCCTATATAGTATATATATGTTCACGAATGTATATGTACAATGAATATTATATATAACCTATATAGTATATACACGTCTGTATCTGTACATGAATATTATATTATAGCCTATATAGTATATACATGTTTACGACTGTACCTGTACATTGAATATTATATATAGCCTATATAGTGTATACATGTACATGTTTACGACTCTATCTGTACATTGAATATTATATATAGCCTATATAGTTTATACATGTTCACGACTGTATCTGTACATTGAATATTATATATAGCCAATATAGTATATACAAGTTCACGTCTGTATCTGTGCATTGAATATTATTGATTACCTATATAGTATATACAAGTTCACGACTGTATCTGTACATTGAATATTATAGATTGCCTATATAGATTATACATGTTTACGACTGTATCTGTAGATTGAATATTATATATTGTCTATATAGCACATACACGTTCACGACTGTATCTGTGCATTGAATATTATATATAGCCTATATAGTATAAACATGTTTACGACTGTATCTGTACATTGAATATTATATATATATATCCTTTATAGTATATACATGTTCACGAATGTATCTGTACATTGAATATTATATATAGCCTATATAGTATAAACATGTTTACGACTGTATCTGTACATTGAATATTATATATATATATCCTTTATAGTATATACATGTTCACGAATGTATCTGTACATTGAATATTATATATAACCTATATAGTATATACACGTCTGTATCTGTATATGAATATTATATTATAACCTAAATAGTATATACGTGTTTACGACTGTATCTGTACATTGAATATTATATATAACCTTTATAGTATATACATGTTCACGAATGTATCTGTACATTGAATATTATATATAACCTATATAGCACATACACGTTCATGTCTGTATCTGTGCATTGAATATTATAGATACCTATATAGTATATACACGTTCACATCTGTATCTGTACATTGTATATTTATTATATATAACCTATATAGTATATTATAGATTGCCTATATAATATATACATGTTCACGACTGTATCTGTACACTGAATATTATAGATTGCCTTTATAATATATGCATGTTTACGACTTTTTATGTAGATTAAATATTATATATAGCCTATATAGTATATACATGTTCACGAATGTATATGTACATTGAATATTATATATAACCTATATAGTATATACACGTCTGTATCTGTACATGAATATTATATTATAGCCTATATAGTTTATACATGTTTACGACTGTATCTGTACATTGAATATTATATATAGCCTATATAGTTTATACATGTTTACGACTGTATCTGTACATTGAATATTATATATTGTCTATATAGTATATACATGTTCACGACTCTAACTGTACATTGAATATTATATATAGCCTATATAGTTTATACAAGTTCACGTCTGTATCTGTGCATTGAATATTATTGATTACCTATATAGTATATACAAGTTCACGACTGTATCTGTACATTGAATATTATAGATTGCCTATATAGATTATACATGTTTACGACTGTATCTGTAGATTGAATATTATATATTGTCTATATAGCACATACACGTTCACGACTGTATCTGTGCATTGAATATTATATATAGCCTATATAGTATAAACATGTTTACGACTGTATCTGTACATTGAATATTATATATATATCCTTTATAGTATATACATGTTCACGAATGTATCTGTACATTGAATATTATATATAACCTATATAGTATATACACGTCTGTATCTGTACATGAAAATTATATTATAACCTATATAGTATATACGTGTTTACGATTGTATCTGTACATTGAATATTAAATATGGCCTTTATGATATATACATGTTCACGGCTGTATCTGTAGATTGAATATTATACATGGTGTATATAGTACATACATGTTCACGACTGTATCTGTACATTGAATATTATAGATTGCCTTTATAGTATATACGTGTTTACGACTGTATCTGTACATTGAATATTATATATAACCTTTATAGTATATACATGTTCACGAATGTATCTGTACATTGAATATTATATATAACCTATATAGTATATACATGTTCAAGTCTGTATCTGTACATTAAATATTATAGATGCCTATATAGTATATACACGTTCACATCTGTATCTGTACATTGTATATTTATTATATATAACCTATATAGTATATTATAGATTGCCTATATAATATATACATGTTCACGAATGTATATGTACATTGAATATTATATATAACCTATATAGTATATACACGTCTGTATCTGTACATGAATATTATATTATAGCCTATATAGTTTATACATGTTTACGACTGTATCTGTACATTGAATATTATATATAGCCTATATAGTTTATACATGTTTACGACTGTATCTGTACATTGAATATTATATATTGTCTATATAGTATATACATGTTCACGACTCTAACTGTACATTCAATATTATATATAGCCTATATAGTATATACATATTCACGTCTGTATCTGTGCATTGAATATTATTGATTACCTATATAGTATATACAAGTTCACGACTGTATCTGTACATTGAATATTATAGATTGCCTATATAGATTATACATGTTTACGACTGTATCTGTACATTGAATATTATATATAGCCTATATTGTATATACATGTTTACGACTGTATCAGTACATTGAATATTATATATTGTTTATATAGCACATACACGTTCACGACTGTATCTGTGCTTTGAATATTATATTATAACCTATATAGTACAAACATGTTTACGACTGTATCTGTACATTGAATATTATATATATATCCTTTATAGTATATACATGTTCACGAATGTATCTGTACATTGAATATTATATATAACCTATATAGTATATACACGTCTGTATCTGTACATTGAATATTCTATATAGCCTATATAGTATATACATGTTTACGACTGTATCTGTACATTGAATATTCTATATAGCCTATATAGCATATACATGTTCACGACTGTATCTGTACATTGAAGCTTTTATATAACCTATATAGTATATACATGTTCACGACTGTATATGTACATTGAATATTATATATTACACATAAGATCTACATACCCTGACTATACACGTATTTGTACATTGAATATTATAAACGCATGGCTTGTATATGTCACTTTTTTATTGATGGGGTGTGTGGGTCTTAAGAAAAAATATTCTGTTAGACGAGTCATTGTCTATTTATGGGACATTTTATCAAATATTATTCACCTATTTAAAGGGAATTCATCATGATTTTTCAAACTTTTAGTATTGGTTAAAAACATTTTTTCTATATAATATGCTCTCTTACCCCGTATTGCCAAAAAGGACATCTATTTAAACATGCCAATATATTATATTGAAAAGGGATTTCCTATCTTAGGCTTCGCACCTAGATTAAGACTAAAAATAGATATGTCGCTTAAAATTGCAACATATTTTGAAACATATTAAATGAGTCACGTAATTCCATTTTGATTTTAGATAACGAAGTGATTTTTATCCTTTTTCATATTTATTTTATTGCGTTTTTTTTCTGATATACTCCCTTAAATATTTAAGGAACACCTGCCGAGCGGATAGAAGCTTTCGATGACGACAGAACAAGTCCTTTCAATGTGGTGACGTATGCAATAAATAGTGAGTATAAATATAATCTAAAGGTCTAACCCCTCGGTAGCCGGGCCCGGCTAACTGTCATTCAAGCGGTTTTAATCCTTACCCGGTCATCATAGCCTATGTGATGACTGGTCGTTAACAATGTCCAACAGCCATGAGTCTCCTACCTCTGGATATGTGGGGAAGTAGTCAGTGACTTGCATAGATAAGGTGTGTCTAGTACTAGCTAACCGTCTAGACAGTTATATAACTGAACTACTGTTGAGATAAAATAAAAAAATAAAACCGACCAAAACAAATATTCCTACAAACGCCATTTTTCTACATTGGATGAAGTAAAAACTTGCTAATTTCGGACGTTGGAAATAGAATATAAAACGTAATTTGATATGCTTAGCTTTTTCAAAATACAGCTGTAGAAAACAAGTCAATTGCTTTTCAGACCTTTTCATGTTTTGTTGTTTCGTTTTCTAAATATCGATTTTTTGATACATATACAATACAAACATAAATACGTGACAACAGCGATCATTGACAAAAGGTCAGACAAAGAGTAAATGGGAAGCGTAAACCTTGTTTACGGGTGCATCCATCATTTCTTGTACACCGGACGAAGATGTCAGCGTATTTTCACCGGGTACGGATTGTTCATGCGACAGCCACCTCCACGCGCTCACCCTACCGTGCTGTTGCACTTGAACATATTAAAACATACATGACGTAATGCATCTTAGTTGACGTCTATTCAAGAGCCATCGTTGTAGAAATAATAATAACATAGATTAAAGTAAGTATTCAGTGTGTTTGGTATGCAATAAAAATACTCTTTTTTGGCTTTTTCGGTTCAGATAGAAAATTTCTTCCCTTGGGATAGCTTTTTGCGGGAAGCCTCGTTCCCTTCAATACAGTAATCCCTCGGGACGGAATTTTGTATTCGAACCTCCAACCAATGTAAGATTCTTATAAGTGTTAAGCCATAACCATCCCACCCCTCTGCTCGTCGCCACAGTATCAAACTAAACGTATCTTCCAACATCCCCTCCCCATACACGTACACTTATTTAGACGCATCTTTTTGTGTTTATTTTTCCAGCGACAGACGATAACGGTGTATTTAAGATCGATGAAAAGACAGGTGATTTCGTGCTGGTTAAAATACCAATGGAACATCTATACCAGTATGTTGTTTCTGCTAGTGATGGTGGGGATCCACCTCTTGAAACAAATGTTAGTGTCCGCATCACAGTAAATCCGGGTAGGTGTACCTGCTTTTAGCATAAACTTTACTACGCCAAATAAATCTGACACCCTGCAAGGCATAGACAAGAAGAATACCAGAAACATTTAGCGCCCAAACAACAAACAAAAGGAGCGTTCATCCCTTGACCGGGAGTTAGAATTAAAAAAAAACACGAGAAAATGTTAATTATATAAACCAAATGCTAAATAATAGTAGCAGTAAACTAAATTCATTTTGCAAGAACGTAACACATACTGTAAATCCGTTCCCTCCCCTATCTAAATATGCGTCTCCAAATCATCACAATCTTGAAGGTAACGATCCTGTTAATGACCTAACGTCCAATCAGCCGTAGCCGCGTGCATGAAACCACGTGGGAGAGTCAAACCATCGCTCAGGCAATTATAGACTGAACGATGGGAACAAAAACTGCTTGGACAAAACATAAACTGCCTTCGTTAAATATGTAATCATTGAATGTATTCGGACTAGAAAGCAACATGTTAGTTCATGAGTTGATCGTCTATATTTGAGTATGATATGATCCGTTTACAGGAAACAAAAACGAGTCAGTTTGACACAAATTAGTTCATTGGATTGAATCTGCATTTAAAAAAATTCGATCAGAAATTTCAAAATAAAAATCAGGAGGTATTGCTTTAGCGTTTAAGAAATATTTAAACAATTATATCACTGTTTTAGACACTAAAACTAACTTTATTCTATGGTTTGTTATATGGAAGCGTATTTCGAAAAAAAGCGATTTTCTTTTCGCTATTGCATATATACCACATATGGAACATTTCAAAATTGAAAATTAAATACGCGTATTTTCTGATAAATATGGCAGCTCTGTTCTATTTGGTGATTATAACTCTAGGACAAAAGTTCATTGTGACGACCACACAGATATTGATATGTTTTTGTTTGACCATCTCAGTTGTAATGAAATGAGAACGTGACAGTAAACTTTGAAAACTCTAAATATCGACAGAAAGGTTGAATCAAAACAATACAGTTACCATTTATAGTTACAAAACGTTTTAATTTTGTAGAAAAGTCATTAATGGCAGGTTCTCGACTGGCCTAAATTTTGGTAAATGCACAGTAAGAGTGTAAGCACAATCGATTTCTTCTTGACTACCTCAAATATGTTTCAGTTCATCGAATATTTTAAAGTTAAGAACTTCTGTCCTTTATCACCCGAATGTCATAATCCTGTATGTTTAGGATTGTCGGTTTACGGCAAATGTGAATATGGGGTGTGGGGTGTTAACAATAGTTTTAAAACAAAAGATCTAAACTTATGAGACTCAGAAAAAGAAGATATATCTTTTCAAAATATTAGTCAAACTAAAATGAATGAAATTTTACAAAATATTTCTGATTTAGAAATTAAAAAAATAAAACCTCTAATAAGTTTTAACTCCATTGTTGATAACATCAATGACGTTTTCTTAGATAGTGCCCCAAAAAGCTTTGGGTACATTGAAAGAAAAAATATAGAAACCTGAAGATAGTTCATTACCCTCTTGGTTTGACCAAAACTGTAGTAAGGTAAGAAAACAATTTCACAGAGCTAAATACATGTACGAATTATACAAATTCTTAAAAGGTCAAGCAAAACATTTTTTAATAATATGTTTTTATTCACATCAAATATTAACAAAGTTTTGCATGTATAATTCACAGCACTGACATATTAAAGATAAAATACACACACATATATATACACAAATACCATTACAATCATACATACAATTTATCTTTTTTAAGGTTTGTTTTTCGGAAGTATGCTTTCTATAATATAAAGCCTTTCACATTTCACTACTGATATTAATTAACAGCAAACCTATAATATAGATTCTCCTAAAGTTATAATCTTTACTTCATATAGACGCCTTTTGACATCTCTAATATTGAAAGTATTAATTCACCACGTATCAGCAATCGATGAATTATGTTTATATTAACTGACAGAGTGGAAAACAGTACAGGAATTGTTCAGATTGTTCGTTTGTTTCGTTAATCTGGACTCTTCCTGTACTGTTTTCAAAGGCCTTCTGTGATTGGTGCGGGAAAACGCGTATCTATGGAGTAAAGCGATAAACTAAAATATTTTTTATGCAAACAATATTTTTAATAAATAGGGGGTTAGCTAAGAGATGTTAAGAGTAGAAATAAAGAGGATCGATGGTGAAAATGTAAACATACAAGATAATATTAAGACAAATATATCCTGCATCCAAAAGAAAATTTAATTTTTTTTTAGTTATTAAAAATATTAATAGATCAAATAATATATTGGAATTTATGTCCAAAACAGAGTGAAAAATGAAATTCTGCAGCATGTGTCTGGGCTCAAATTCTTCACTGGTTCAAGATATGCAATTAAAAAGAAAAAAAAGTATACCTTGACCAGGTTGTTTTTTTTTAAATTCAATGCTTTTGTGAGACCTATCAATTTCCAGAGTAATAATATGTCAACTATTCGCCCTAGATGCCGTTCGAACCAACAATTCTGAAATGACAAAGAATTGTCCAGAAAGCTGGTATCAGCATCAAATTTTCAGTGGTGATTTCTAAAATACTGACCATTTAACTCATGCCAGCAAAAAACAAAACATTGCAGTACAAAGCCCTGAAAAAAGAAGAAAAAGAGAACTAAAGTTTTATTTCTACCTCCTTCACCTGTAGGTCCGGAGTACTCAAGGGAGATAATAGTGGTGTGAGTCCTTAACAGCAATCATAAACAACAGACTTTAAACCAACACCATTAAACATGTCAAACTGGTTTTAGAAGAAAAGCTATTCAACTGCAGATAATTTGTTTATACTACATGCATTAATATAATTAGTTAACAATTCTAAGAAAAAAAAAGCTTTTCTGTGCGTTCATTGACTTAAATAAGGCTTTCGAATAGTGAATAATTTGAATTAATGGAATTTGAGATAACAAGAGTTGGTTTATATAGAAATAAAAGGAAAACACGATATATGGAGAGCAGGACTATGGACAAAAGTTATCAAATAACAACAGTAACGGCTACTGTATAAGTCTTATCAAAAACATGTATAGTAATACTAAGCAAAGTGTCTGTAAATAATATAAAATCAGAGTTCTTTTGTTGTAATATCGGCGTAAGACAAGGAGAAAATCACCGATTTTATTTTGTATTCTTTCTAAATGAACAAGAGAATAATTTTAGAAAGAATACGGAAGGTATTCTATTTGAAAATATTGCAAATGATGAGATATTGTTATGTTGTTTTAAGTTGTTTATTCAACTGTATGCTGATGATACAGAACTGTTGAGTGACTCTACTGAACAACTACGAATTTCATTATGTATATTTACAAATTATTGTAATGAATGAAAAATGTAAATACTCAAAATAACAAAATAATTATTTTTTCCAAAGGCAATTTAAAAAATGACCACACTTTTACAATTAATGTAGATCCAATCAAATTGTATCCGAATACATGTATCTTGTAATTTATTTTAGCAAAGGTGGTCATTTCTTAGCATCAAGTCTCACATTGCGAATCAAGCAACAAAATCAATGTATAATTTAATTATAAAAAGCAAAGCGATTATTATTGCCAATAAATATACAAATTGACCTTTTTTAATAAACTTGTAAACTTATACCATTATACGGATGTGAAGTGTGGGGTTATGGTAACTTCCCTATCAGCTAAGACACAAGGGTGGTCTCATTATGGACAAAATAATCCGAAACTAAATAATTTTTTTCAGACATGTATACACTTGTATATAGCCATTTCGCCTTAGCCCAAAATGTGGTATAAATAACAAGTATCAATTGATCAAAAAGATGAAAAAAATATTTTAATGAATGTGGCTTCAGTGGTATATGGAAAATTAATAAATTCGTAACCCAAGCTGGCTTATATCAACTTCAAAACAAAGATTGAAAGATATATTTATAAATTCCTGGTATGAAAATATCCAAAATTCAATTAATGCATATAACAATAGGATTTTTAAAACATCATTAGGATTTGAAAAATATCTACTATAATTACCACTTAAACTAACGAAAAAATATGATCAAATTTAGAACAAGGAACAGTAAACTACCAGTTGAAATTGTCGTGGGAAAAAGAAACCATATGACCAAGTGTGTGTGGATTGTGCTCATCAGAATTAGAAGATGAATTCCATAATTTCCTTTCATGCAAAAGCATTCATGAACGTCGTTTTTACAGATATATCATTATGTTAACCAACATATATATGTCTCTGAAGAATTAATGGATAAAGAAAAAGCATTCAGAAAACTATGCAGCTCAATCGCTTCTAATTGGCATATAATAGATTTGTCATTACTGATGCGTGTTGTAAAATAACCATAACGTTATCTGTTACGGATCTATTTTCAACACAATCTAAATAACTGCTTTTGACTGACACTATCCACATATGTATTAAGGACATTGATGATATTTACCAAACTCCTAGTACGATTTAATAAAATGCACTGCTCCAATTACCGACGCTTACTGGCACGGCTGATTTGAACGCATAAATATTGATTACATCAATCAATTAAAAACTAGTTTTCTTTAGCATTCCATATTTCGATTTCGTTTTCGAGTTTAGGGAAATCAATCTATGGATACTGGATTTGAATGAAAATATAAAGTAAACGAACAACCGGATATCATATCAAACAAAAAATATTGTACTTGTTATGTCACCTGTTACGTCATGTGTTTGTTGTTTGTTTACATGTTTGATGATTTTTTTCGTGATACGTCACATGTTACGTCACCTGATTGATGGTCTGTACTTGTTACGTCACATATTTGATGATTTGTTCGTGTAACGTCACATGTTACGTCACCTGTTTGATGGTTTGTACTTCTTACGTCTCATATTTGTACTTGTTATTACTGTGGTGTAAGCTGGTCGGGTTGATATGTTTAGATTTTCGAAGATGGCGGCCCGTGACGACCAATAAAGGTAAGTGTCTCATTGAATACATCGTTAATATAAGACCCAGTGCAATACAATAGTGTCTACTCTTATGTGTATTGGTCCAGATCTGCTTCATTTGTTTGCGAAGGTATTTTAAACATGGACATATTTACGGCTGTCAAAAGTAGCGGAGCACCGATACATTTTTGGCTTCGTGTGTCATTATTTATGTTCATTTCAATTGATTTTGCAATATTAAGGGACACTCTTCAGTAAAACAATATATACATTATTCTTTTTAAGTCGAATAAATTGAAAATTGTATTTTTTAAAAACGAAAGTGAACGGTTTAATAGCCATGCCTGTTTGGCGAGTGTACGGTTTAATAGCCATGCCTGTTTGGCGAGTGTACGGTTTAGAGATCATGCCTTTTTGGCGAGTGTACGGTTTAGAGATCATGCCTTTTTGGCGAGTGTACGGTTTAGAGAAGTTAAATTTCCACGATTTGTGGTCGATTTAGATCAAGATATGGTGTACGGTTTAGATAACAGTTTTTCAGAAGGCGGGTCATGTACATGGATATTACATTTGTTGATTGTGTATTTTCGGTACGTAGTCAATGCTCTTGCAGTATTTAATCATTAATAAATTCAACATTCACTTTGAAATACTTGTTATTCAGAGAATTTTGATGACAAAGAAAAAACGTTGTTGAATGATTTGAGAGAAACTTAACCTGATGTTTTGGAAGCACTGGGGGAATTACATAATTAGGTGCATTATTTTATCACAGCATTCTAGAAAACAGAATTTCCCTAGATAATATCGCATTTCATCTATTCTTGTACGCATGCAACTTTTGTAGTTAATATTCATTAAGGTCATACGCTTCAAATCAACAGTCAAGAAATGTTGACGATTTGTGTACTGTTTATTCCATGGTAACTTCATGAGCGGGCCAAAAATCCAGGAAAGAGAGGGCCAAAAATCCAGGAAAGAGCGGGCCAAAAAATCCATGACAAGATAGTAATCCTGGTGACCCCGAAATCAATTTTGCTGTACTATTCAACTTTCAAAGCCACAATCTCAAAAGCTAGCTGTAATGGTGAAAGCCATATTATAAAGCCAGGAATGTTATACCAAATGGTTGACAGATTAGCTGCCCAGACAAATGATTCCAAGACATTTAAACTCCAAGTTGATAGTAAAAAAGTTAATGCAGAGAGACCAAACAAACGTTAATATATAGATTTGAAAAACCACCAATCTTAACAGAGAGGATTGATTAAATAGAAAGTGAAAAACGTACAATACAATCAATATCTGAAAAACTCGATGATTTAGAAATTCGCGAAAAAGCTTGTAAGTGATATTCTACACGAGGATGGAAATGAGGTAGGCTTATTGTTGGAGGCATTTAGCCAACTCCTCCGATTTTGGTGGAGTGAATCCGATTTTTGTATGAAAAATCCGCTCTCCGATTTCCCATGAATTTTCTCCGATTTTTAAAAAAAAATGGTCCGGGATAAATTTCACGGGTAAAACAAATAATCAGCACCGTTTACACTGACACCGGTTTTGATGTTCGGACATTTCCGTACGCGCTACGTCACCTCTAGAAGCACTATTAATTAGGTTATCCGGAAAATACCCGAGTATTTACGAAAACAATATCGGATGATCCGGAAAGGCCGATCAACAACCTTCAAAATCCAATATGGCGGATGCAACACCACCAAAGAAAAAAAAGATACCAACATAAACAAACATTAATTAAAAGTTACAGCGATGCATATCCTTGCTTTTCGACATCGAGGATGGGGGTGCATTATTGCATTCTGCAAGGTCTGCAATGCAGAAATTATGTTATCTCACGGTGGGATGGGTGATTTGAAAAAACATTGCTACAAAACAGCACATCACCCGCTCAACTTGTCAGTCGTCGTCAAGGAAAATATCGACAGTGGTTGCGACAACTCAACCAATGGATGAGTCGGTAATTAAATCCCAATAAAGCTTAATTTGAATGTTCAATAAAGCCTCGCTTTTCATCAGTTTGTCAGCTTTTTTAATTTATTTATAAAAATCGATCACTCGATTCTCTTTTTCATCAGGTATTATGAAATATTTCTTAATGAATACATGACTTTTTATCACTGAAAAGTGCTGAAATGCCATCTCAGAGCATTTACAACTTGAAAAAATGTTTGATGGTTCGTTCTTCTTATATCACATGTTTGATGGTTTGTATTTGTTATATCACATGCTTGATGGTTCGTTCTTGTTATATAACATGCTTGATGGTTTGTTCTTGTTATATCACATGCTTGATGGTTTGTATTTGTTGTATCACATGCTTGATGGTTCGTTCATGTGTGATGGTTTGTAATTGTTATATAATATGTGTGATGGTTTGTACTGGTTATATCATATGTGTGATGGTTTGTACTTGTTATATAACATGTTTGATGGTTTGTTCCTGTTATATCACATGTTTGATGGTTTGTATTTGTTATATCACATGTTTGATGTTTTGAATTTGTTATATCACATATTTGATTGTTTGTTCTTGTTAAATTTCATGTGTGATGGTTTGAATTTGTTATATCACATGTTTGATGGTTCGTTCTTGCTATATGACATGTGTCATGGTTTTTATTTATTATATCACATGCTTGAGTGTTTGTATTTGTTATATCACATAGTTGATGGTTCGTTCTTGTTATATCACATGTTTGATGGTTTGTACTTGTTATATCACATGTTTGATGGTTTGTACTTGTTAAGTCACATGTTTGATGGTTTGTTCTTGTTATATCACATATTTGATGGTTTGTACTTCTTATATTCCATGTTTGATAGTTTATTTTTGTTATATAACATGTTTGATATTTTGTTCTTGTTATATCACATGCTTAATGATTCGTTCTTGTTATATTACATGTTTGATGGTTTGTATTTGTTATATCACATGCTTGACTGTTCCTTCTTGTTATATTAAATGTGTGATGATTTGTTCATGCTATATCACATGTTTGATGGTTCGTTCTTGTTATATCACATGTTGATGGTTCGTTCATTATATAACATGTTTGATGGTTTGTACTTGTTATATAACATGTTTGATGGTTTGTACTTGTTATATCACATGTTTGATGGTTTTTTCATGTTATATCACATGTTTGATGGTTCGTTCTTGTTATATCACATGTTGATGGTTTGTTCATGTTATATAACATGTTTGATGGTTTGTACTTGTTATATAACATGTTTGATGGTTTGTTCATGTTATATCACATGTTTGATGGTTCGTTCTTGTTATATCACATGTTTGATGGTTCGTTCTTGTTATATCACATGTTGATGGTTCGTTCATGTTATATAACATGTTTGATGGTTTGTACTTGTTATATCACATGTTTGATGGTTGGTTATTGTTATATAACATGTTTGATGGTTTGTACTTGCTATATCACATTTTGATAGTCTGTACTTGTTATATCACATGTTTGATGGTCTGTATTTGTTATATCACATGTTTGATGGTTTGTACTTGTTATATCATATGCTTGATGGTTCGTTCTTGTTATATTAAATGTGTGATGATTTGTATTTGTTATATCACATGCTTGATTGTTCGTTCTTGTTATATCACATGCTTGATGGTCTGTACTTGTTATATCACATGTTTGATGGTTTGTATTTGTTATATTGCATGTGTGATGGTTTGTATTTGTTACATCACATGCTTGAGTGTTTGTATTTGTTTAATCACATGCTTGATGGTTCGTTCTTGTTATATCACATGCTTGATGGTTTGTACTTGTTAAATCACATGTTTGATGGTTTGTATTTGTTATATAACATGTGTGATGGTTTGTATTTATTATATCACATGTTTGATGGCTCGTATTTGTTATATCCCATGCTTTATGGTTTGTACTTGTTAAATCACATGTTTGATGGTTTGTTCTTGTTATATAACATGTGTGATGGTTTGTATTTATTATATCACATGCTTGAGTGTTTGTATTTGTTTAATCACATGCTTGATGGTTCGTTCTTATTATATCACCTGATTGATTTTTGTATTTGTTATATCACATGCTTGATTGTTTGTATTTGTTATATCACATACTTGATGGTTCGTTCTTCTTATTTCACATGCTTGATGGTTTGTTCTTGTTATATCACATGTTTGATGGTTCGTTCTTGTTATATCACATGTTTGATGGTTCGTTCTTGCTATATAACATGTGTGATGGTTTGTATTCATTATATCACATACTTGAGTGTTTGTATTTGTTTAATCACATGATTGATGGTTCGTTCTTGTTATACCACATGATTTGTTATATCACATGTTTGATAGTTTATATTTGTTATATCACATGTTTGATGGCTTGTATTTGTTATATCACATGTTTGATGGCTCGTATTTGTTATATCCCATGCTTTATGGTTCGTTCTTGTTATATCACATGTGTGATAGTTTGTATTTGTTATATCACATGTTTCATGGTTTGTATTTGTTGTATCACATGTTTGATGGTTTGTTCATGTTATATCACATGTTTGATGGTTCGTTCTTGTTATATCACATGTTGATGGTTCGTTCATGTTATATGACATATTTGATGGTTCGTTCTTGTTATATCGCATGTTTGATGGTTTGTATTTGTTATATTAAATGTGTGATGATGTGTACTTGTTATATCACATGTTTGATAGTTTGTACTTGTTATATCACATACTTGATGGTCTATATTTGTTATATCATATGCTTGATGGTTTGTTCTTGTTATATAACACGTTTGATGGTCCGTTCTTGTTATATCACACGCTTGATGGTTTGTTATTTTTACATTACATATTTGATGGTTTGTTCTTGTTATATCTCATGTTTGATGGTTTGTATTTGTTATATTTCATGTGTGATGGTTTGTATTTGTTATATTACATGTGTAATGGTTTGTATTTGTTATATCGCATGTGTGGTGGTTTGTATTTATTATAATACGTGTGTAATGGTTTGTATTTGTTATATAACATGTTTGGTTGTTTGTACTTGTTATATTATATGTGTGATGGTTTGTATTTGTTATATTACATGTGTAATGGTTTGTATTTGTTATATCGCATGTGTGGTGGTTTGTACTTGTTATATCAAATGTTTGATGGTTTGTACTTGTTATATCACATGTTTGGTGGTTTGTATTTCTTATATCACATGTTAGATGGTTTGTACTTGTTATATCACATGTTTGGAGGTTTGTACTTGTTATATCACATGTTTGATAACATGTTTTATGGTTTGTACTTGTTATATTACATGTGTGATGGTTTTTATTTGTTATATTACATGTGTAATGGTTTGTATTTGTTATATCGCATGTTTGATGGTTTGTATTTGTTATATCACATGTTTGATGGTTTGTACTTGTTATATCACATGTTTGGTGGTTTGTACTTGTTATATCACATGTTTGGTAGTTTGTACTTGTTATATCACATGGTTGATGGTTCGTTCTTGTTATATCACATGTTTGATGGTTCGTTCTTGCTTTATAACATGTGTGATGGTTTGTATTTATTATATCACATAATTGAGTGTTTGTATTTGTTTAATCACATGATTGATGGTTCGTTCTTGTTATATCACATGATTGATGGTTTGTATTTGTTATATCACATGTCTGATAGTTTGTATTTGTTATATCACATGTTTGATAACTTGTATTTGTTATATCACATGTTTGATGGCTTGTATTTGTTATATCACATGTGTGATAGTTTGTATTTGTTATATCACATGTTTGGTGATTTGTATTTGTTATATCACATGCCTGATGGTTCGTTCTTGTTATATCATGTGTGATAGTTTGTATTTGTTATATCACATGTTTCATGGTTTGTACTTGTTACATCACATGTTTGGTGGTTTGTACTTGTTATATCACATGTTTGGTAGTTTGTACTTGTTATATCACATGGTTGATGGTTCGTTCTTGTTATATCACATGTTTGATGGTTCGTTCTTGCTTTATAACATGTTTGATGGTTTGTATTTATTATATCACATAATTGAGTGTTTGTATTTGTTTAATCACATGATTGATGGTTCGTTCTTGTTATATCACATGATTGATGATTTGTATTTGTTATATCACATATTTGATAGTTTGTATTTGTTATATCACATGTTTGATGGCTTGTATTTGTTATATCACATGTTTGATGGCTTGTATTTGTTATATCACATGCCTGATGGTTCGTTCTTGTTATATCACATGTGTGATAGTTTGTATTTGTTATATCACATGTTTCATGGTTTGTACTTGTTATATCACATGTTTCATGGTCTGTATTTGTTATATCACATGTTTGATGGTTTGTTTTTGTTATATCACAAGTTTGATGGTTTGTTCATGTTATATCACATGTTTCATGGTTTGTTCTTGTTATATCACATGTTGATGGTTCGTTCATGTTATATAACATGTTTGATGGTTTGTACTTGTTATATAACATGTTTGATGGTTTGTACTTGTTATATCACATGTTTGATGGTTTGTTCATGTTATATCACGTTTGATGGTTCGTTCTTGTTATATCACATGTTGATGGTTCGTTCATGTTATATAACATGTTTGATGGTTTGTACTTGTTATATAACATGTTTGATGGTTTGTTCATGTTATATCACATGTTTGATGGTTCGTTCTTTTTATATCACATGTTTGATGGTTTATTCTTGTTATATCACATGTTGATGGTTCGTTCATGTTTTATAACATGTTTGATGGTTTGTACTTGTTATATCACATGTTTGATGGTTGGTTATTGTTATATAACATGTTTGATGGTTTGTACTTGTTATATCACATGTGTGATAGTCTGTACTTGTTATATCACATGTTTGATGGTCTGTATTTGTTATATCACATGTTTGATGGTTTGTACTTGTTATATCACATGCTTGATGGTTCGTTCTTGTTATATTAAATGTGTGATGATTTGTATTTGTTATATCACATGCTTGATGGTTCGTTCTTGTTATATCACATGTTTGATGGTTAGTTATTGTTTTATAACATGTTTGATGGTTTGTACTTGTTATATCACATTTTGATAGTCTGTACTTGTTATATCACATGTTTGATGGTTTGTATTTGTTATATTGCATGTGTGATGGTTTGTATTTGTTATATCACATGCTTGAGTGTTTGTATTTGTTTAATCACATGCTTGATGGTTCGTTCTTGTTATATCACATGCTTGATGGTTTGTACTTGTTAAATCACATGTTTGATGGTTTGTATTTGTTATATAACATGTGTGATGGTTTGTATTTATTATATCACATGTTTGATGGCTCGTATTTGTTATATCCCATGCTTTATGGTTCGTTCTTGTTATATCACATGCTTGATGGTTTGTACTTGTTAAATCACATGTTTGATGGTTTGTTCTTGTTATATAACATGTGTGATGGTTTGTATTTATTATATCACATGCTTGAGTGTTTGTATTTGTTTAATCACATGCTTGATGGTTCGTTCTTATTATATCACATGATTGATTTTTGTATTTGTTACATCACATGCTTGATTGTTTGTATTTGTTATATCACATACTTGATGGTTCGTTCTTCTTATTTCACATGCTTGATGGTTTGTTCTTGTTATATCACATGTTTGATGGCTCGTTCTTGTTATATCACATGTTTGATGGTTCGTTCTTGCTATATAACATGTGTGATGGTTTGTATTTATTATATCATATACTTGAGTGTTTGTATTTGTTTAATCACATGATTGATGGTTCGTTCTTGTTATATCACATGATTGATGGTTTGTATTTGTTATATCACATGTTTGATAAATTATATTTGTTATATCACATGTTTGATGGCTTGTATTTGTTATATCACATGTTTGATGGCTCGTATTTGTTATATCCCATGCTTTATGGTTTGTTCTTTTTATATCACATGTGTGATAGTTTGTATTTGTTGTATCACATGTTTCATGGTTTGTATTTGTTGTATCACATGTTTGATGGTTTGTTCATGTTATATCTCATGTTTGATGGTTCGTTCTTGTTATATGACATGTTTGATGGTTCGTTCTTGTTATATCGCATGTTTGATGGTTTGTATTTGTTATATTACTTGTGTGATGATTTGTACTTGTTATATCACAAGTTTGATAGTTTGTACTTGTTATATCACATATTTGATGGTCTATATTTGTTATATCACATGCTTGATGGTTTGTTCTTGTTATATAACATGTTTGATGGTCCGTTCTTGTTATATCACACGCTTGATGGTTTGTTATTTTTACATTACATATTTGATGGTTTGTTCTTGTTATATCCCTTTTTTGATGGTTTGTATTTGTTATATTACATGTGCGATGGTTTGTATTTGTTATATTACATGTGTAATGGTTTGTATTTGTTATATCGCATGTGTGGTGGTTTGTATTTGTTATATTACGTGTGTAATGGTTTGTATTTGTTATATCGTATGTGTAGTGGTTTGTACTTGTTATATAATATGTTTGGTGGTTTGTACTTGTTATATTATATGTGTGATGGTTTGTATTTGTTATATTACATGTGTAATGGTTTGTATTTGTTATATCGCATGTGTGGTGGTTTGTACTTGTTATATCACATGTTTGATGGTTTGTACTTGTTATATCACATGTTTGGTGGTTTGTATTTCTTATATCACATGTTTGATGGTTTGTACTTGTTATATTACATGTGTGATGGTTTGTATTTGTTATATTACATGTGTAATGGTTTGTATTTGTTATATCGCATGTTTGATGGTTTGTATTTGTTATATTACATGTTTGATGGTTTATACTTGTTATATCACATGTTTGGTGGTTTGTACTTGTTATATCACATGTTTGGTGGTTTGGTGGTTTGTACTTGTTATTTCACATGTTTGGTAGTTTGTACTTGTTATATCACATGTTTGGTGGTTTGTACTTGTTATATCACATGTTTAGTAGTATGTACTTGTTATATCACATGTTTGATGGTTTGTATTTGTTATATCACATGTTAAATAGTTTGTACTTGTTTTATCACATGTTTAGTAGTTTGTACTTGTTATATCACATGTTTGGTGGTTTGTACTTGTTATATCACATGTTTGATAACATGTTTGATGGTTTGTACTTGTTATATCACATGTTTGATAGTTTGTACTTGTTATATCACATGTTTGGTGGTTTGTATTTGTTATCACATGTTTGGTGATTTGTACTTGTTATATCACATGTTTGGTGGTTTGTACTTGTTATATCACATGTTTGATAACTTGGTTGATGGTTTGTATTTGTTATATCACATGTTTGATAGTTTGTACTTGTTATATCACATGTTTGATGGTTTGTACTTGTTAAATCACATGTTTGGTGGTTTGTACTTGTTATATCACATGTTTGATAGTTTGTTCTTGTTATATCACTTGCTTCGTGGTTCGTTCTTGTTATATTACATGTTTGGTGGTTTGTACTTGTTATATCACATGTTTGGTAGTTTGTACTTGTTATATCACTTGCTTCGTGGTTCGTTCTTGTTATATCACATGTTTGGTGGTTTGTACTTGTTATATCACATGTTTTGTAGTTTGTACTTGTTATACCACATGTTTGATGGTTTTAATTTGTTATATCACATGTTTGGTGGTTTGTACTTGTTATATCACATGTTTGGTAATTTATACTTGTTATATCACATGTTTGATGGTTTGTATTTGTTATATCACATGTTTGGTAGTTTGTACTTGTTTTATCACATGTTTGGTAGTTTTTACTTGTTATATCACATGTTTGATGGTTTGTATTTGTTATATCACATGTTTGGTGGTTTGTACTTGTTATATCACATGTTTGGTAGTTTGTACTTGTTATATCACATGTTTTGTAGTTTGTACTTGTTATATCACATGTTTGATGGTTTTAATTTGTTATATCACATGTTTGGTGGTTTGTACTTGTTATATCACATGTTTGGTAATTTATACTTGTTATATCACATGTTTGATGGTTTGTATTTGTTATATCACATGTTTGGTAGTTTGTACTTGTTTTATCACATGTTTGGTAGTTTTTACTTGTTATATCACATGTTTGATGGTTTGTATTTGTTATATCACATGTTTGGTGGTTTGTACTTGTTATATCACATGTTTGGTAGTTTGTACTTGTTATATCACATGTTTGATGGTTTGTATTTGTTATATCACATGTTTGGTGGTTTGTACTTGTTACATGTATATCACATGTTTTGTAGTTTGTACTTGTTATATCACATGTTTGATGGTTTGTATTTGTTATATCACGTTTGGTAGTTTGTACTTGTTTTATCACATGTTTGGTAGTTTGTACTTGTTATACCACGTGTTTGGTGGTTTGTATTTGTTATATCACATGTTTGGTGGTTTGTACTTGTTATATCACATGTTTGATAACTTGTTTGATGGTTTGTATTTGTTATATCACATGTTTGATAGTTTGTACTTGTTATATCACATGTTTGATGGTTTGTACTTGTTATATCACATGTTTGGAGGTTTGTACTTGTTATATCACATGTTTGATAGTTTGTACTTGTTATATCACATGTTTGATAGTTTGTTCTTGTTATATCACTTGCTTCTTGGTTCGTTCTTGTTATATTACATCTGTGATGGCTGACAGGCTAATATCATTATAAAGTACACAGCTGAACTTTCGAGTTGCACCTTTAGTATTTCTTTATAACTCTTTGAATGTTTGCCTGAATTTAAAAATTATGACACCAAAGTAAAGCTGATAAAAATGATGACTATTTCCAATGTCTGTCATTTAACATTTTTTATTCTGAATTGAAACAATTACGGGTTGATTACGAAAAATGTTAGAATTTTTACAAACATTTATTTTTTAAATAAAAACGGTAATGTATTTGATTTAACAAATATATTCTAACAAAACACCCTAGTAATAGATTTTTAAGTAGAATGATGGAGAAGTAAGTTCTTCATCATTGGCGAAAATATCCTAGATAGCTATTCAAAGAAGTTTTTCTTATTTATTGCATTAAGATGGGCTAAAAATGAGAAAATGGTCACAAAAGGTAATTGTAAGCGTAACAATTCTTCATTTCTTTAAATTTCAACATGAAAAGTTCACCACCGAATCTTACGATCAAATCATTTCTTTTGATGATGGCGGAAACACAAGCTACAGACACAATTGTGAATTTTGACTTTACGGGAGGTTCATTTCAAGTTTTCACGTGTTTATTTCTGTCTAAATTTGAATGAAGTTTTCTGAAAATATAGCCATTGAATTTGTTCAGCAGATTGCAGAAAAAAATATGAAATTGAAAGGCTCGTGTTGACAAAATATCAATAAATCCAGGTGACCGATTATGAAAGTGGAGCAGCGTATACACCTTGATCCCTTTATATGCTGTAGTTTCAACAGGCTAAGTAGCCGATATTTTTTTAGTGATTTATTTATATTTTTTGCATACTGAGACACAAATCACAAATAAGCTGCTTTACAATAAACGGGACACAGAAAATATTTCTAGGTCAATAAATCCATGACACTGTTTCTATATGCTATTTTAAACAGACGTCGTTGATGAATGTGCACCGATACCATGTAAGAACGGCGCCACATGTTTTCAAAGCGTTAACTACTACAAATGCATGTGTACCATCGGCTGGACTGGACAGAACTGCGAAACAAGTAAGTCAAAAGCATGTGTGTTCTTGGTTCACTGTTGAACCTGAGCTCGAAATTAGCAAACCTGTTTCAATGCCTCGCATAATGTTTTTGTGCAACTCGTTTAATAAGTGAAAAAGTAAGTAAGCACTCATGTAAGATCCTCTATTTATCATTTAAATAAACCCAACAACAAAACAATCGGACATCATTTCATCAGTTCACAGTGTACACCTGTGGAAAAGTATTCCAGTATAATCTGTCGGAAATGAAATATTATTCCGCAGTTGACCGGACGCGAACTGGCAATCAAACAAGTAGATTATCTAATCAGCGATCGGTATCGGTTGATAATCGCCCATTGTCCATAGACAAGCTAACGATGCCGAAGTAAACATTTCATTGCAAACCATGCCACGTGATTAGTCGTTATCACGCCAGGCCGATTGTACATTCTGAATAATGTAAATTCAGTGCGTTCTTTGTTAAGTGCAAGAATTAGGGAAAATGCATCTTATATGCAATCTATGCATTCATTATGTTACTTTTGATTTGAGGGTTACCATATTGTAACTGTTATGACTCAATAAAATTGCGTCACTTATGTGTTATCAAAATAAAATGATCAGTTAACATTGTATCCAAGTTTCAATGAAATATGTCAATATTTGAAAGCGATAACATTGAAAAATTATAAGTGTGGAGATAGTGTAAGTTTATCTCAATCTGGTAAAAGTTCATAGCTGTCAACTTTGATGTATATAAACTTTAATACAGCATTGCCGTGGACTTACCTCAAATTACCCTTCAAGCTCTAGAGTCAATACATATTGATTATTTACAGATATATATAAACTTTAATACAGCATTGCCGTGGACTTAACTCAAACTACCCTTCAAGATCTAGAGTCAATACATATTGATTATTTACAGATTTTAGGTTTAAACTATATCTGGATACAATACTACTTTTTTAAAATTGAAAGCAGACTCGGAGTATCATCACATAGACTTAAAATAGAAACTGTTAGATTGGACAAACCAGTGAAAACGCCTAAACGAAAACGTCAGCTTTGCGACTCATTAGAAGACGAACTTCATTTTTTGTCAGAATTTCTTATTTTAAATTATCATGACCTCAGAGAATTACATATTAAAACGTATTATTTGAAAAGACCAAATATTCCAAAATTGTTAACTTCAAATAATACTATAATTATTAGAAACCTTTCCTTGTTTGTTTTGAAAAGTTTCAAACGGCGAAATGAAACGTACTCTGGTTAACATTCCAGTATGGTGGAATGCATGGTCCAGTGGTAGAGCACTGAACCCATGATCTGACGGTCGTGGTTTCGATCCTCTCCCACTGCTTTGTTTGATGTCCTTGAGCAAGACTTATTTTCCTTAAATGCTTAGTACTGGTTCTACCCAGGAAGACTTAGAGAGTTATTAGTCTAAGTTGTACAAACTTGTTTCACAATCAAAGTAAAATAAATAAGTCTAAACTATGTAATACCATTATCTATTGTCAAGTAAATCAATTAATACAATTACTTATTTACAAAAAATTATAATACGTAGAACTTTAATATTATGATATTGAGCAAGTTGCTGTACAATTACCATTTTTATATAATTACTTAGATTTAAATTAGCAAAAAATAATTCAAAATATTTGAAATGTTGCTATTATCAACTCGACCACTTGTGCTGTATAAATGCCGCCATTGACGGTGTGATGTTTATTCAAATTCCTTTGTATTCTGTATATATGTCGTAGTAAAGTCTCATCATAGTATAAACATAGACCATTTACAGTTAAATATAACATAAACACATATACCGTGTCATTCTGTAAGAATTGTAAGAGACTACTACATCAATTGTATCACATTTTCGCCGGGCCAGATTAGCTCAGTCGTTAACGCGTCTGACTGTCAATCCAGGGGTGGGGGTGGGGGGGGGGGGGGCGTGAGTTAGAATCCCTGCTCGGCCACAATCTCCGTGATGTTTGATGTACGACATTCTGTCTCATTATCATTCGTCTCTCACCGTTTATTCAAGTGGGAAAGTTATCAGTAACTTGCGGAGATTAGGTGTGCTCGAGTACTGGTTAATTTTACGGGATCCAATGAAACAGTGGTTAGGTTAACTGATCGTCTGTTAGCCATCGATGGCATAAAAATGACGTTAAATATTCAATAAATCAAACAATATCACATTGTCAAGATCACTGATACAGAGTAAAACAATATTTATTTATGTACTGATAGATCGCCCCGGTTTTGAGTACTATTGCATAATATATTAGCCGGACCCGATTAGCTCAGTCGGTTACGCGTCTGACTATCAATCCAGGGGTCGTGAGTTCGAATCCCCCGCCCGGCAACGGTCTCCGTGATGACTGATATACGACATTGAGTCTCATTATCATTCGTCTCTTACCACTGATTCAAGTGGGAAAGTTATAAGTTACTTGCGGAGATGGGGTGTGCTCGAGTACTGGTTAATCCCAGGAAACAGTGATGACATAAATATGACGCTAAATATTCAATCAATCAATCAATTAATATATTACGTTTTACGGACTATATCTTTTAAATGTTCAGACATAGATGACTGCTCGGATGAGTATTGTAAAAACAACGGCACGTGTGTTGATGAAGTAAACGCCTATTCATGTAACTGTGCCGTAGGATGGACAGGGGACAGCTGCGAGGAAAGTAAGTAAACAATGATACGATAACTAACAGTAATTTTGCTCTAGGTGTGAGCCCACCATTGATTCTTGTTGTATTTTCTAAAGTAAATCAAAAATGTGCATGTTTGTCATTCATTGAAGGACCTAAAATGAAAGAAATGAAACAAACATATTATTGTATTACCAAATTATGATGAGAAAAGTAGTGGCAATGTAGCATATAAGAGTTTTTTACTGGTCAGTTTGTGATATCATTCTCACCTTTTATAATTATAAGTATTTTATATGTGTAGACATCGATCATACATCTTCCTCACCTCTTATTTATATGTGTATTTTACATGTACAGACTTATATTTCGATACATCATTTTCACCTTTTATAATTATATGTATTTTACACGTGCAGACATCGATGATTGCAAGGAGAATTCTTGTCAAAATGGAGGCACGTGCAATGATCAGATAAATTCGTTTACGTGCACATGTCCGCCAGAATGGACCGGCGAAGTTTGTGAGGAAGGCAAGTGTATTGTTCTGAAGATAAATGTCAAAATGGCTTACATTCTATCTAATTCAATTCAATTCAATTTATTGGCACATTTTCAGCAAACATATGCCTTTGGCATTTTACAATATTTTAAATCATTTGGCAAAGACAGTACAATAACATATTACATTTAACATAGTATATATCCCTTGTTTACCTAAACTCGCGAATGCCCGTATAATAACAATATCCCAGACATGCGCAAATCTCCAACTTCCGTTTAGCGCCGGCAACTGTTTTTTTTTACTCAGCACACTAAAGTTACTTTTTTACTACGTGTTTATTATTGATGCCATTATTTAATATGGTTGACAACGTTTTAGACTCGCGGTAATAGGTATGACCAGTATAATTGTTATAATTTGGGTTAGATCAAAGACTTGTTTCTCTATATAGTTCCTTGGTTAGATGCAGTAATCAAAGTGGTTAAAACTACTGATGGCCTGGCAATAATACATATTCATACGCCTTCTTAGTTTGTTTAATATTATTGTAGCGTTTGTTTTGTTGTAAGTAACATTTTTTAATATGACATAAAAACTGTCCCCATCTTTATTGTTTGATTTGGTTCTGCTTGTTTATATCAAAACAATATGAAAAAACGAAATTAGAGGAATAAAAAGTAGTCCAGGTCGCGAACGATCATTTTAGCGGTGGTCAGTCCTGCAAAACTTGACCGCGATGCCATTTGTTTGCAAATGATTGATAACAGAAGTCAAATGAACGTCATGTTCGCTTGAAACGTTTGCTAACAGAGCAAAAACCTCTGAGGGCTGTTAGTTTGTGTTTAAACGCGTGGATTAATGAGGAATGGAGGGACAGCGCCAATGTAGTCCGATTTCCGTTTACTTTTCGTTCATTTGTTCGCCGTTTGCGTTTATAAACCGAGTAAACATGCTTAACGGTGCTGAACGCAGCCCAGGGCTATACGTTTAGATTAAACAGATGTTGTGGTAGCTCGATTGCCATCAAAGCTCAATGCCTATATGAACCGCACACGAGACCGCTTCCTAGGTCGAACCCGCAGAGTGTTGTTTTATGGGAGGCATCAGGTCGAGCTGGGGGTGAACCCCCAACTTCTAACGCTATGTCTTTTGCATAAATCACGGCTAAAAATCATTAGTTGCTTTTTCAAGAAAGGATACATATATATAAAATTATTAATATATTGGCATACATTAATTGCAAAATATGTCATATGAGTGAAATAAAAATAAGTGTGTCCAAAATATATAATACATTTGAGTAAGCAGTTTTCATGACTGAATAGAGAGAAAGCAAACGAATACTTAAATTTTGGCCTGATTTTTTTTCATAAACTATATATTAAATTGTATCGTTTTACCTTAGACATTGACTGCGACACATTTCCTTGTGAAAATGGCGCAACTTGTGTTCCGAGGACGGACGTATCAGCTTACTTTTGTACCTGCACAGAGGGATGGACGGGAAGACAATGTCAAACCAGTACGTATACACACCATTTATACCAAAAAAAGACACTAAACAGGGTTAAACATTGGACAGTTTAAAGGGAATATATCAGGGGGAAACGCTATACCTGCCTTAAAATATAAAGTTATTATAAAAATTGCTAAAAAGTGTACCATTATCATTGAAATAAATGAAATCTGAATGGTTTGGTATGTCAAATATATCCACCAAAACATGACAAAATCAATATTTAAATTAAAGTGGTAAACTTTAAACGAAATCCCCATTCTAAAATTAGGCAGAGGTTAAGTACAGCTTAAGATGGAACAATCTTTATTACATCTAAACCTGAATAACGGATCAAATTGATGTCAAAATATCATAAAATATGATGCAGTTTTAAGCGGGAGATCTATTTGAGTATAACCTAGGCGCGTAACCCAAACCCTTTTCGATATATTATTTTGGCATGTTTAAATATATATCCTTTTTGCATTACGGGGTCAGTGAGTATATATTGGCAACATGATTTTAGCCAGTTTTAAAATCTTAAAAAAATCCTGATAAATTCACTTTAAATGAGATCGTCCTGCACGTATGGGAACAATGCGCTTTTCACAGTCGACGTAGATAAATAAGTTTTAACTAATATTTTAATATCGAAAATGTATACCATTTTGTTATAAGCGTAATGTCATGGGTGGTATACTATGATTAGAACTTATGTAAAATCACACTCGAGGTCTGAATTGAACCAATACTAAGCATACCCCCCCCCCCCCCCCCCCCCTGCTACATTATTAGATGACGATTGTGAATGTGAGGGATATAACAAAGATATTCAGTTGATAGAATTAAGCTGTCATCTTTTTCAGTGATCAGGAAGTTGAGTGAATATGCCACGTTTTTACCACAAACTTCCCCATTGATATTAGGGGAAATAATAATATTATTATAAGAAAATGGCCCATTGAAAAAAAAATGTTTTCATTAAACTATTGATCGAGTGGCTAATAGTAGATTATCGAAGTTATAATGAACACATTCACAAAAAAGTTATGCTTTTTGTATAGGTTAGAGGTTACATGGCAAATTCTACCGTAGAACATAACTTCTAACCGCTTGTATGTTAATCTACTTTCTCGCTCCTGGAGCAATTTCATTGATTGAGGAAGCAGATCATCATACATCGGTCATTGTCGATATATAATATTCCGATATGATTTTTAAATTAAACATCAATGTCTAACAAATTTCAGTGGATGATTTCTATTAGTTTTTACGATAATTGCCAAGTATATACTTTTTATTTCATTGAGTAATCGCTACAGTGGTATGGTATCTGCTGGCAATGTCAGGATGTTATTGTTGTATGGTATTTGGTGTCGTTTTTAACAATTTTCCAGTTATATCGTGACGATGCCACACTGGAATATGATTCCGCAGACACATGTTATGATACCCCACCCAGACACACCTTCCACATGCGAGGCAAACACTCTACCACTAGACCAATGCTGCGGTTCTGATAATAAGCAGTGACATTATTATTTATAGTTTTACACTTTCAAAAGCATGGAATAAATATATCAACTAACCGATTGATCGCCAGACTTTGTCAAAATAATAAAAAATGTTCAGTTGTAATAGTTAATTTAACATATAAATATCGCTCTCATTAGCTTGAAATCATTAGGAGTTTTTATTTTTTTAATATTTCAATTATCTAGATATTGATGACTGCTCAGAAGATCCGTGTAACAATGGAGGCACGTGTATAGACGAACATGACGGATTCACGTGCAACTGTTCGTCAGGATGGCACGGCGATACGTGCGAAACAGGTCGGTATTTTGCGCATCTATCCGATAAGAGAACTATTTCAATGTCGTTACACAGTATTTGAACTGACGCTGGACTGTCACTCAAACAGGTCGATAATCCAGGCAGCGATCGATTTCGGTTGCTATGCCACCATTTTCCTTAGACAAGCGCACGAACTATAAGTTAACGTTACAGTGGTCGAAGTGAAAGTCGTTCTCGCGTCAGGTCAATTTATCAAAGATAAAACATTGATTATCAATTTGGTTACACTGTATATCCAATATTCGACCCAATGTGAGGATGGAATATTGACAATTAGCAATTACATCTTACCGATTAGAATAATCCTGACACAAATAAAGATATATTTGCTAATTATATTTCACCCTTGACAAAAAGACCAATGGGATCGAAATATTCGATAAAGAGTGTAACCAAATTAACAGTTTACGTACTTGCCGACAGAGGATAATATAGTGTAGCTATACAAAACGCGGATTTGATTTTGTTAATGCACTTGTGAACTATACAAACTGTCATATAAATGTCTACTAGACATTGAAGAAAACTGTTTTAGGTTGCCATTCACGGTATGTAGGTCTCACTACACAGTTGGATTTTGTTCTTTGTTCTATATGAAAAAAAAGTTTTAGGATTTCCACGGTAAAATATTCCACATAGTTTTTGGTTTATTTTCTTAGCAGGAATGTATCCCAACATAAAAATGCACAAAAACTGGTAGGTTGACCGGCTTGTTTTTTTTTTAAAAGACAGTGCAGTGACACCCTAAGATTTATAAAAAAAGATGTCCTCAAATGCTCATAAATGTCAATATATTTATCTGTTAAAATCCTAAAAATATCATTTTTTAACATCAGTGGTGTTTTATTTGCTGTACCCATATCCAGCAAGAAATCACAGCCACTATGAACATTTTTGAAAACGTTCAAAACCAAATAAATAGGACTGTATTTAAGCAGAAAAAGGGAATCGGTAGAGTTCCCTACGTCACCAGCTCTTCCGCTTACCTACCTAAGTGCAAGAGCTTGGCAAAAAAGTTCGCAACTGCGCAATGTGACGTTAATAGTTGCATTTTAACACGTACACGTATTCAAATTTGTAAAATACAGATTTTAGAATGTCTGCAGTTGTTGAAACATGTAGGTTTCACTCTTGGTGTTGATTTTGAGGTTAAAGGGTCAAGGTCACCATTTCTAAGAGAATAAACATTTCCGCTCAATAACTTTATTCAAATGTTTTCTGAAAGTGTTTTATTACTGCAGGAATGTACCCTATTTTATTAATTTTTTAGAGTTTAATTCACGCGGCAAGAATCTCAGCAATGTATTGATGTCAGACAAATTGAGGACATGTTTCTCTTCTGTTGTTGAAGGCAGAACGTTTTATATTGGAATTATCCACACAAAGATTATTCAATTTTAGCAGATTTACCATTTCAGAGTCCAATTCTAATAATCCATTATTTGAAGGTTAAACTTAGTAGGTTAACATTTAATATGCAGACTAAGGTGTTAGTTTTTGTTGTTTTTTTTTTGGTGAATATGGACAAATCGAAATATTTGCACGCACATAATTTCTTGTAAGTTACCTGCGATTCCAACTTCCAAACACAACGTCTTTCAAAATGTTTGCATCCAAAAAACGACTATCTATTAAGTAATGTTGTGTTTATTTGAAAGTTTAACGTCATCGTTATTCCACCGGGGGCTAACATACGATCAGGTAACCCAAAAATATTTCCTGCGATCCTGGAAGGTTAACCAGTACAATCTCGGCCGGTAGCTGATAACTTCCCCACTTAAATCAGCGGTGAAAGATTAGTGTCAGTGATACGCAACGTCGTATATCAAGGCATGTAAAATAATACAGCAAATCCTTTTTACTCGTCCATTTTCAGACTAAACAACGAGCCAATGACCTTTGATGGCGGTCATATTATTGGCATACATGCATGATGTGTTATTTTATCTATCTAGGATGTACAGGCAATACATATGGTAGAAACTGCAAAGAGAAATGTATCTGCGATTTAATCGATCATCTCTCAGACCCGAATGAAGATCAAATATGTGACATCAAAACCGGCGATTGTAACTGTAACAGTAAGTGGATAGGGGAAAAATGCGATAAGGACGTGGACGAATGCGAGCAGGTAAATCATATGAAAAAATGTTTTCCATTTAAAATTTCCATTTAAATATTATTATGTTAAAGAATTCATAGTTTGAAATAAAAAAAGAAAACAACATATATTCATCCTGTCTTGTAAATATAATAGTCGAAAGAGAACCAAAACCAACAGGTAAACACCTGACTCGGAATAAAGATTGCGTGTGTTTGTTTACCAGACGAATATGTGATTTGCTTTCGCCAGCGGACCGTACGTATGTAAACTTAATTAATGTGTGTTTAAAATGATATGTGTTATTGATAATAAAACTGCTTTGTTGAAAATATATCTTATATCGAAAAAGGGCCAAAGCCACACTTAACTGTTAACAGGCGGACGAATAGGTACCAATACTGTATCCGGTAACAGGACGACTTATAAATGTCAATACTTTAACAGACGGATGTATCCCCCCTGAGTCACCAGCGCGTGCACGTCGCAGAGAGGGCACATGGTGCCCCCACAGCGGTCTGAATACTGGTGCGGCGTTCCTTTACCAACAATGGCATGTGCACAGTGCAGGCAGCAGGGACATCTATCCCGGGACGTTATTGTCGCCTAGGGTACATTTGTCCGTGTGGCCCAAAAGAGGACCAGAAGCGGATGCAGGTTCCATCACCACGTAGCGGATGAACAAGCGCCCCAGCAACACAAGACCATCGTCAGAGCAATACCATCTATACAAGATCACTATTGCAGTCGATCGACGCACTCCAGTCTCAAGTTGCCAATCCGGGGATTCATCCGGGACTATTTGGAGGAAGGTTAGAAGAAACCGACTATGACTGACGTATAGTTGCCAGTACCGCATCGGATAATATACACGTATATGTCAAAACTGTTTCTGATTAAAGGCTGACCAAAACTGTACCTGATCAGAATTATGCTGACGTACAGCGACCAAAATATGTAAATTGTACCTGATCAGAATTATGCTGACGTATAACTGCCAAAATATGTAAATCGTACCTAATCAGAATTATGCTAACGTATAGTTGCTGTCTGTTTGATAACGCTTTAACGTTCTGTAAACGCTTTAACGTTCTGTAAACGCTTTAACGTTCTGTAAACGTTTTCTAATTGCAGGATGATATTTGTAATTCCGCCAATAACCGTGTCTGTGAGAACTCTGATGGTGCATATGAATGCATGTGTAAAGTTGGTTACTTGTTGTCTGTGTCATCAAAATGTAGCGAAGGTAAAATTTGAGTAATTGGAAGTATTCTACAGGTTACTGCACGTGTATTAGGAAAATACTATTAATTGGGACGTACGTGATTTAACGCTATTTTCAACACATTTCAAGTAATATATGGCATATCCAGTTTTACTGGTGAAGTGAGACCTCGGATGTATCTGAGTAGGACCACCATCCTTCCACAGACTTTCTCTTCTCACATAAAGTCTTTGGAGCGATTAGGACTCGCATCTACAACCTTAGCGATGAGAGGTAAGTGATATTGAGACGGCGGCTTAGACCACTCAGCCACGGAGGACCGTAGAGTTGGAACGAGTTGTGTTTGGCTGGAGCATCACGGGCTAGTGAGTATACCTCCGCCAAACCAACATGTCCCTACTAATATTTCTTTATACACGTCCAGTAAACTTTTTATGTTATACTTTCATATTATTTAAGACGGTAACAGTCAATAGTTATATTTCTACTGCAATCGGTTCAGATGCTCTATGTGTATTAACTGCAGATGTCAACTTACCAATTTTATGAGCCGCTATTCTATTGTTTTAATACATATCTATCATATGTCCGAGTGTTTAATCGTCTGTCAGCCGTCGATGTCACAAAAATGACGCTAAATATCCAATCAATCAATCGAGTGTTTAGTTGAGTTTATACTTATTTATTTTAGCTCGATTGCGATGAAAGCTCAGAGCGTATATGATTCGCTTTCAAGTCCGCTTCATGGGTAGAACCAGTTATGAGTGTTGTTTAATGAGAGGCATCGGGTCGAACTGGGGATCGAAGCCGCAACCTCTGGCATGAGCGGGCAACACTCTATCCATTATACTTTTCACATTTAATGTTTAAGATTTAACCTTTAATATTTTACATTTGCCGTTTGGTATATGTTTTTACACATTTTAAGTTAATGTTTTAACATTGGCCAGTAACGAGCCGGAAGTTCGGTAAAAGGTTAACATCAAATGTTAAAGTTTTTGTCGGAAGTTTTGACATTAAGCGGAAGTTCGGTTAAAAGTTAACATTTAATGTTTATGTTTTTGTCGGAAGTTTTGACATTAAGCGGAAGTTCGGTTAAAAGTTAACATTTAATGTTTATGTTTTTGTCGGAAGTTTTGACATTTGGCGGAAGTTCGGTTAAAAGTTAACATTTAATGTTTATGTTTTTGTCGGAAGTTTTGACATTAAGCGGAAGTTCGATAAATGATTAAAATTTAGCTTTTAAGTTTAACCGGAAGTTTTAATATTTAGCGATACTAAAATATAAGCTGTTATTTTTCAGATAAACGTATACAAAGACTTTTACTCCAAGGTAAGCTTTAGAAATTAGTTGTTATTATATTTTAATACTTGTTTGGAGAATAAAAGATACTTATAATATTAATGTTTTCATATGTAATATATGAGCGGTTTGCGGGCAGTCGGGCGTGTTTCCCTTCAGATATTTTGATGATATTGATAGGTTTCAAACGTTGAAATGAACTTTAATTACCATTTTTAACCCTTTAAACTATTGCCACCTTTGGTTTTTGTTTCTTTAAACTATTGCCATCTTTGGTTTTTGTTTCTTATACTAATCGCAGTTCTGTCTTGCCATGTTCACATTTGCGATGATATGACCAACATCTGCGTGGTTCCGGGGTACCAAATGATTATAGTTTAAACTTATTTATTTTACATCGATTGTGAAACAAATTCTGACAACTTTGACAAATCACACTCGAGGTCTTCCTCGGTAGATCCAGTATTTGCGAAGAAAAGTTTCTTGTTTAAGGACACTACACATGGCCGTGGTGGAGGATCATAGGCTATAGTGAGTATATCTAGCCATGAAATGTTGGTAAAAAACGTTTCAGCAAATTTTAAATGTTTGAAAAATCTTGATAAATTCCCTTTAAAATTATCGCTAGCATATATAATTTGTGTTCTGTACATTTTTTAAAAACAGTATCGTCAGAATGTAAATAGTCTAACATATTTTGTACGTGTAGGGCCCGGAAAGCTCAATCGGTAGCCCGCCATGTACAAATACATAACCTACCATTTTCATGTTAATAATTCGTAGTCTATACTTTAATGTAATATTGTCTTTTTTCTCACAGCTAAAGAAATTTCGGTGCTTCTCAAAATTATACTTAACAGTGTTTGCCCAAAGAACTTGGACCGTCCGTCTGTATATGGAGCTTTCAAGGATGCCTTAACAAGAACGGTAAGTATTTATAACACTATACCAATATTATACAATACACTGGTGATGGGAATCGGTTCACAATCGGTTTGGTGCAACCGATTGATAATCGGATAATCGGCCAATATGGGTTCTAATGATGAAGGGTAATTAAATTTGCATTTAAAATAGAATGAGAGAAAGAGAGAGAGAGTGATCAAACGAATGCATTTGGAAAGAACATGATAAAGAAGGAGACATAGCCAGATATATATATGAATATATATATACATTGAAAATCATTTAGGATACAATACTTGAGTTCGCCATGTATTCTTGATAATCTAACATATTTATCTGACAGTAATAAAATTACCGAAAAAGTCACTGTGTTGCGATAATCAATTGCTAACAAACACTATCGATTATCGCTAACTTCAACTCAAACCTACCAATTATCAATAGTCCGAGATAATCGGAACACCTCTACAGTGAACTTAGATGGCTCGAACTTGACGGGATTGGAATAGCTTGATAAGGGTTGTTCGATTGTTCAAGATCATACCATACATCGAAATAGGAATTCGGCCGGGACCATTTAAGCTGTTCGGGCTATATGTGGTGTTCCGGTCATCCGGGTTCGGCCGGGACCAGATAAGTGGTTCGGGCTTTATGTGGTGTTCCAGTAACCCAGGTTCGGGCCAACGCATTTTTACTGTATACACACTACTCAATTTTCAAGATCGGTCACCTGGATTTATTGATATTTCGTCAACACGAGTCTGTAAATTTCATATTTTAACCTATAATCTAGTGAATATTTTGAGTTCCATATCCAGTTTTTAAATAAATGAAATAATAGTAATGTTGTATCCTAGGCGTGAACCATATTGAAAGTTTTAATTTTGTGAGTATGATAATTATATACGATCATTTCGATGTTCCAAAATGCTGTATAACGACATTTTGTTTTGCTTACCCTTCATGAAAATCTACTGACCCCCAATAGAAAAAAGGCGGTCACCATGTGTTCGCTCTCATCCAATGAAAAGGCAAGATACTTGCTGGAGGGGCAAAACAAATTATTCATGGCCATATATGTGGGTATATACTCACTGGAATAAATACCAAGGAGAGTATAAATACAATAATAAGATAATGTTTAAGGAATATTTTTCTTGAGGGATCACAAAAATGCCACTTCCCCATCAATTCATATAACAAATTAATGCCATCAACAGCAGTAGTTTTCAATTTCAGATTACAAGTCGGCTAACAATGGCCAGGGAAGTGATGCTGTCCAACATACGGTATAATACTTACTTGAAACAAAATATAAAAGTATGTTCTGGAACATGCGTAGTTCATACATGGATACGTTGGTCTGATACGTTTTATATACATGCAACATAAGAAAAATGTTCCCAAAGACTAACTATCTTAGAATTCATTTTTATTAGCTCTACTGGCCATAGGCTTATGTCATGGTAAATTTTCAATCGCCCGTTGTCGTCCGTCTGTTAACCTTTTTTGTAGATGCAATAGCACCTTCATTTTTCAATAAAACTTAACAAAACTTGCACATCAGTTATATAACCACAATATCTCGGACGAGTTCTTGAACCAGTGTGATTCAAACACAAATGCTCACGCCACAGGGTTTATAAGCACATTTTAAGCGAAACTTAAAAAAAATCATTTTCTCTAAAAGTGTAAGGCATAGACCTTAGATATTTTACATGTAATTTCTAAAGAAAATGGTTGTGTCTTTGCATCAAAGTAAGAAGTAACAACATTTTTAAAAACTGAATATTGTCTATTAGTAGCAGTTTGTCAGAAATATGTTCGATATCACACCGTTCTTGTTAATTCTTGTCTTAAAAACAGTAAAGGTAGGAGCGTTAACTGTATGGTCAGGAAATGTATTCCATGTTTCAACCACCTTGTGACTAAAGGACCCACTCAAATGTGTTCTTGGTCTATTCTTGAAGGGTTAAAATTTCAAGGCAAGTCATTTATAAAGATTAAAAAAAAGTACTGGACCTAGCACACAACCTTGAGGTACACCACTTCTCACAGACTTCAATTCGCTAAATTGCCCGTTAGTTGCGACTCGTTGAACACGTTTGTCTAAGAAGTCGGCTAACCATTCGAATAAGTTACCTCTGATACTGTAACCCCATATATTTTAACAATATTTCGTGCGGAACTGTATCGAAAAAAGCGGGGAAGTCTAAATATATGACATTTAAGTCTTGTTGATTATCAACTATTTATGTCCCCTCCTCTATGATTTCGAGCAATTGAGTGATGCACGAGTAGCCTTTCCGGAATCCATGTTGTTGTATTGATATCTTTTTTTTTTTCGTTTTCAAGGTGGTGGACAATTTCTTTTCAAATTATTCCAAAGCTCTATAGCTGATAGTTGTAATGCTGATTGGTCTATAGTTTTTTCCTTTTTTCGTATTGTTTGCTTTACATATTGCACTCACATTTGCCATTTTCCACTCTTTAGATAGTTTCCCTTCATTAAACTGATTTTGTATACACTATTTCTAGTTTTGGTATTAAGAGGCTGTGCCAATAAGCATGAAGCTTTAGATGGAAAGTGAAAAATATAAAAAATCATAAAAGCTGGGTTAAAAGAAAGGTTCTAGGCTTATAATACTATATAACAAACAATAAAGACAAATCGGAAGAAATCAAGCTTTATTAGCAGTCAAATAATGGTTACCATAGAAACTGGTTAATCTAAGACACTCATTTTTGTAAAGAACAGGCTATTTCCACATAAAATTGGTCATTGCAAGTAAATATTCTTATAATATAACCTTAAAATAATAAGGTAAAAAAAAAACATACCTAAAAAAAAAAGTTTATTTATGGTTGCTATGGTAACATGAAAATCAAATGGTTCAAGTTTCTAAATTTTACACAAAAATAAGCAGTTTTGGGGTCAAAAATTTAAAAAATCCAGACATCTGTATCATATAACATAGAAATATAAGTGACTGTCATATAATTCAAAGAAAAAATAAAATCGGGTAGACATTTATATATATATTGGTGGCAGCTAAGCTAAATTATGCTATTTCGGAATCAATTTTGTACAAAAACACAGAATATTGTCACCATATAGGGGTTACTTTTTGGATATTTTTTTCTCTTATGATTTAATTTTGTACTGAACAACAAATGTTACACAAAAGCGAAAAACCGAAAAAGAAAATTATGCATAAAATCTCTATGGCAACCATCTCTTTTGCATAGCAACCACCTAAGGCTGAAAATATAATATTTATTTTTAACAAAATGCACAAAAATAGGCAATCGGAGCCTGATGGAAAATAAAACACAAAGCAGTCCAATTGTACTTTAAAATATATGTGAAAATCTCCTTAGCAACACTACATTTATGACATAAATGCCTAGCAACCGAAGTGATATTTGAAAATATCCAATCTGAATTCATGGATAAAAAGCACAATCCAAAAAAAAAATAAGAGCCTGATTAAAAAAAAACTTCGCATAGAAAAAAATTAAATTAAGCATAATAATATGTAAAAAATCTCATGTATTGCATAGCAACCAAAGCTATGTGGTGTTATCATATGCAAAGACTATATGTAATCGAGTCTTTTGAGAGCCCAAATCACTCACCTGTGATTTCTTGTGTAAATCTTGCAACAATGATTATTTTTGTTATGCTATGCTATGCTTATTGATGTGCAATTAAACATAAATAAAGTGAATTATAACAATCAAGAAATACTATTTTCAATTGCATTTTCCAAACAATGTAACACACAGACCATTTCAATAGGGCATGTGAGTAAAAATATAACACTACTTATTCCATATAGCAACTTAAAAGATGTTTGATGATATTATAAAATGACTGGTGAAGACATTTGGTTGCATGGAATGTCATGCTAAGTATATCTTCTCTTTTTGAGTAGTCATAGTTTTATCAAGCTTCAGGAAGTTGCCATGTGGCAGATCAAAAATTCCCTTACATGACACATCTAATGTAACTAGGGATGTCAATCTTAATGCCAAATATTATATAAAACAATTCAATCACTTTAAGCCAAGATAACTGTGATACAAATTCCATTTGGATTGTCTATAGTAAAAAAAATCAAAGTATTGGTAAACAGGAAGTAGCAGCATGGCAAATCTGACAATATCTTACTCGGTACAACTCATTATGGTATTTTCAAAATTCCCAGTTTCCTATGATGCTTTAAAAACTTTTTAGATGCAAATATTTTTTATCAAGTTTTGGGTTACTATCAAATTCCTATCAAAATCAAAATATATCACAAGGTAATGAACCAGTGACATCTGCCCACTGATATGTTACCATGTATTTACAGTCCAAATGTGGTTGACCTGTCTATTATAGATAAATGTATCTAATTATGAAATTATGTTGTGTCTTTGGACAACGAAATTTGAGTTAAGGTCAAGTAACAGCTGCCAGACTAACATGTTCATATTACAATGTATAATTTTTAAATAGTCCAAAGACAGTAGATCCAAATGATATAACTATTGAGAACCAGACCATCTTATTAAAATGAGAAGCAAATTGATCAAAGTCAGTTATTGAGGTTAAGGTCGTGATGATATGTACCAGACTGATATGGAAACCTATTTAGTCAATCTATGAACCTATAATATACCAAATATGGTGGGGTTTGGTTTTCATCTGCCTAAGAAATTCACCAACTCATGAAAATGTGACACAATGAAAATAAATGAACAGTACTGTAGGCATTGCACATGACATGGACTTTTTTACACATTTGCCAACTCTGTAAGATGTCTAAAGTTAACAGCATCGTTCTCTGCTTCTTGATCTTCTTCACTGTACTCTTGAAGGCTTGTTTTTCTTTTCTTTAAGGAAATTCTGCTGAAGAAGCTGGCTACCTGACTAGCTGATAAAAATTCAACAGGTTTAAACAACCTTCTCCCATGTTCATCTTTAACTGATCTCATGATAGTCGACACATCCTCTGGATCACATTTTTGACCTGTTCTTTCACCAATTTCAAATTTTTCTGTCATGAAATTCTTTTGAGACTGAGTAAATTTTTTGAATTCTTTTCAATTTTAAAGCCCACCCTTTTGAAAGTTTTGAGTTATCAATTGAATCAACAGTAAGAGCATTTACAGAAGTGGATTTAACAACTTTGTTCTCAATCTGTACGGAATATAAAAGCTTGGTTCGATCAGACAGATTCTGAGTCGTCTTAAGTTTGCAATGCTTGCCAATATCCAAATGGTTTAGAAGGTTTCCATATTTCATAAATGTGCATTTACAATACTCTTCTGGACAAGTAAACAATCCTCCGTTTTCAGAAACATCTACACATACTTCATCCATAGTTGTATTAGATGGCTCAGCACTCATTTGAACTGTCGTTTCTGGCCTGCTAGTTTTCTCTTTCCTTGATTTAATTTGACCCTCATAAACGTGTACTACTTGAAGCTCTTGATGTGTGCCTGTTTCAGATTCTGGTATGTTCTTTATCAATTTGCTTTCACCAATACCATATTGTCTCCATACTCTCATAGTGGATGGTCTGTACAGGACATTGTTGACAGACATAATATTTTTGAGTAGGGTACTGTGGGAGGTTGTATCCTTTTGACCTGATGGAGGCAGAGCCACAATGACAGATATATTGGTCATGTTAGTAGTTTTAACAGCATGCATGAATTCATCTGCTGATCTTACATCATGTCCCTCGTTTACATATTTTCTCACTGCCGACTTGATGTGAGCAGCTCTTCGATCACATATAGATTTACCCCCTTGGGGATCTGCAAAATCCAATCTCTCTATCTTAATTTGACTTGCAATATTGAGGGTCCAGATCCCAAAGATTGACTTATATCCTTGAAAACATCCTGATCTTAGATATGCCAGGGATAAATTTGGATTTTTTTCATGGAACTTCAGTAAGGCATCTTTTAGGATGGCACCGGAAGTTGTTGCATCTTGTGTTGCATTGTCGAAAATGTGCACTAATGTATTTGATACAATAGCGTCACCCATTTTGTATGTCCCAACAGTTATGTGCCAGTTCAGACCACGCTTAGCGAACCATTTTGATTGTGATTCCCTGAAAATAAAGTAGAATATATAGTTGAAATAAATAAAGACTTTTTAATATACATGTAGTTATAAAAAAATAAATTAAAATGTATAAATATAAGCAGTCTTATTAAAATATGACATGTATGTTGTTGAAACCAAGTACCTTTAGAAATATTATGTACAATGCTCTGAAAATTATCGTTAATTTTGTTCCTTGAAAAAGATCCTGAATAGCATTATTTACATTTGTTTTTATATTTCTGGAAATGTCAAGGACATGTTTGTTTAATCTTACATTTCTGTCTTTTTTGTGGTCTGTACAAAGTAAAGTCTGTGTTCCTGTTAGGTGAAAAGTCTTAATAAGCAAGACTTTATCCAGTGAGTTCGTTAACTACATAAAAAGTGCTGTTCTTTGTCTTTATTTCCTTGTATTTTAAATTGCCATTTTAAAATGTACAATGTAGCTATAACCATTATCTGTTCCTTCATAGATTTCTTATATGGCATGCAGATTTCTATTAAAAATTAAACTGGTTAACTGCATATTACTTGCAACTGTCCTAAGTCAGGAATTCAGCCAATTTTCATCAAATAAATTTTCAAACATATGGAAATCTATCACAATTACCTGTACATCATTGGGACAAATTTCATAGCCCAATCTCTCTCAATTAGAATTTCCTCATCTTTCAAATTTTCCATTGCATCAGACCGAGCAAGATCTTGATTAAATGTCCGCAGTATGTGCATCTTCCACTCCTGGATAGCTTTCTTACTCTGAAAAAAAGTTAATAATATTTTAAAAAGTTCTGTTCTTTAAAAGTAAAATAACTAGAAAACTGTGAACAGGTTGATAAAATGATCAAACCCTCCTTTTTTGGTCAACATTAATAATCCCCCCTTGATTTATTTCTTCATAAAAGTTTTCAATAGTGTACAGTGCTACCATTGTGTAAAATTTAATCTAAATCCATGGGCATGGACCCGTTATTAAAGGAGGAGTTGCTAAAAAGGTTGATCTAATAATTATGCAAAAAGAAAAATACACTGTCAAATTATCTCCCCTTGAAGGTGTAAGGCTGGAATTACTTTCCTTCATGCATATCTGCATTTGGTAATCTACAAAAACAACCCAAGCAAGTAAAAGGAATATTCAGTTGAAAATTGTGAATACCTGATTGACCATGTATAAAATCTCATCCTTTTGGTCATCTGTTTCATAAGTTTGACTTGCTGCAGCATTACTAATTTTCAGCAGAGCATCTTGAAGAACCTCACAACTAATGCAGTCCTGATCATGAACATGATCACATTCTTTTGCAAACTCTTTAAGTTCTGTGCTTAAAGCATACTGGCTGCAGTGGTCCTTTACTTTTGATGACTTTGAGACATGCAACTAAAAATATATATAAATATGTAGATATATTTTCTTATAAAAATAAGAAGATGTGGTATGAGTGCCAATGAGACAACTCCCCATCCAAGACACAGTGTAGGTACAATGCAAGCAGAGACTAAGAAAAATTTAGTACCGACCTAAATTCTATGATGGCCAGCATGGAATAGCATCACATTTATATGTCAATGTATTTTTTATTGCTAGTGTAAATTAAATTCAATAATAGGACAAATAATTTCTAAAACAGATAACTTTTATAAAGAAATTGTAAACATTCAAGTGTAATTTAAATGTATCAAGATATTGTCTGATCAGTAGTTGATATAATAGTGTTGATTCAAGATTGATCAAACTGTATTTTCTAATTTTAAAACAAAGTCTTTTTCAGCTTTTTTTAATAAAAAAATAATGTACTTACAATGAAAAAGTAGCAAAATGTTTTGGTGTTTGAAAGTTGTAAGGTTGATACTGCAATCACACCAATACAAAACATTTTGAAAAATGCTCAATTCTGGTTGATGAAATAAAGTTGCAAAAACATTTCTGTTAAAGACTTACTTTATATTCCAGTTTCAGATACTGTTTTGATGATGACAGAGATTTCTTCAATTCATCACACCAATCTTTATCTTTACCAGTTGACCCCAACTGGTCAATAATCTTCTGCAAGTCTTCAAATGCCTTTGATCCATCAGCTGCATAATTGTCCAGGCCTTTCATACATTTTCTGATGTTTGGCTCAATTGCGCTAAGAATCCTCATGTAAGATCTGTGGCTTGCAAATGGTGAAAATTCATTTTCAATGCAGTATTGGTGATACTGTTCTACAACTCTGCTTCTTATGCTGTTTAAAATTACTCTTGGAACAGCTATTTTCTCCCCTGATTTCAACTTCAGTTGCATCTCCCCAAAGGGCACATCTGTCATAATGGCAGGGGACATGGCAAAGTCTAAAAAGTGGCTAATTTGCATCTCTGTTAGAGCTTCTCTGTTTTCTGGGCAAATAGAAATAGGTTGGCCATGACCTATGCTTAAAGCATGTTTTCTTGCAACTGTAAATCTGTATTTAGTGAGTTCTGGAATATATACTTGGATTTCAGCAAGAGTAAACTTATTAGCTATTATGGAAAGAAGTTGTCTCTGAGTTCCCCAAATGGATGTTAGATTGTAGGCAGAAGAAATTATATCTAAAATATTGATATTATCATTACTATTATTTGATGAAAACATGACATTGGCAATTGATTCTTCTTGATTTGGAGCTAGTACTTTGAGAACCTCATCAAAAATGTTTCTAGACTTTTTAATGTAATCAGTTTTTGTCCGATCTGATGCTTCTGACCATGTACATGAAAGGGTTTTTTTCACTGGACTTAGTCCACATACTTCTAGGAAATTTTCTAAGGCTTTCCTTTTCTTTGAAGTTATATCCTGACTTGATGATGGAGTCCAGATGCTGCCTTGAGAATCTGTTATACGCGATGATTGAGATTCCTGAAATATAAAAAAAAGATTTAATAAACAGCTGATGTATTCAAAGTTTTTCATGTAAGGTTTAATTGAAATGGATAAATAAAATATAAATAAAATGCTCTGCAGGGTGCAGCTTGATATGACCTCAGTTGGGGCAAGTATGGACACAATATCCAAGCTTGATACAGCTCTGAATTTGGATTGTGATTAAATATTTGACACAGCATAGATTTCTGACACAGAATTCATGTGGTCAAAGAACTTTAAGATAAAATTTGAAATTGGACATTTACCTATTGTGGTCCAATATCAAAATCTAAATACATGGTAAGATTCAGCTTATAAAAGCTTAGTATTTCAGAAGGTAATAGGATAACTATATTTGGTATGTGCATACCTTGCAAGGTCCTCATGCCAGTCAGACAGTTTTCACTTGACCTTGACCTCATTTCATGGATCAGTGAACAAGGTTATTCTTTTCGTGGTTAAGTTCATAAGCAATAGGTCTTCTATATTTAGTATATGGAATGATTGTAAGGTATACATGTCCAACTGGCAGGTGTCATCTGAGATTGACCTCATTTTCATGGTTCAGTGGTCAAAGTTTACTTTTTGTGTTTTGGTCTATTTCTCAGATACTATAAGCATTTAGTCAATTATATTTGGTGTATGGAATGTTTATAAGTTGTATTTGTCTGTCTGGCAGTAATCATCTGACCTTGACCTTATTTTCATGGTTCACTGGTCAATGTTAAATTTCTCTGATTTGGTCTATTTTTCAGATACTATATTATGTGTATACAATAATTATAAGGCGTGTATGTCTGTCTGGCAGTCGTCAGTTGACCTTGACCTAATTTTCATAGTTCATTGGTCAACTATTTTTTATAAGGTTTGTTTTTAAGATAGTTTTAGCTATTGGTTAACTAAATGTGTTGTATGGAATGATTGTACGAAATGATATCAACTGAAAAGGGAGATAATTCTAATAAGACCATCAGTCTACAAGTCTACAAGTTAAAATTGGCAGTGCTGTGCAAGATTTGTTTAAAAACATGATTATATGAGCATGATGAGGTTGTGAGGAGAAATTAAAATGTTTATTTTTATTGCTACATATTATTATCCTTAATTGATAACTTTTAAAATAGAAGGTACATGTAGCTCTTGTTTTAAGCAAATTCATTAATCAGATATCTGTTTAAATTATGATGTACATGTAAACTTACCACACATTCACAAACTTCTTCATTGCTTTTGTCTTGCTCTTTTTCAATGTTTTTCTCTTGCATAGGTTCATCATCCACCACTAACACTGGAGAAAATGGCTGTAAAAATATATCATTAATATTGAACTTTTTGTTCTTTACATAAAATACAAAATACTGCATTGATAATTCAGAAATTAATTTTAAGAAGAAGCTAAGGAGTTTAATAGGGACAAGGTGAATGCAAAGAGGGGGTATAAAAAAAGAGCTCTCAATAGCCTGAATCGCTCATGGACGGACGGACGACGACAACGACGGACGCCTAGTGATGGCAAAAGCTCACATTTCCTTTTAGGAAAGGTGAGCTAAAAATAATATGATAAAACAATCATAAAAATTTAAATAGTAATTTGATCTTTTCATGCTGACAGTGTTGACAGTCATGACACTCACCGTGCTAACTGGGGCCATATGTCATGGTTGATTTATAAAATATAAGAAGATGTTGTATGATGGCCCATGAGATAGACTCAGATAGCTATCCACTTCAGATAAAAGTTTTGTTGATGTAAGCAACTATAGTTTACTGTTTTGAACTTCAAAATGAAGCAAAAGCATGCTATAAAGGGTCTTAAATGACAAGTGTAATACAATACAATACAACAAGAAAACCAATTGCCTAATTTATGTATTTAACTAAAATAATAAAAAAAGAAAAAGTGTCCACAGCACAATGATGCCTCCTTACAGTGAACTGAACTATGAAAATGGGGGTCAAATCTCTTCTTTGGCATTCAAATTAGAAAGACCACATCATAAGGAAAATGTGTACTAAGGACTACAACTTCATCATTAATTGCCATCATTAAAAACTTTCTGATTTGAAAAAAAAAACCACACAGACCTAAAAACAGAATGCCCCTCTACTATCTTATGCTAAGCATAACAAATATGTAATACTGCAACATATGACAACCACTGATTACAGGATCCTATTATAAATTTGTTTTGTAACACAATGTGATTCATTTACCTCTGAAAAATCATGCTGCACTTGAGGTTCTGATCTCATTTTGTCCACCAATACCTTTCTACACTTTGTACATAACCCTAAAAAGGAAAGAAAAAAGTGAACATGCATCACCCCAAAAGCTAAAACATACAAACACACAAAATGAGACAATATAAATCTGTATATGAGAATTATATATATTTATATTCATGTATTGATGATTTTTTTTAAATGCAAATATCAGGAAAGCTTATGTACATGTATGTACAATGTATATTAAAATTATTTTAATTTGACCAAAATATAATACTATAAATATTGTGACGTGTTATATAATTATTGAAATTATGACGGTAGAAAGTATCTTACACTATTTTTACCAGATACATATGTTTATTTTTTACATTTTGCTTTGCCCTTTTGATTGTGGATATATCATAATTTGCAAAAATGCCAGGTGACCGTTGTTGACTCTTTATATTAACCCATAGTTTAACATTATAAATACAAAATAAAATGTATTTAATCTATTAGACATAAATTGATAAAATACCATATGATTTGTACATGTAGTACAAGCTTTTTTATTAAACAAATGTATAATATGTAGTTTTAAAAAGTCTGAGATTCATGAATGAACCCTGCAGAATTTGGCATGTTTATTATTGATATTCTTTTTTTACTAACTCCTCAGACATCAAGAAATTTGTTTTATTCTGTGGAATTCAAAAATTAGTCAGTTTATTGCTTTGGCAAACAGACCCTATTAATACTTTTGCCTTACCTGAGCCAACTCCTATATATCTGTTTTCCTTCAGGAACAGATAACAGGCCTGATCTTTAGTGATAGTCCCTTTTGTTAAACTCTTGTACCCCGAACAGTAGGACAATGTGCATAGTTTGCCACAGCTCCAACCTATTCCCAACTTTTGTCTGTGATTAGGGCATACAGTCAGGGTTGATATGTCCTCATAGAAAAGTCCACCACGCAGCTTGATCAGCTCTCCCTCATTTTCAACTGCCTTTTGGTTTATGTGGAAGTATGAGAGATGCGATACTATAGATCTCTTGCATGACAGTAATGGAACAACAACATTGTCTGGCACCTTGGTATTTGGTCCACAAGAAATACTTGCTCCCCCAACTGAGCTGCTAAATGAGCAGGATGTCATTCTGAAAGCTAAAAACACATTTACATTTATATGATAAAAAGGCACAAGACATGCATGAATATTTTATACATTTAACTGAATTTTGAGTGTTCTACTACTGTAACTTAGCCTAGGAAGTACTGTACCCAAGACAGGTGCCCAGTCAAAATATGCCCTCCATTTAAATTTCATCAAAACTATTTTAATTATTCCAAATTATCAGTCAATAAGTGTTCTACGAGAATCAACTGTACTTCAGCTTAAATTTGCAATACATTTTCTATAAATTATGACAGTTACACCCATGTAGGAACTATTTAGGTTCACATATGTGCTAACTTCTTGCATGTTTCTTTTTTGGCAGGGCCCTGAGTGGATGGTATACCTACCCATACTATTTGCCCTTTACGTGTGAAATTTCTGCAAAATTATCTAACAGATCTCAATGTTGTTTAATTAAATTTTTTGTATGTTTTCAGGACTGTGTGATTATCATACACAAAATTATGACTAAAATATATTTATTTATTTTCCAAGTTTTCATTAATTAACATTACTCAAGGGCTGGTTGGGAAATACTTTTGCAAAGGAGTCTGCTCAAACTGGTTCTAAGGGCCAACTTACATGTATAATTAAAGGGAATTTATAGTTAAGATTTTTAAGATTACAGGCTGTGATCCACTTCACAATAATTGCCCCCCCCCCCCCCCACCCCACCCCACCTTTTTTTTTTTTAGGATCCTGGGCATATGTGGGAGCTGAAACCTTTTCCAATATTCAGTACACTTCAATGAAATTACATAAGTTAAATTTGTATTGAAATAGCTCCAACTGAGATCGAAAGTCCCAATTGAGAAGTGCCTGTCTATGAAAACAATTGCTTGTTGAAAATTATGTATTTCAATCTTCTGCTGCCATCATTTATGCATTATAACTCACACAAAATGTAAAGAAACATCAGAAAATAACTTACTGTTTCTATTGCCTTCACTTGGTCAGTATTATCACTCCAAACGCCCATGTCTCTTGTCATCTGCTGCATATTCTGTTGTTTACTACATTTATGTTATTTCCAATTTTGGAGAGTTTTCGGCAAGGGAGATAATTAGTATTCTTGTTACAAGTATTCTGCATATAAAGTAGGAGCCAATTTCTGTCACATGCAGAATTGTCTACCCGATTTTTAAATGATTTCCTTTTGAGACCTATATACTGCTTTTATTAATATATGCATTTTTTTAATATAAGGCCTGGATTTTGAGAAATTGAACATTCTCTACCAGACAGCTAAGGCTTTAATTTCAACATTTATGGCCTTTTATTTCTAAAAAATAGTAAAAGGAAGAAAAAAATGGATGTTTTTCAAATTCTTTAATAAATAAATGTCATTTCATATACATAACATTTTGATGGAGTGTGCATACATTTTAGAATATAGATATTAACATATCCCCCTTTTATTGATATATAACCTCTGGTTACCATGGAAACGAGAATAAATATATGAATGACCTCTGTCAAATTTAAATAACTTTTGATATGCAACCTTCCCACAAGTTATTATCCAGTATTTCATTTTTTGCACTTTCCACATATATATAGTGTGAAGCTCCATGCTTATTGGCACAGCCTCTTAACTCTTCAGCACATTCAGTCAACATTTTGGAATGTATATTGTCTGGCCCTTGGGCTTTATTTTGGTTCACCGAGTTTATAGCGTTCTTATTTTTTTGTCTTTGTTATAAATTTTTGTATTCAAGGTGTTTTATGGATTTTCTCTGGTGAAGTCTGGAATATTTTCTTTATTTTCAATTGTGAAGACGCTTATGAACTGGTTGTTTAGCAATGTAGCTAACCCGATCGTTGGTTTCTAGAATTCCTTCCGGATTTTCTAGGTTCCTTACAATGACCGACGTTTTTGTGTTATCTCTTACATATTTCTAGAATGTTTTTGGGTTACTCTTAACTTCTTTAGAAATGTTTTTTCATGCTCTCTTGATCTTATTTCGTAGACGCCATAGTTCCTTCTTTCTTTGTTTGCAATATATGTGTACATGTTCTTATTTCTCAGATATTCGACCAATTCTTTTTCCTCTTTGATACTTTTACGTACTTGTTCTGATGCCTGTTGTTCCTCTTTGTTTTTTTTCTAATATGTTTTTTTTTCTATTAATTTTATTATGTTCAAGGCAAGGTTACCCCAGGCATCTTGAGCAGATAGTTCGTCCAACCTTTTGTTTAATATTTGCTTGATGTCTTTTTCTTTATTTCAGTAAAATTTGCTTTTGAAAAGTTTGTTTTTGTCACTATGTGATGATTCGATGTAGCAGTTAAAATTGAAGTTTAGCAGCACATGGTCACTTTTACCTATGCCTGGACAGTATTCAAATAGTGAAATCATATTTTCTTCGTTTGTCAGAATAAGATCTAGCACAGGTAGGATGTAGCCTTCTCTGTATCTTGTTGGATTTTTTTATGTGTTGATATATGTAAGTGTCTCTTATCCATTCTAAGAATAGTGTAGCTGGATGCTCTTTATTCACACTTGGTGTTTCATTAATCCAGTTGATCGTCTTGTAGTTAAAATTGCATGTGATGCGTAGATGAGTGTGACCTTTCAATACCGCTTCGTTTAATAGGAACTTTAGGTTGTTTGAATTTGTAGCGTCACTATTCTGACTTCTGTATATGCACCCAAGTAATAAAACGTCACCTTTCAATAAGTTTATTGTACACCAAACATATTGTATTTAAGTGTATTTCAGTTGGTTTGAGGTATTTCTTAACATAAATCGCTATACCTCTTCCATCATTCCCCGATATGAAGCTGGTATAATTCTCCAGTCGAAAGATGTTGATATCTCGATGAAACTGCGAATTCTTAGGGGGGAAAATACGTAAGGGCTATTATATCTGGTTCAAATTCTTCTAAATTTGCCAGTATTTCAGTCCATTTCTCTATTGTCAAAGAATCCATATTCAAGTACCAAATTTTAATATCACATTTCCTTTCTACAGTTGTGTCATGAAAACTAATTTTTTACAGTTTTATAACTGGTCTATTAACCACCAATGAAAAAGCAGGGAATTATATGCTTGTCCCATAATTCATAGCAACTGAACGTCATTCAAACTTTCAGAATAAAACAACAACAACAAATGTACTAATAATAAATTATATCAGTTTCTTACCCCTGGTCGTAAATTCCATCTCCTTCTGCAATATTCCACTCCTTCCTTTGCGCTTTTGCCACCACTTCTGTCGGAAACTATTATGACGCGGTTGGTATTCTGTTTTTCAACCAATGCTAAACGAGACCCACGATTTAAAAATAACGTTTTTTGTAGCAATACCAAGCCACCGAGTTGAGCGTTTGTGTTCATGAACAAAGCTAATACTTAATATGTTACATCCGGTTGATGCTTTGTTGTTTTTTCAGTTGCGGTTCCGTTATTTTTGACATGGAAGTAGCTGTTTCTGAGGCAAGTAAAGGGGCCCTGGCGATACAAATCCAGGATCTGCTCGAGGGTCAACAACTTGAGCTAGACGGTGAAAACGTCACGGTGTCCGCCATTACCATCGAAGACAATGCATGTAATAATGATTTGTAATTCGCTTACATTCATGCATTTATCTCGATGGCGAAGTAAGCTTATATCATAAATATGACCCTCTCTCTCGATTCCGTTTCCTGACTAGAACCAGTATTGACTGACGGAAATCTTAAATTTCTTGAATAAATATCAGTATTTAGGATAGATACATCCCTAAGATACGACGAAGAAGCATGCATGTATGCGGTATAAAAAACAATTTGGTATAAGTTTTCAATAAGATACAAACATGTGCATGCTATCGCATATTTAAGATACTAATTTGATGAGTATATTTTATGGACACTCTCGTCTTATGATATGGCGACGGGGGAAGAACGAGGATGGGCGTACCCATTAACCAGGTTTAAGTTCGTCAGTGGCATTGTCTACTACTGACTGTTCCAAGGCGGAAATCCCTGTTGTCACTACTTATAAATATCGCAGTCTCGTTAGCTCGAACACGAATGGCTGGAACACCACATATAGCCCGATCCCCTTATCTGGTCCCGGCACCAATTATTTTTAAAGATCTGGGAAACATAAATCATTACTTTCAGAGATCCAGGGATCAAAGTCTTATTTTAGAGTTCTAGGGAAAATACTTTTGGTAAACTATGGCAAATATTTTTAGGGATATGGGCAACAGTTGCCATTGGGGAAAAGGATCACCGTGGGACGGATTCATTTAAGGAAAAAAACAAGGAAGTGTTATGCCTGGATTAATAAAACTGTAAGTTGTTGTATGTGAACGAACTACACAGTCACTTTTAAATATACGTAAGTAACAGAGACGTTACGTCATACGATTTTTTTTCTCGTTCCTTATAGAGAACAATTGTTAAATAAACGGTACATGTAAACTTTGTGATAAAACGAATCTTACTATTATTGAATTTATCAAACTCGTTGGGAAAAATGATTTAATACTCGACAGAGCCTCGAATAATATATGTTTTCCAACTCCTTTAATAAATTTAATAATAAATAAGCACTCATGTATGAGCCTCCGTATACGACAACTGTTATATTTTACAGTGGTACCAAGGTCGGAAATCGCACAGGAATCTCAAATTTGTAAAGTGTACACATCAATTTCGCCGTGTAAATCGGACCAAGAATGTAGACAAGTTGACGGCGGTGAACCGGTATGCAAGTACGTGTAACTTAATTATTAGAAAAAGATAAACGCCTTAAAATGAAAATACTGCAGGACTATGTTCAGTAACATTTAAATATGTTTAATGTATCTAAATGTTGATAACGCTTCCCAACTGAACAAGCATTTATCGACAATCGGACTACTTCTGTGTTGTCCCTCTGTTCAACTTTAAGTCACGAGAATAAATGAACAGATTGACATCTCCCAGTGTTTGCTTATGTTAGCTAAGTTTTCGGCTATCACGCTGGTCAGCCGTCCTAGCTGATTTGTGTTATCAAATTTCTTTTACTTTTTCTCTAAATCAATTTTTGATATATTGATTTTTATACTAGCACGGTGTAAATATAAAATTACAAACATTTCAGTATTTATGTATAACTTTATTGTTTTAAAGGAGTATGACTCTGGTAAATAGTTAAAAAACCTATAATTCGCTATGTACACTGTATTAAAGTATCTGTATGCTTTTTTAAATGGGGTTTAACGCCATTTTCAACACATTTCATGTTATATATGGCATATCTAGTTATATTGGTGGAGAAAGACCTCAGAATGAATCTGAGTAGAAACACCGTCAAGTAGCTAGTAAACTTTCTCACTTTAAGTTTTTGGAGCGAGCGGGACACAAATCTACGACTTTAACGGTGAGAGGTAAGTGATATTGAGACGGCGCCTTAGACCACTTGGGCACGGAGGACCCCTGCTGTGCCGGTATAATAGAACAAATCTTGCGATAAAAATATGTATTTTAATGATTTTTTACTCTAGAAGGCTAACACTTCACTTCAATCATTTTATACTGTCGCTGTTCATGTTTTACTGCCACAGCATGGTCAAGTGGTAGCGCGTCAGCCTCGCATGCGGGATGTCTTGGTTCGATCTCCGGCCGGGTTATAACAACGACTTCAAAAATGGTACTAAAATCATTCTCGCTTGTCGCTCAGCATCTAGGTCTGGTTGGGTCATGTGTCAGTATAATGTGACAGCATGGGCTATCATACCATATATCTGCGGCATGCTACTCCCGTGTGGCACCGCTTAAAATACTGTCTCAGGTAGACACTGTCCCGATAAGACTAAAAATTGTTAAAAGCGACACTCAACACCATACAACAATATTATATTATATGTTCTTATTATAGTACGTGCACATGTACCTTCATGTGTACACGTGAGTGCGTACCATTTCGTTATTAATTTAACAACATCATATTTCTTCTATTTTCAGGGATATCAAAGAAGGTAGGATATTTTCTATACTGTATGATCTACAGGCAAATTCTTTACAAAGTAATACCATTAGGTGTATTTTACGATTCAACGGTTATTCTACAAAACACCGTTGAAGGAACGCCACTATAATTCAACGCCACTATAATTTAACGCTACTTTAATTTTCTTGTTTCAAAGTCACAGTACTGAATATTTGTTTGTGAATTTTGGGGACCTCTCATAAGTTTCCCAAATCATGAACTCGGTCCGCGTTATTTTTTTTAATATTGATGATTGCTGCACAAATGATATTTTCTTGTTTAATGCTTTATCATTAGTTTTTGGGCGAATGATTCAGCCTAAGGTATTGTTCAGTTCAATGGCACATGTATACATTATATATCAGGAGAGTTTTTTTAGCAGAATCTGATATCAAAAAGGGAAAACAAAAGTATTTTATTTACCATTAAAACGGTAATTCAACTGATCATGTCCAACTTTCCACTCATTATACCCCCGACAAACGAAGTTTTGAGGGGGTATATTGGAGTCACCCTGAGGTCGGTCTGTCGGTCTGTCCGTTGCAATTTTCCTTGTCCGGAGCATCACTTGAAACGTACTGGATGGAATTTCATCAAACGTCATACAATGGTAGAATATAATGAGAGGAAGTGCAGTGTACAAGAAACATAACTCTATTCTTGCTAATTACAGAGTTATTGCCCTTTGATATTTTTTCTTGTCCGGAGCATAACTTGAAAAGTACAGGATGGAATTTCATCAAGCTTCATACAATGGTAGAATATAATGAGAGGAAGTGCAGTGTACAGGAAACATAACTCTATTCTTGCTAATTACAGAGTAATTGCCCTTTGATATATTTCCCTTTGATATTTTTTCTTGTCCGGAGCATAACTTGAAAAGTACCAGATGGAATTTCATCAAGCTTCATACAATGGTAGAATATAATGAGAGGAAGTGCAGTGTACAGGAAACATAACTCTATTCTTGCTAATTACAGAGTAATTGCCCTTTGATATATTTCCCTTTGATATTTTTTCTTGTCCGGAGCATAACTTGAAAAGTACCAGATGGAATTTCATCAAGCTTCATACAATGGTAGAATATAATGAGAGGAAGAGCAATGTACAGGAAACATAACTCTATTCTTGCTAATTACAGAGTTATTGCCCTTTGATATATTTCCCTTGTCCGGAGCATTACTTTTAAAGTACTGGATGGAATTTCATCAAACTTCATACAATGGTAGAATATAATGACAGGAAGTGCAGTGTATAAGAAACATAACTCTATTCTTGCTAATTACAGAGTTATTGCCCTTTGATATATTTCCCTTGTCCGGAGCATTACTTTTAAAGTACTGGATGGAATTTCATCAAACTTCATACAATGGTAGAATATAATGACAGGAAGTGCAGTGTACAAGAAACATAACTCTATTCTTGCTAATTACAGAATTATTGCCCTTTGATATATTTCCCTTGTCTGGTGCAGTACTTTTAAAGTACTTTTAAAGCCATCAGTGATAACAGTTTAATAAAGTTCATGAAAGAACCAAGTTGATGAATACATGGAGTTTGAGCAAAACAGGTTCGATATTGTATTCCTAGTGCTCTTGTTCTTAATTGTTAAATCCACTCATTCTTAATTGTTAAATCAATTTTCATCAATTTTAAGCAGTTCTATTTACATGTGCGTTAAATTGATTGATGACTTCCTGAAAAGCTAGAAAGTAAAGGCAATAAATGTCACCCATTATCTTTCCGGGTGGGGGTCGTAAAAAAACGACATAAATTACCGTTAGATATTCTGTTTTAATTTATGGGAAACAGTCAAAATCTTTTCCGTAAAATACCGACCTATACCGATTCATCAGAAGGAATTGATGATTGAAATAAAGGAGTGTTTCTTAAAAAGTACAAAAAAGACCAAACAAATAAAAAATTATTTCAATAAAAAACCATCACTAGAAAGCTTAATAAAATACATTGTTATTCGGAATAGTGTGTTTGAATGATGATGTTGGGGATAAAATATCCTCTTTCTCCAAGAATTTCATTGTTCTATATGGATTATATAGAGAATATGGGTGAATGCCTTTAATCTCAAAAAGGACCAAAATATGTGATTATAATAAGTACACATTTGTTATTTTAGATGGTTATTTATTCACGTAAGTCTTCTTGCTTTGGTTATAGTATATATTTTAACTATTAGCGAATTTTCACGCGACACAGATATCGAAAATTGAATGTACATTTCTTCAAAAACCAGTGTTCACAAAGTAAATAACAAAGCCCACTAAACAATAGTTAATTTGTTCTTGAAAGTGTATGTGCCCAGAAATACCCGACAGTACTTTAGTTTTGTCTTTCAATGTTCACTGACATAATCCGTCTCATATTTTTTATTTTCAGGCGAACTAACTCTCATCTTAGGCTTATCTCTGGGTTTAGGTCTACCGATGCTGATTGGCATTGCTCTATTGGCCTGTTTCCTCCTTCACCGAAAACATCAGGAAGACAAGAACAAGGAAAGGGATCAATCAGAAAGGTAACTACCAACTTAAGTAGACTGCAGACTGAACCAAACTTTTACCCCTTGAGTCTGTCACACAGAGATTAGAGCTAGGGAAATGCCTAGGTGTTTATTCAATCTGATCACCTCGGCCATTATGCTACGCAATAGACCTCTGACATAATAAGGCGCCATTTTGGAACAACTTTCAGTCACATGATAAAATAAAATGGCGGCTCCCTTATGCTACCTTATATACATGTACGTTGAAAAAATAAATGCTTGTTAATCAAGACTGATATTTTAAATTTCCCTATAAATGTGACCCATGTCGAGTGTATAAATAAAAAACAGCTATAATAACGCCATATATTCAACTTAATGACGTATACATAATTTGTTATTTTCACGCGAATGAACACAGACTTGTAACACAGGCGAATAGCGTTGGTGTATTCTAGAGCTATACACGAGGTGTATTATATGGAGGATACGGAAATACCCGATGTTTCACGGTTGGGTGTTTGTTGTTACCGTTTAAGTCTTCATTATTAACACCTAATGTGTAATTCTTATGCCACAGCGTCCTCTCTTATCAAAATGCGAAACTGTAATTTGGAATATTGAAATTGCAATTAGATTTAGCTAAGATTTTGCATCCGATAATCCATAGCGAGTACGTTCTATTTTTGTCCGCAAGAAAAAAAAATAGGTTACAAATATTCCTTGTTTCTTCATCTTTATAAATATATTTTCCTTATTTTGATGCTCATATTCTACTTGAATGGCATTATTGGTGTATTTTGAACATTTTGAAAGCATTGTCATTGAGAATTTAGAAGAAAAAAATAGGAAATTGGTGTATGAATACATGATTTCGGAAGTATATTTTCACTTTTTCAACAGTGTACACACTGAGCAGAAATTTGTTTTTTGTATGACACATGACCCCTACTTTTTTCATCGTATTTTGGTAGTGCAGAGGTTGACAAACAGTAAAATGTAAGTTTCACTTATTTCATTCGGGTCTCTCTATGAATGACAAATCTCAAACTTTAATTATTTACTACAGAATAAAGAACAAAAAAAATCAATGGTGGGCTCAAGCGTTTTATATTTTACTGAAGAGTTCTCATGGTGAATAACTCTGTTCAATGTCCACAGTAAAAATCACTTTTGCCGTAAAAATGTAATCGCGAACAATTGTCTAAGGGAAATAACTCGCTTAACACATTCAACAAAGGTACAGAACATTTGCAGTTTAGCACTGAGAATCTAACAAGAAGAATTTTGACGAAGTTGGATTTCCATAACAGTGACACCCTGAAAAATCCTTAAATGCTCATAAATACATGCATCTGTTAAAATCCTATAACAGTAACTTTTTTAACATGAGTGATGTCATATTGCAGCATATGCTATGCCAGCGCTTGCTTTACTCATCTGTAACAAGAAATCACAACCATTTTGAAAATATTAAAAACAAATATCATAGTACCTTTGCATATGAATCTTGCTACCGTGACAATAAGTGCGCAACTGTGTAGTGAGACATGTACCGTACTTGAGTTCTATCACGTGAGAAAGTTCGTGTTTGGCTGCCACTCGGGCAGCAAACGGGGGTTTAACGGAGTCTATCCATAACACATTTCTATGTTGTGTCCGTCTACGCAGACAAATATCATTCGAATAAACTATGAAGTAAATGCACTCAACATAGAAATCTTAATTTCGTTCCAGTAGCGACGTGACGCCTGCCTCCTATTTACACAAAACTGAGAATCCACCCAGGTCGTGGATAATTCCAAGGCTACAGACTGGCTACGACAGCGATGGATTCAACATCTACGGGGCCCGGTCCATTGACTACAACGATAATCATTCACGGATCTACAACGACGGTCAACATTATTATCGCAATAACGATGGTGGTCTAAGACGGACTGTTGTGAATTAATGAAGTGAAATTGAGATATTGCGAAATTTTGCGTGAAAACGCGAGAATTCACAAAATCTAATTCAAATTTGATACTCTTCTATATAATTCCTTAAAATAACCAATTATTTCAAAATGACAGCTTATGAGAGCAGTCATATTCGTATCACACAACTATTTTATATCCCTTACGGTGTCATTTTAAATCTAAGGGCCATTATAACAGTAATGACTCTCCAGTATGTCTCTTCTCTCAAACACCGTGTGGTTCCGGCTAAAAATAGAATCACTGCCGATCTCTGCAGAGGGGTAGGAATCCTCCGAATTGGTGTCATGTTCATTTAATCATTTTTTTTGTCATGTTCATTATCGCGGTTAAATAAACAACCCCTGTGTGGTTCCAGGGAGCCATGAGTGATGGCAAGAATAGGATCACTGTGGCTTATGCATGTCGTAAGAAGCGATAAATTGAGTAATTCGATAGAATTTGCAGAAACTCTGCAATTCTGCAGGTATCAAGGTTCTAGGTTCATTCTGCATATTCATTTGTTGATGTATTTTTTTAAATCTTTATGTTAATTTGTTGTTTTTGTACATGTAGAGTTAACCTGGAATCTTCCTTCCTGTTAGCGGCGAATAACTTATTATGTGTTGGTACGCCGTAAAACCCTATTCATTCATTCATTCATTCATTCATTCATTCTCTTCTCTCAAATTGTTTGTTGGTCAAATATCTCCAGTTATAGCTCTAACTTGTGTTTTACGGTTCATAAAATATAAAATGTCGACGAATAAGTCTTTTTGCAATCTTTGTCGTCGGCATCATTCAGTGGTGATCCTCGAGTACCTGTATTACTCGACAGACCTCTACTTACTATTTGTCTGAAACCGCATCGTGATTCACTTTAACAGAGTGCGTTCAAAATGTTTGCTTTGTATAGACATGTAAAGTACCAATCAATTTAACAATGTACTAATGCAACAAAGGATACCGACCCGTTAAACCACACCTTTCTACATACTTATATGATCAAATAAATTAAGGAAACATTTTTTATCCCACCTGAGTCAAACGCTCACATGTGAGATTTTCTCTATTTTCTGCAATTTTATATCTTCTTCTCAAGAACCGACCTGCTAAATTTGTTTATATTTGTAATAAAAATGCCTATGAGAAAGGGTTTCAAATAATAGGGGCTATGGTACAGTGGAATTTTAGCAAGAATTTTACATAGTACTAACATGGGAAAACAGGAAGTTCCCTATTTCTTATCTATTATAGTAATTATTTTAGAACCGATGGGCAAAATTTATTCATATTTGATCTAATTCGTCCCTTTGTTTTAACGTTTGTTTACGAAAAGGGACGCTGGGGTCCAGAATCTCGAATTTGATTATCACGAAGTGATGAGCCAAATTTCATCAAATTTGGTATACATATCCATATGAGAAGCAGTTTTAAGTTTGTTGTGACATCAGATTTGTTGACATCGTCAGCTTTTCTAAGGAAAATGGCGACCTAGCAACCAATATCGGTTACTGATTGGGTTATCGACTTGTTTGATTGACAGCCAGCGTCGGGTCAATTCAAAATTGATAGACTCCGTTTTGTTCGTACTTTGTGTTTTTTAAAAAATGTAATATATTACAAATTTACATATTGGACATATATAATTATATTTTTCATATATGGATTTTATATTAATTATATACAAGGACACGATATTTTATGTTTTCCGTATATTTTTTTGTTAAGCTTTGCAGCCTTAGCATGTAATTCTGTACAACAGCTAATGCCAGTTTTGTTTTCTTATTAGTATCAAATGTTTAGTCAATGCAAACTGTGAAATTTCAGAAACCATCTCAAACACTGATGGGCCTTTGTTCATAGCTGGTCTAGATTGTCCCTTTGGATTCGTTTAAATAAAGGGACAAGTGTCCATTTGGGCCCAGAAATAGGACTTTGATTTTTATATAGGAATACATTTAAACTGATCATTTTGGGATGTAAGTGTTCTTTAGTCATAACGGTTAATGGGAATTTCAATCCGTAAAGTGTCAGTAGGGGCCAAAACGGGAAACTATTGTATTTTTTTCTCAAAAATCTTCTTCTCAAGAACTGATGAGCCAAATGTTTTCATATTTGCTAACCATATCTATATGAGCAGCAGTTTTGTGTTTGTGGGGTTTGGGGTCCATTTTGGCACAGTAACGTGTACTTAGACTTGTATGTGATAATGCAGTGGGAAAACGGATACTTCTCATTTTCCCATTTAGAAATTCTTCGTAGACCTAGACGAACCATCTGAAAAGATGTTACAGATGAAATCAGACGAAAGACTTTATATGGGCCTCTTGTTTTTTAATATATTGTTTCTTTCATTATTTGGCCTGACGCGAGAATGACTATTGCTCCGTCTACTGACCACGTAGCGCTGTTTGCAAAAAAAAACACTCAATCACCCTCTGTTTGTCTAAGGAAAATGGTGCTTTGCAACCAATATCGATCGCTGATTAGGTTATCGACTTGTTTGATTGACAGCCGGAGTCAGGTCAATTAAAAACTTGCCGTTCACAACCTTATAGGAAAGACCTTTTGAATATAATTGATAAATTTGTATATATATGTACTATTCGAATCAAAGTTTGTTGGTATTTGTTGTTTTTTAAAAAATGTAATATATTACACATTTACATATTGGACATATATTTACATATTGGATTTTATATTAATTTCTTGTTAAGCTTTGCAGCCTTAGCGAGTAATTCTGTACAAAAGCCAATGCCAGTATCGTTTTCTTATTAATATTAAATGTTTCATCATTGCAAACTCTTAACTAACAACGAATCTACAATGGTTAAAAGTCATAACGACGAAGGAGAAAACAAGTTCGACTTTTCACCATCGTAGTTTCTACTTTGCACCATCGTAGTTTCTACTTTGCACCATCGTAGTTTCTACTTTGCACCATCGTAGCTGCGACTTTTCATTTCGACTTTTCGCCATCGTAGTTTATACTTCTCACCATCGTAGTTCCGACTTTTCATTTCGACTTTTCACCATCATAGTTTCGACTTTTCACCATCGTTGCCGCGATAGTCCCAACGAAATATCGAAGTTGTTGGACCAAGCTGAACTGGTCATATTGAATTATTACAGTAGAAATTGGAGCTATGACAATAAAAATACATTTCCTCTGTCATTACCATGGGCATACTTATATTGTCTTATTATGTTATTGCTATCACAACTATGCCTTAGATGCTCAAATTCAAACATTCTTTCTGAAATATTATATGTACATACTTCAGTTTTATCTTACCATCACTGGTGAAACAAGATGTGGTGATATGTGTTAACCTTAGTTTGTTGTACGGACCCCGCTCTCCCGATTGGGTCCGTTAAATAGCAAATAGCAATGATGGGGAAAGCCATATTTAGGCACGTTGATTTGTCAGTTGCTTCAGCTGAAAGTTTGACTGGCGTCGCCGCTTAGTAAGTGTTCAATATCCTGTTATTTTCGTTGGGGGTTAATAGAGCTGCAGCGTGCGTTTCACTTAACAACTTACGAGAAAATCGTCGTAAATGTAAACCAACACTTATTCATATTAGTTTTAATATTCATCGAAATGAATCAAAAATTGCTAAAACAATGCAGAAAATGATATATTTTCTGGAAGCACAATCCTTTTAAATGTCGATCAAAATTTAACAAACCACGTAATAATTGTCAAATAGACTTACGGCGGTTTTTTCTCTAAGTTTTATTTTGTGAAATGCACGATATCAGGTTCTGGGATAGACTATGATAGCCTTGGGCCAGTTTCACTAAACATCTCAAGCTGAGATTTTCCTCAACTCAGAATTCTCAATTTCCCTAAACAATTGTTTGAGCCCTTAACTTCATATAGACGTCTTTGGACACCTCTACTATTGAAAGCATTCATTCACCACATATCAGCAATGGGTGAATTATGTTTATATTAACTGACAGAGTGGAAAACAGTGCAGGAAGTGTTCAGATTGCTCGTTACGAGCAATCTGAACTCTTCCTGCACTGTTTTCAAAGGCCTTCTGTGATAAGTGCGGGAAAACACGTATCTATGGAGTAAAGGGTTTAATGCCCACACAGAGTTATAGTAGGAACACATCTTAACTAAATGGCAGAGAATAACAAGTAAAATAATCAATGTAAATGGAGTTAAAATATTTAAAAAAAATTTCAAGTTGAGACATTTAGTGAAACTGTTGCCTTATAAACACTGTGAGAGAACAGGGGGAAATATGTCTCCTATATGGCAGATGCGACTTTCATGGCAGTCAAAAATGGAAGAGTTTACGCGAACGTTATTCACAGAAATATCTCGTTAATATCATACAATATGCATTATGGGACAGAGATTGATTCTGATTCATTTGACTCAACTGATTGTATCGGTTTAAACATATTATATTGTCATTAATACACGGTTTGGTTGGTTCCCAAGTTCTTACAACATTAGTTATGACATTTCTCTGAATACAGTATAACATAGAATTAAATAATGGCTAAATAGTAATTAGAAAGTTATGCTTTTTAAATAACATGTTCAATGCTTAAGCGAAAACAAGCACAGTATCTGTATACAACGTAACTGCACATAATGAGAAAATAGTAAAGAGCTGTAAAGGCTTCGTGCATAAGTCAATTAGAAGATAAATAGCGAAGATAAATAAGTGTTCCATAAAGATTTGAGTGGGAAGACGGAAGTGTAGAAGAAACATGTCAATCAAACAGCATTGCTTTGAGATTTATCATTAATCAATTATTAGTTGGTATGTTTGCTTAAAAGTGACAAGTATCTGGTTTTATGAATATAAATACTAATATTGCCTAGTAGCAGCAACGAATGCGTAGTACAATCGGAGGTAACACAAAATATTTATAATCATTGTTATATGATATATTTTCAGGAATCAATACACATATTGAATGCTTTATTTTTTCATTAAAAATGTTTCTTCTACATAATTAATTATAAACAATAAGTTACCTTGTCACTGTGAAGAACTTTATAAGAGTTTATCATGCCTTCTAATCCATACATACTCTAAAGCTGATTTGTTTGTGTGTAAATTTGAATGAGTAAAATATGTTTAAACCAATAAATACTTTTTTAAAATGCATTTTTAAAAAATCATTATGTAAATAAACGTGATCACCTGTGAATTAATTAAGCCTGTTTTAGAAAAATAAACAGTGATTCTCGTCTCGAGTTGATGATTATAAAGGTGTTCGTCTAAATAAAACAATATATTAATGTTTATAACATTTATATGGATAGTTTACATGCATACGAAATGACTGCGGCGTTTGGTGTAAATCGCCATATACCGTAAACATATTCTGTTGTTTTTTATAATGTTCTTGTCCTTCAATTATTTTTGGTATGTGAACTTTTTCTCAAGAGCTTCGCCAATTGTTTTAGTCCAGGAATCAAACTTGAAACTCAAAAATATTACATATACATGTATTGATATATATAATGTATAAATGAAATCTGAACCAGCAATAAATGAATTGCACTGGCTAAAACAAACAATTTTAATTATTATTAAAGGGAAAAAAATCAATTACATTTCTTACTGTTCTTACTTTCGTGTTCACAGGGTTTGCAAACACTTAAGAGTGTTTGTGCTTTTCAGATTCGAATTCCACAAATTAAAAATTTGTCAACTTTGCAAAACTCAATTGTAAGTTAAAATGTTATTTTTCATACACTTTATAAATATCTTTGTAGTTGGTTAATTTTGCAAGAAAGTGTAGTTAAGTTCATGTACAATTGTTTATATTATGCTTTGCGATGAATTATAGAGCTTTTTGTGAAATGAGTTTGGATAAAATAGAAACTACATATTGTTGGTTTCAATGTTTAAAATATGTTGTTTTTAAACCCGCGTTTAAATCAACACCGTTGTAATGATCAGATGTAAAGGTAACACCGATTGTATTCTATTTGTATAAAAGTTATACTCTTATCACAGAAAATATAATAAAAATAATAAAAAAAGTTTTTAATACCAATTTTGAATTAATATTGATAATTTTATAAGAAAAACAACGACGAAACTCGTCTGAAAATGGGTACCACCAGAGGGCGCTGTTAATTAGAAACTGCGGTACTGTATTTAAAAAAAATCAAAGCTAAAACAAAAGCTAAGACTTCATAATATATAAATATACAGATTTTTGATAATTTACGCCGAATGTTAAAAAGTCAAAAAAGAACACCGCGCATAATCTTAAATGTCATTGCCTTATACTATAATTGACATGCTCACCCTTGGTAATAGTATATACCTGTAAGTGTATAGTCAATCACCAACTCCAGATGCTACAACGTGACCTTACAATATATAGAAGATTGCTGGATCCAATAATTGTTATATTGTACAGTTCAAAATTCAAGATGGCTATTAAAAAAAGGGAAAAAAAATAGTAGAAATTTCAACGATAAAAACAAACACCCGACAAAATGCTTCACATGACGATCGAGACTTTGAGAAAATCTGAATCTCTTCCTTCGTCTGCCGCTCTCTTGGTTCTATTCAGTTAAAAGGATATTGATTTTTCTTTACTCTTTTGATAAATTATTTCCGACTTGGGTATAGAATACGGCGTTCCGTCCAATATGTTTTTCACCACAAAACATACTCGTACAGTATATTCCCATATTGTACAAAAACACTGTAAACTAACCTTATAATATATACCACATCAGTGCACACTGAATAAAATAGAAAGGCGATATCTTCAGGAAACCAACAACTACGTATTCTCTATTTAATGAAAATTCAAAATTTGAATCTGAGTTTGATAATATTACTATCTATGTTTGGCATAATTTATGTATTAAAAAAATCTATATAAATGTTTTTAGTGTTTTATTGTTTACATTCCAGAGAAAACGCGATCTGTGTTTCGTTATTTGCATTCCTAAGAAAATGTATTATATGTTTCGATGTTTATATTATATATAGATAATATGTTATGTGTTTCGATGTATATATTCTTTAGAACATATGTTCTGTTTATCGATATATATATTCTATAGAAAAGGAATTAGGTGTTTCGATGTTTAGATTCCATAGACAATAAATTAGGCATTTCCATGTTTACATTTCATAGACAATAAATTAGGCGTTTCCATGTTTACATTCCATAGACAAGTGTGTTTATGTTTGCATTCCAAAGAAATTGCGTTGTGTGTTTCGATGTTTATATTCCATAGACAAAAGACATGGACATTCCAGGAAAACTAAGTTTCTATTTGCACTACATTTGTAAAAACACTGCAAACACTTGGGAAAACGGGGAAACACTAAATATCAGACTTAATGTACTTAAAGATATTTCCACGGGTTGTTACTGCGCATCGCTACGCGCATAGTTCCTTTCTGTTACTTTCGGTTTCGGTGACTAATTTCGCCGTTTGGTCAATTAAAAGTCGAGTCGCATTAGGATATTTCCAAAGCGAAATATTTTCATTTCCAGGTGTCAGAAATGTAAATTAGACAGGTTTTTGTTAAGGAAGCGATCAACAAGCATGGAAGAGTATTTTTTCCCCTTCTTAACCACCAGAAGTGCTTGTTAATAACGAAATGGAAGAAACAACTACGAAAATATAATCAATACTCGTAGTGGTAACATTTCGGATTACTCATTTTCTGATATGAATCTTTCGTGAATTTGTTCCAAAGCGCTGAATACATAATGAATTTACCTGAAACACTATTATCCATACCGGGATGGAGACAATGAAAATTAAATCTTGAATTTTGACATGTGGAAGTATAAGAAAAGTGCAATTAAACAAGACGCATCGATTAAACAGGAAAAGTCCAATATCATTTGACATCAACACAAAGCAATTGAGTATAAGGTAAATTGATGCTTTATCATAACTCACTGATCAATATCAATGTATCACATAAAATGATAACTTACTTTATTATTTTTAGAGATGAACAACTATAAACATTGATTGATTGATTGAATATTTATTGTCATTTTAATGCCATCGAGGGCTAACAGATGATCACCTAACTGTTTCCTGGGATTAACCAGTAGTCGTGCACACCCCATCTCCGCAAGTAATTGATAACTTTCCCACTTGAATTAGCGGAGAGAGACGATTGATAAAGAGACATACTGCCATATATCTATCATCCTGATGACTGTTGCCAGGACGGGATTCGAACAGAATTCTTACATTGAGTAAATGTTAAAAATAAATTTATATACCGTCACGTTCTGAGTTTCCTGTTAAACAGAAAATTGTTACACGAATTATGAAAATAAGAAACTATTCAACACATTTCAGGAATGCTAAACAGAGGATCAAGTAACATATGGATTGAGATGTCGGTGCTTGAAATACCTGTCGTGGTTTCATAAACTATGAAGAGACATGAAAATGAAGTTTCAAGGCCCAATCAATATCGTGACATAGACAACGTGTACAGAAGCACTAAAAGAAGGAGTGACTATCATCAAAAGGGGCCAATGGTAATTATTAATGTAGTTTAGCCTTTTCAGCTTAGCTTATTCAGCAGAGGATCTGAGGGGGATCAAACCTGTGACCACTTGTTTGGCACACCCAATATCCGTGCAAGTAACTGACAATTTTCCTTCTTGAATCAGTGATTGAACATGAATGAACATGAGACACAATGTTGGAATTTGCATATATTTAAATCATCACAGAGACTGGCCGAGCTTGAAACCCCTTGACTGCTTGTTACATAACATAACAGTTTCATTCAGTAAAAAAATGTCCATATAATGCAAGTTTATAACCGTAAGATATTGTTCAATATTTTAAACAAACATATCATAACAGGAATTGCTGCTCAGTTATAGTCCTTGAGTTGTCAAACTATACCCATATATTGTGTTGTTTTATTAAAGTACATTGTCGGTTTTTTAGCTAGACCGATTAGCTCAGTTGGTACAGCACAATACTTCTAGCTCAGGGTTGAGAGTTTAATACCTAAGGCTAGCTAACTTACAGAGCTAACAGTCATTCAGATGGGACTTTAAACTGAGGACCTTTATGATGGCGCTATACACCGAGCAAAAGAACCTGGTGAAATATATGATTGTGTTTCTATGATATTGTTCTCCTGCACTTTCTATCCCCCACAAACACAAAACGACTAAACTGTTCACTCTTCTGGGTGCATCACCCATATGGAAAACTGGTGGCTATGTAAATAATATTCATTTTATTTCCTAATTTGGTTATATATTGTAGTGCCTCTTTGTAGAAAGAATGAAACAATTCTCCGCGTTACACCTTTTTTTATTATTGAATTAGGGTGAAAACGCATCGTTTGCGACATTTTATGAAAAGGGAAGGTAACATTAGCACTCACTTTGTAACAAGCATGGTGACCTGTATTTTTATTTTATTTTCTGATTTTGTTTGTTATAGTGCCTCTTTGTAGAAAGAATGTAACATTTCTCAGCATTGGAACTTTTTTCATATTGAGTGTGAAAATGCATCGTTTGCGGTCATTTTATGAAAAGGGGAGGAGGTAACATTTAGCACTGTAACTTTGTAACAAGTATAGACACCTGTATTTTTTACTTTATTTTCGATTTGGTTTGTTATAGTGCCTCTTTGTAGCAGGAATGAAACAATTCTCCACGTTAGAACTGTTTTTGTTATTGAATTATTGTGAAAATGCATCGATTGCGGCCATTTTATGAAAAAGGGAGGTAATATTTAGCAATGTAATTTAGTAACAAGCATGGGGACATATATATTTATTTTATTTTCTGATATGGTTTGTTATAGTGCCTCATTTTAGAAAGAATGAAACAATTCTCCGCGTTTGAACTTTTTTATTTTTTTGAATTAACATGGTTTATAACTTGCACCCCTTTGCTGTCTTTTCTTTAAAAAAAACTGTAAAACAGTATAGTTTAAAATTAGTCGTAGCAAAAAAAAACAAGCATGGTGACCTTTATTTTTTTTCTAGTGTTTTAAACTTGTCTTACTTCAAAGTACTTGTGTGCAAAATATAAAAAAAATCTCCGCGCTAGAAGTAACTCGAAGCAATGCCTTTAAAAACATTTCTCTGTACAGTTAATATAACACTCAATTTTTATCGATCCATTCAAATGTTTAAAACTAATGTTATTTTAGTTACATATAATTTTCTATATTTACCTCAATATAACTTACCTAAACATACATTTTCCTTCTAATATCTCATATCTTCCTTAAGTTAAAATATATTTCTATTTTAACAACAGTAACATTTTTACGTCAGTGACAATACGCGCAGTGCCAATCTTTGTTTCGATATAATCTACATGTGTATTAAGTTTCAGCCAAATAGCACATCCCTATCTAAATCTATTGAGCGGGAACGTGTTTTTTTTCTATTTTCGGAAACAGCGATCTTGACGTTTACTTCAGTGACCCCATAACCAATCCTACTCTTTATCTCGAGATAAGCGTAACATACGTACAAAGTTTAAGTCAACTAGATCGATCGTATTTGAAGTTTTTCAACAGAAACCATTGTTCCATTTATAGAGCTGCATCGATATTGATCCCATTGACCCATATGCAAATATAACCATTGTTTCGGTATAAGCTATCTATCTACATGTACAACAACGTTTCATTCAAATATTTTACACATTTCTACGGTTACGTAACGTAAACCAAAATATTACAGACACAAAATATTTTCAGCTGTAAATCTATTGTTTACTTAATACCGTGCTGATAATTTCTGAATGGACTAGACATGCAATTTCACGGGGTTTTTTTTACATTCAAACAAGACCTTGACCTTTGTATAACCTTTACATCTGATGTAACGGTCTGGGTATTTCTACAGGTAAATGCAGCTAACACATCAGCATGACATGCTGATCACTTGTGTCAAGCTTTTTTAAAATCCCTCCATGTAAGACAAAGTTATAGACCAGACATGAAATATTAAACAAACTAAAAGTGACCTTAAGGTTAGGTCGTCATGTCATATTGATCAATTGTTAAATTGAGCCAAGTGTTTTTGAAATCCATCCATCTATGATATAGTTACAGGATGGACCTTTGAGGTACGGGTCTAGGTTTAACGTGTGACACGTCGTCAGGTCATCTTGATCAATTGAGCCAAGTTAAAGACAAAGTTACAGACTAGACACGCAATATCAAACAAATTATAAGTGTGACCTTCACCTTTGAGGAAAGGTTCTGGGTGTTACATGCGGCTCCTAATTTTGTCATGTTGATCAACTGAGTCAAGTGTTTTTGAAATTTATCCACAGGTGACAATGTTACAAACCGGACACGAAATCTCAAATAGACTGAAAGGGTTGTCAAACAAAGTTAAATTGTGACCTTGACCTTTGAGGTACGCATGTGGCTCTTACACGTGACACGTCGTCATGTCATGCTGATTAATTGAGCCAAGCGTTTTTGAAATTCATCCATAGGTGACAAAGTTACAGACCGGATACGAAATCTCAATCAGACTGAAAATGTCATCAAACAAAGTTAAACTGTGACCTTGACCTTTGAAGTGGGAGTGTAAGCGTGACATGTTGTCATGTTATGTTTGTAGTTAGTATCAACAAAATCCATGTATGGATGACAAAGTTACAGTCCGGACATGAAATGTCACACAGACTTAAAGTGAATATTATGATTAGTTAGATCGGAAGCCTTTGTAAGGTCAAGTAACACGGAGACTACCATTTCGTTTTTGTTAATGGAAATAATCGAGTTGTTTATTATTCTAGTTAGAGCCGTCTCACAAGAATCTTTACCCAGATTGACATTCCTGAATCAGATTATGCTGTTCTAGAAAGAATATTAGCAGTAGCATTATTAAGTCCAGTTGATTTGTTAGTATTCAGGGTCACCAGTTGTTTTTTAATGTATCATATTTTGCCATTAGATATTAGGTTATTCAAATTCAGCTAAAGATTATAGTTTACTACTTGTATACTTTCTGAGTGCAGTATTATTATACTTACATAGGTTACTATTAAAATTATTTGCAATAGATGTGAAAAAGATATTGAAAACAAAAGCTTTTTCATTCGGATCAGTAATTGGATTTCCATCCTCATCATCAATAAAAAAATTTTGCCTTTCATTTGATTTATTTCTATTTATGCAAATGTTGTCAAAGTTGCTTTGGTTTTCTATGATTATTGTTTATAGAATGCAGTTTTTGATTTGTGAAGGTTTTAACTTTCTTAAGATTTAATGTTTCTCCAGAATCGATACATATCCACATTATTTTATTAATGGAATTTATCCTGTGTTTTCATTGCATTGTGAATATCATGATTTATCCAATTAGGTTGTTTTATCCATTTTTACCCGTTTATATTTTTGTGTTGCATGTTTGTTTAACAGACATGAAAATAGTCATAAAACATCCCAAAGCGTTATTGACATCATTGATACTCCGTAAACTAGACCAATTTAGATTATATACATCTTCTATAAGGTGCTTTTCAGTAAATTATTTTTGTTTGTCTATAGTTCGTGACAGTATGTACAGGTCCTTTATTGAAGGGTTTTGATGTTGTTTCGTTATACACACCGGGGGTTAATGTGTTTAACGTTATTTTAAACACATTATAGAATTGAATTAGAAATGTTTCACAAAGGTATACGATATCAATGTTATATTGGTCATTTAACATTAATTTGATTTCGTCTAGTTTTGGATAAAGGTAGTGAGCATTCAAACGAGTCATGTGTAAACCTTGCTTAGAGAACTATGCAGTCAAACAACAACCCTGATATATCTCGGTATCACTATTGGACGATTGAAATGTAGTCATGTCCAAGGATTCCATTTGAGCCGAGTTCATCGACCATGTGTTCGTGCAGATCGATGGAATTGGCATGTAAAGCATCTGCCTGTTCTGTTGATGAAAGTTTCATCTCCCTGAAAACCAGTTAAAATTGTGTCATAGTTTTACTGTTCTTGTATATTGTACAAGTAAACATTTCAAAATATGTTATTTAATCTTTGTTCTTTATTATGAGGGTAGCATGTTAATACTTAAAAATTGATAGATTAATTTTATCAGTTTCCATGGTTATCCATCGAATCCTAAGCGAGACAGTTAAAAAATGTGATTTAATAATTAGACACTACGACTGAGGTCACTGTAGTAACCCAAAGTACTAGACAAACATGGTCAAGTGGAAATGAAATAAAATTTGTGCCAGATGTAATATACGCACTGATGGAAAGTACTTCAGTAGATATTACTATCTAATACTAATTATTTCAGATAGGGAGATTCATTATGCTTGGGCTATGTATTTTGGCTGGGGGAATGAGTATCGTGTACAGCGTTTTGTGTCCAGTAGAAAGTAACGACGAGTGTTGAATTTGTATATCTTTAATTGTCAACACAAATGCAATAAGTATAAATCACATTAAATTAAAATACAATTATTACACAATTAACAATATCAATTAATAAATACATTGACAAGAACTCCGTCTTAAAGATCAATTTAAGTGTCGAGAACTGCTATATAACGTGTGACACGTGACGGTAAGATAGTTAATTGTTCAACTAAATTAAACTGCAATTAACATAAATAGTGCATATAGCATAACTGCAATCATTTAATACATCTTATAATTATAGGAAATGAAACTTTTAATCCGATAAGATAAACAAGTAGAATGAGAGAAGGTTTGCGGTGATAAAACTGTTTTTCTTTCATAATTCTCACTAACTTCAATTTGAAGAGCTTAATTTTCTTGGTTCGATTAGATAAGTTAGATAGAATTTGTTCCCAAGAAAATATTAATCGAAAGATCTTAGAATAATAAATTTGTTGATTATATGAATCTGTATCACAAGATTACATTTGCGAGTTGTAATAAGGATTCTAGAATCCCTATAAATGGTTACTTAATTCCAACTTTATCCGAAACACTTTATAAACAAAGTAAACTATTAATCAGAACAATTTAGTTAAATGGATTTATCACTCCTGGTTTAGGAGGAATATTTAACTTAAGTATTAAAGAATTTAATGAATAAGTTATGTAAATGTACACAAGAGTAAATATTAATAAAAACAACTGCCAGTATGTAAAGTACAAACATAAATTACACTAACCTGTAGAAAATAACGACGAGTGTTGAAGTTCCAAAATGTATAACTTTGATTGTCAACACCAATGTTATAACTGATTCATCACAATGGTGCTGACATTAATGTCACAGAACCTCAACACACATGATTTTGGCATGTGGATATTCTAAAATAGGATAATGACGAAAACCCGAAGTCGGAAATGTATTCAGCTTGCTAAAATCATAATCGGATTAAGATGTAATGTTTCGTTATAATAAGATGGAAGTAACTATGGAAATAAAGCTTATCTGGGATATTTTGTACATGGTTTGTGTTGCTTTCGAAAAACATTAATCTCTTTGGCATTTACTTAACATAATAAGACAGGCTTGTTAAGAGGGAAGCCTTTTCATTAAGAGGTGTGCAAGGTTCCCGCTTGTAAATATTGTAATCGCCTTACAACTTATTTATGAAATCTTTCAAGGATTTGGCAAATGCTTACACTTATATCTATACAATGATTATCACTTAAGTAATGAAGTAATTTAATCTAATTGAATATAAAAAAGCATTCGCATAAAAGAATGCATTATAAAAATGTAAGAAATTAAAAAACATTTCAATAAACATGTACACATATACAAAGAATGCATTATATATAAATTTGTATTAGATTACAATTATAAAACCGTTAAATATTTCTGTACACATGTACACAGGCAGATCGGCAGATCGTCTCTTGTTGAATGATTTTCATTGTACGATGAATGAGGGCCTCGAGGAAGATTGAATATCAATTTTTGTATATAAATTGGCAATATTATAAGGTTCAATTCTATACCATATCAATGATAATCGAACAGCGATGTACAGATCCTTTTTTATTCCTTTCCAAGGATCGTTGCGTTCTTTATGTAAGATGTTTTAGTTAGTGGTTGTTCATTGTCGCTTGGTCGTCTAGTAGATATGAATCATAGGATCTAGAACAGTGTTTATATAAAACTGAAGTGTAACATCTGAACGTGTTGTCTGCAACGGACGATGTTGAATTGGTAGTTGTGTTGTGTTTGAAGGACATGCAATAGATGGATTTACTTCTGAACTGGTTGCATGTTGAAATATCCTCAGTTGTTTTATTTTCACAGCGCAAAGCGTCATCACTGGAACCTGTAACCAGCATTTTCACTTCAATCAAGTGCACATACCCTTTTGAAAAATGGTTTTACTACATACATAAAATTTACAACAGCTCTGATTTTTGTTTTATTTGTAACTAATGTGAAGGCTATGTTAATGGGAAACAGTTAACTAATTTGTAAGTAGGTTTGAGTGATCATTGTCCCCTAGTTCTGTAGAAGATTTCTGTAAAAAATATTTGTTTTCAGTACTTCGGTGGAAATAGTATATCTGAAGATAGCCCAACTGTATCTACTTCTGCCAATTAACGTGAATGGATGGAATTAAGCCTAATGAAACGTTTTGAATTTTTGAGGTTTTGAGCATAAAAATGAACAGTTCTTAATGCAGGTTAGTAGGGACAGAACGAAACACGCTGCGGATCCCGTGTTATTTGTAATCTCTAAAACCAAGTAGGGTTTTTGTCGTTTTGCAGATTGTTGTTTGATAAAATAAAGGAACCCAATTATTGCTACAACCAATAATATATACGTGTTGTAATTTGTAAGAGCGTCATGTATTTGTGATGCTATTGATTTTGGACTAGGGGTTGTAGGTGGGTCGGTGTAAATGAGTAGGTAGTGCGGTTATAGGACGCATTTGTGTTGTAAGTCTTAAATTGGGTCAGCCATGTTAGAATATATGATTTTATCTTCTTTTGCAGAAGCTATCATTCTGTCCAAGTTGAGTTCTTAAATTTTGTCATTAGCCGCAACTGCAGAAAATTCATGACTGTATAACTTGAATGGTTTGAGAGAGATATTAAGTGGTTTAAGGAAGGTTGTGTTTGCGGTTATGGATTTGACAGAGTTATGACCAAAAAAAACTGGGTGCGATACTGAAATGTAAGTGGTTGTGTTATGACAGCCTGTGCATCAGTCTGACATGAAGTTATAAGCTGAGGCTAGTGTACAGTTGCATGGTATGCTGATAAGGCAGAAGTGGCAGGATATTAGTTGTGGTTTACTGTTCGAGCAATATAGATTTAAGGATGTAATGTTGATAATTAAGAAATGAGTTTGGTTAAATTGTCTTTTTTTGTGATGAATATATTTTATTCCATGTAAGACATAATACAATATTATACAAAAATATACAGGTATCGATACAAACACTATAATTTTAAAACTTAACATATTACATGGTAACTGTATATAAGAGAACATTATTACAATGTCTTATAAGTAACAGTTTTAGGTGTGAGTGTACAGAGTTATAGAGGCAAAGACGATTTAGAAAAAGTTTCAAGAGTGGAGAAAAGATAATAAAAGCTTGATTGTTTGCAATACAAAAATTATGGACTTCTGTCCAAAAAGTTATTACAAAATGACACTCCCAAACCAAATGTTTCATAGTTTCAGAATGTCTATCACAAAAATAACATAGACATGAATTAACTAATTTATATTTAGATAAAAACATGTTTGTATGTAAAATTTCCATAATGTATTTGTATTTGCAACGAAGACATGTATATATACTTCCATTCGCCATTATTTTTACATCTGTTAATTGCTTAACCCAACTTGCCTTGATTGAATGTATAAAAAACTCTATATCTATCATCTTCATACCACCATTTTCAATATTTTGAATAATTGTTTTACGCTTAATTTTGTCTAGTTTTCCCTCCCGAAGAAATTTGAACATTTTATTTTTTATTAGGTTTATAGTGTTCATGGTAGGCGATTCAAGCACAGTTAGTGGAAAAATAAGTTTGGGTAGTGCAAATGTTTTTATTACTGTGATTTTACCTAAAATCGACAATTTATGTTTTTTCCAGTAATTCAGGCAGTTTTGAAATTGTTCTATTTTTAAATTGTAGTTAAAGTCTTTATTTTTATTTCTATCGTTTGTGAAAACAATTCCCAATTGTGTTGCTTTTTCATTAGTCCAAACAAATTTCTTATTTTCACAAAATTTTTGAATGGAATTCTTTAAAGAGTCTACACGAAGAATAATCGATTTCTTTGAATATAACTTTAAACCGGAAATGGAGATAAACCTATCACTTGATAATATTAAAGATTCTAATGAAGACTGATTTCCATTGAACATAAAAGTGGCATCATCTGCAAAAGCAGTGTATTTTATAACGTTGTTACGTATACGCCTTTACGCCTTCAATAGTATTGTTATTATTTAAAGATTTATATAAAATTTCATAAGCTAATAAAAACAAATATGGAGACAATGGGCATCCTTGCCTAACTCATCTTTTTATATTAAAATACTCTGAGGCATAACCATTATTAGACTCACAACCTTGTGCGTCATTATAAAAAAATATCCAGTCAATAAATTCGTTACCAAACTTAACATATTGTACTGTTTTGAAAATAAACTTATGGTCAACACTGTCAAACGCTTTTTCGAAATCAGCAAAGAATATCAGTCCCGGTCTATTGTCGTTATTCAAGTCTTCAATGCATTCAAAAATTGTCCTTTTTCGCCAATGTAACGTCCTTTTAAGAATCCTTTCTGACTGTCATTAATAATGTCTGGTAATACATTTTTCATTCTGTTAGCTATTGCAATTGTTGCAATTTAAAAGTCGTCATTTAATAGGCGTATTGGTCTCCAGTTTGTCAATAGTGAAAGATCTTTGTCTTTTTTAGGCAGAAGCGTTAAATTCCTTGCTTCTGCAGTGGTGTTGAAGTGCCATGCATGTATGAGTAATTTATAGATTCAATGCAAAATTGTTTTATGTCATTCCAAAATAATTTATAAAATTCTGTTGATAACCCATCGGACCCTGGACTTTTATTATTTTTATATCCTTTAAAGCTAGTTTACATTCATTTTCAGTTAAGATACCATTACATAATTCTTGTTGATTATCATTTAGTTCGTTAATATTATGATTATTGAAACAATCTAAATTTTCATCATTTGTTTTAACCTTGGTATATAGCTCTTTATAAAAACCTTTTTGTTTCTTGTAACCTCACATTTATCTCGTGTAAGTCTATTTATTTATTTTTTATTCTGCCCTCTTTTTTCTAAATTTGAAAAGTATATAGTATTATTTTCCGCACCTTAAATCCATCCAGTTTTAGCTCGTAAAATAATACCGTTTGTCTTTATATCTATTATATTGGCTATTTTTTTTTTATTATCATTTAATACAGCTAATATATCTTGGTTATTTGAATCATTTGATAATTCTTCATCTAATTTATCTATTGTTTCTTTAAGACTATTTTCTAAACTTTGATTATTTTTTTCTTTTCTTTGAAGTATATTTAATAGTTTCGTTTCGTACTGTACCTTTTATTAATTCCCAGATGGTATTTGGATTTGAATTTATATTTATTTCTGTTATATCCTTAATAGATTTTCTTAATATTTCTTGATATTAATTTTCTACAATAGCACTGTTATTAATTTTAAAATATCCCGGACCACGTGCTTCATGATCTGAATTGATATTGAAATAGACAATAGAGTGATTTGACCTGATACTTACAGAAATATTACATTTAGTAATTGAATTTAAGATTTTTGATGAAACTAGAAAGTAGTCAAGTCTGCTATAAATTGGAGGTTTATGATTAGAATGCCAAGTATTATGACACGAATCAGAGTTTAAAATTCTCCATATATCATGGATATCGTTATTTTCAATAATTGCATTAATTTGTTTCTCTTTTATTTTGTTTAGCTTTTATTGACATTTCCGTTCTTTTTCTCTTTTTAACGTCTATAATTGTGTTGAAGTGACCACCTATGATTAATGTGTCTATTATATATTTTTTCTAATATATTTAAAAATCAACATTGTCATAATTTGGTCCATAAACGTTTTAAAAATGGTATTCATTTTCATTTATTACACGTTTAATGACTGTATTCTAACTTTAATTATATGTTTCGTATTTTATAACCTTATATGAAAAATTTGAATTAAGGAAATTTCCCACACTCACAATGTTTTTACTATTACCGGACAAGAACGCTTTGTTGCCCCATTGTTTTTCCCATATATTACATGTTGTACTTTTACAGTAGTGTTCTTGTACAAAACAAATTGCATATTGGTTTGACTTTAGATATTCTACAGCTGTATTCTTCATTTATATTCTCCAAGACCCTTTACATTAAACGTACATATCTTAACACTCGTTTATAGAAAAATTGGAGATAGTTTCGAAAGCATTGAAATTGAATGGTTTGTAACATTGTTCCACACATATAATGCATAACAGAGAAGAAATAGAAGAAGAAGAAGAAGAAGAAGAAGAAGAAGAAGAAGAAGAAGAAGAAAATGAGAGGTGTTGTAAATTGAAGCATTTATTAATTTAAGGTAACTACTCGGTTACTGACTTAATTTGAATATAGCTTCGCCAATATGCAAAGCACAGACGTTATTTATTCTGAACAATTAGTTTATGATAAAAGGAAAATTAATTTGATATCTGTGTTTATTACTATTAATCTAATCACGTTAGCTTTTTCTTTAAATATATCATGTTGTTTACAAAAGTCTATAGCTTATAATATATTTTTATGCGTTAGTACTGTTCTTATATAAATAAGAACTCAATATGCAGATAACTTCCAAAGCATAAATATGTATAAATTATTTCAAATTAGTTCCTATTTTAAGATACCTTTCATCACCCCGACAGTTTATGAGATATTATCAAAAATATGTTGTTGATAATATTTGATGTGTTGCCATGTTACAAGCAAACATGATGTTGAGCCATTTTCAATAAAAGTAAATTAGTATCTTATTTAGATTTTTTTTTTAATTGTTTTGAAACCTATGAATTGTAGTAGTAAGTTTTATATCATACTAATATTTTTGAAATATACATGTATCTATAATGGTTAAGTTGTCTTATCGGGGGTGTAATTACGTTTGGTGAATACCTGAAAGTACAGAGGTTATGTATTGCGGTTTTGTTGCCGGTATAAAGAGCGTAAGCACAGTCCATTTTGGGTGTAGGTTAAACAGGGACATTAAAGTGACAATGGGTATATGAATGATCTTCATCATAGTTTTCTAGAGAATTTTCGGGCAATGTTATGAAATTTTCGAAAGCATCCTGCTGGGGAATGGCAATGTATGTAGGAAGGTTGATGATTTTAGTAGCATGTGTGGATGTTGTATTATTTGAGAGAGGATACGATACGATTTTAAACAGAGTCATAGGCTGATTATAGAATATACAGGGAATCTGATAGTGATGAGTATGGATGATTTACTTTTATGTATCATAAAGTCAGCGTGTTTGTAATAGTAGTTAGGTGATGTGTGTACGAGCTGGAATGTTGGTCTGTTGATGGATAACAATGAGCGAATTTGTTGAATAGCTTGAATGATATCGCCTTGTTTTAGGAGTAGAGGTGATATCTTACCATTCAACAGTAATGTAAATCCGTCAATTAGTTTGTTATATGAATCTTTGATGACCATGTAAGTTGATCAACTAATGTTGAGAGAAGCCACGATTGTGTTTGTTTGATGGAAGACAGGGAAGAGCCAATCTGTTGTTCTATTTGTGTGATCACGTTATGTTTGTCTGTTATGCCGCGAAATGCATTCTCTAGGCGTTCATTAGCGGTCTGCATAAAGGATGTAGTGTTTAAACGATGATTAAATTTGTTTTCATTTAACGAAATGATTTCTTTCTGTAATGCACTAATGTGATTGACAATATTTTGCAAGTCGGAGGCTGTTGCTTAACCGAAGAGACCTTTTGCAATAGTACCAGCAAATGGTAGGAGGGATCGTCGTGACCTTGGCCTGTGTGATGTTGCTCATAGTGGGCGGAGCATTGGCAGTATGTCTAAGTTGATTCCTTGGATGATGTTAATTGTTTCTTTTTGTGACATTGAGAAGCGAGTAATGAGCGATTGATAATTCGGACATTCACATGAAGGCACTGTTGAGAGCAGTTTAATGTCAGGTTTCAGATTCAGTATAAATGTATGTGTCCAGTATTCTGAAGTTGTAAAGTGAGTGACGCGGTATCTCTTGAAAAACTGTTCCATAATTCAGTTGGTGCCGTATTGGTTTTGTTTCAGCTGGACAGCTTTACCCATATAGAAGTACCAGTACTGTTAATGAAGAGCCTAAAATGAGAAAAAAGTGTAGTTTTTATACTGAATGAATTTCCATAAATTGTTATTAAATAAGAAAGAGCCATTTTCTTACTTCTACCTTAGACTATAATCAAGTACATGTAGATTATAAGAATTGATTGACAGAAATTTAATATGTTACTCTTTATTTTATGGAAAAAAGTTATAAGAATAAAACAAGATTTTTTTTTATCCTCAATTTTGTATTGTTACTGCAGTGGGAATTTAACATTCTTCGGCGCAATGCATTATGGAAGCAGCCTACAGCTTTCAGCAAGTTTGAGTAAACAAGTAAGATATTGCTATATTTAAACTGAAATTGTGCAGCATGGGCACGTGAAGAATAGGTTTGTGCGCATAAGTATTGAATATAACTGTGTTGCAGTAACACGAACGTTTGAGTGAATGCTGTATCGGCCCATTAAATATGCATTGGTGCTGCATCGGCACATTAAGTATGAATTGGTGCTGCATCGGCACATTCAGTATAAAATAGTGCTGCATCGGCACATTAAGTATAAAATAGTGCTGCATCGGCACATTCAGTATAAAATAGTGCTGCATCGGCACATTAAGTATAAAATAGTGCTGCATTGACACATTAAGTTTAAAATAGTGCTTCATGGACACATTAAGTATAAAATTAGTGCTGCGTCGGCACATTAAGTATGAATTGGTGCTGCATCGGCACATTAAGTATAAAATAGTGCTGCGTCGGCACATTAAGTATGAATTGGTGCTGCATCGGCACATTAAGTATAAAATAGTGCTGCATCGGCACATTAAGTATAAAATAGTGCTGCATCGGCACGTTAAGTATAGAATTATGCTGCGTCGGTACTTTAAGTATAGAATGATGCTGATCAGCCCATGTAATATGATTTATGCGCATACCCGTGTTACATTGACACATAATTGTTAGATGTAACATTAATATATATCTATATACATATGTATGTTATTTACATTTAATGGAAACTAAGATGACTACCTAGCGTAATGTCTATTTAATTTCACCAGCGATTTTCATGTTAAATTTGACATCACTAGTGCATGTTGATCACTTTATTGAGATTTTTTAACCACACAGATTTCTAAGGATTTTCGTTGGTTTATAAACACGGTCATATAGTTTTTTACAAGTTTTTGGTTCTAAGCACAGCTACATATATATGGGTCAAGGTCACGAGGCCTTTGGTCAATAAATGGAGAAGTGAAGGGAAATTATCCCTCATGTTTCTGGATGATGGGTTTTCCAGTGGCAGAGACTTCAAAAGTACGGCTATTATGGCTAGAGAAATAAAGGGGGATCTATTATCTTCCGATTTGGTTCCCAAAATAGAGGAGTCCTGCTGGCTCCCAGTGCAGAGTTTACAGCATTTAATGGAACTATCTGAAATCCGGAAAATAGAATCATGAAAGTCAAATTAACCATTAGCGAGATTTAAGATAGTTTAAAAGTGCACAAGAGGGTCAGTGTGCGCAAGGTAGCAAGTTTAGTTGGTTAGATCATTTCTATGGCTATTGTGATTGGTGATATAGTTCTGATCATGTCCAAGTGGTTAAGTGCTGGCATATCAAATGCAATGCACTGGGACCAGTATATCAAACTGTCATCGAACAGTTTAGATCAAATTGAATTTTGGGAGGAAAATATAGATTCCTTGAATAAAAGAAATATTTTTGAGCCACGTGTATTTTTAAGTGTTGTGTACAGTGACGCTAGTAGTGTGGGGTACGGGAGTTATGAGATAAGTAATGTAAATGGGGTTTCTCAAGGCACCTGCTATCCCGAATAAAGCGTTAAGTCTTCAACATGGAGAGAGTTAACAGCAGTTTTTAGAGTTCTTAGCTCACTGGTTCATATTTTATTTTTTAGCATACAAGAGTTAAGTGGTACACTGATAATCAAGCTGTTGCGGTTATCGTGCATGAAGGCTCAATGAAGAATGAGTTGCAACGTATTACTATGGCAATTTTCAAATTATGCATATACAATTCAATTATTTTAGAGGTGGAATGGGTTCCACGCTCTGAGAATGAACGTGCTGATTATCTATCTATAGTAGCTGAAAGAGATGACTGGGAAAGTTCATTGAATATAAACATTATATCGAGCAGATGGGGTCAGTTTCAAGTCGACTGGTTTGCGTCCGAACATATTGCCAAGTTGCCAATGTATTTTTTAAAATTTTGGAATTTCGACGGGTGTGGATGCTTTTTTCAGTATACTGGGTATCACACTTTAGAGTTATTTGTGCAACCTGTTAGCATTGTTCATAGAGTAGTAAGTAAAATGGAAGCTGATAAAAAACTTCTGGTGTGTTTATAATTCCAATGTGGGAATCGGCTGCATTTTTGGCCAATTTTCTGTTCTAGGGGAAAGTTTGGGAGTATGGCACATATTGGCTTCCCTGGACTGAATTTGGGAGTTGTCTCCCTGGATTGAATTTGAGAGATGTGTTTCCTCTCTTGGGAGATGTGTTTCCTCCCGGATGTAACATATTGGTATGTTGTTAAGATATTATGCTTAAGCTGAGAAAGAGCATAAAATTTATAAATGTATTTATACAACTGTTTTGTCAGGCTCATAAAGAGGAAATGGACGTTTTGCCGGAAGTCCTGGAGGACAAGGTGGCCCTGCTTCCCGATCTATCGCGAGAGTCAAGAGCGGACAGTACTAACAAAAAATATTCTTATGGATTTAAACGATGGTATATATGGGCTTTAAGTAATGGTTTGGGGAGTGGGGACATTTTGCCTGCTGGGGCTTTTCCGGTGGCATTACATATTGTGTCGATGATTCAAAGTGCAAATTCACCCTGTTCCGTTATTACTGCCTTTTATAGTATAAAATGATTTCAAATGTTTCAGAAGCCGGTAAAAGGAGGTTTTCAAAGCCTGTATGCAAGAAAGAGCCTATAACAGTTGAATTGTTACCCGTTTTATATTTTAATTTGTAAGTGGAAGGAATTTTAATGAATCAAAGAATTATATGTGCCTGTTTAGTGGCATTTTCAGGCTTTTTACTTAGTTCAGAATTACTAAAAATCAAAGTATCAGATGTTCAGTTTGATAAATCACACATGAATATATTTATAGAAAGCAGTAAAACGGATAAGTATCGTGATGGATCATGGCTTGCAATTGCCAAAACTGTTGTGTCCTGTTGAAAATGTTAACAAGTTTATTAAATGGGGAGGCCTCACTGGACTGAATTTAGGAGTTGTCTCCCTGGATCGAATTTGAGAGATGTGTTTCCTCTCTTGGGAGATGTGTTTCCTCCGGATATACCAGATTGGTAGTTGTATTATTTTAGAGGTGAAATGGGTTCCACGCTCTGAGAATGAACGTGGGGATTATCTGTCTAAACAGGGGGCGCTTCGGCCGCCGCCAATAACGGCATCAAGGACAGAATGTTCAAGCGTCACGGACGCTCGATCAGTGATCGAACAAAGGACGGTTATGTGAAAGACAATTTATCAGAGAACTTCTAGTTTTTCCAATCTTTGGGATTATAATATGTTTTGTATGATGTTGAATTAATTTTTTAGAAGCATCTTTTGAATTCATGTATATTTGAAATTATCATTTCTTTTCTTTTTTCCGAACTAAATTTTCCCGTTCTTTTAGTTTCAGCTGGTTGCACTCTCGAGCGCTAGTAACAATTAAACATATTTAATTGAAATTGTGTTGTTTTTGTTCTGTTTATGGAGACGGTGAAGGTAGAAGTGAAATATAATTTTCTTCGTTTGAAAATTTGAATTAGAAGAAAATTATTTTCATTTGTATAACAGAGTCTCCGATAGAGGGAGTAGGTGTATTTGCACGGGTATACCGCGCACATTTGGCGGTAATCAGTCATTCAGCGTTGAGAGCGCGACCAGTACAGGTGGATTTAAAAAGCATAAATATTGAAGATGTAGGAATCTTAAGATGCTTTTATTTCATAAACATATAATTATGATATGATTATTAGTAAAATAATTTTAAAGGACGATATTGATATTGTATGGATATTTGCATTATCATATTGAAGACGGTGGTTTTATTCTAGATTCATCCTGAAATCTACACCCCACCATTAAAACTGAATATGCCATATATATAACCTAAAATATGTTGAAAATAGTGTTAAATCCCATTCAATGTTTTTGTTTAATAAGAATGAATTTTGTATTGTTCAAAAAGGTTGTATTTTGTTATTTTATATCGACATTATTGCGTTGCTGTGAGTGTTTTTTTTGGTCAAAGTTCATGTTTTCATTTTCAAACTCTTTGCATATTTTATGCACTTTGTGTCATTCTGTGTTTTTGTTTGTTTTGGCAAATTTATTTATATTAACATTTTTTAGTGTAATCTTGTTAACGTGCATTTCTACAATGCCGTCGTTTGCTTTAAAACCTAAAAGCTGGTATCAACGGTGTCCCGTTAGGGCCATCACGTCATATTTATTGAATTAAGTAAAAATCGACTTTTCATCATCGTAGTTTCGTTGTTTCGAATTTTCATCATCGTAGTTTATCATTTCGACTTTTCACCATCGTTGTATCGACTTTTCATCAGCGTAGTTTCGTTGTTTCGAATTTTCATTATCATCGTAGTTTATCATTTCGACTTTTCACCGTCTGTGTTTCGACTTTTCACCATCGGAGCTCGACTTTTAACCATCGTAGTTTCGTTGTTTCGACTTTTCATCATCGTAGTTTCGTTGTTTCGACTTTTCACCATCGGAGCTCGACTTTTAACCATCGTAGTTTCGTTGGTTTGACTTTTCATCATCGTAGTTTCGTTGTTTCGACTTTTCACCATCGGAGCTCGACTTTTAACCATCGTAGTTTCGTTGTTTCAACTTTTCATCATCGTAGTTTCGTTGTTTCGAATTTTCATTATCATCGTTGTTTATCATTTCGACTTTTCACCGTCGTTGTATCGACTTTTCACCATCGGAGCTCGACTTTTAACCATCGTAGTTTTGTTTTTTCGACTTTTCATCATCGTAGTTTCGTTGTTTCGACTTTTCACCATCGGAGCTCGACTTTCAACCATCATAGTTTCGTTGTTTCGACTTTTCATCATCGTAGTTTCGTCGTTTCGACTTTGTTATTATTTTTGTTGAAAATGCATAAAATTGTCATATTGTATTGTACATATGAGAACATTTGAACATTGTTTCGAGGGTTAACATTTGATACTGTTTAACGATGTGTAGTGGTAAACTTCATAAATGGGCAGAATTGTCAAAAATGGATAGTTTTCCATCGATATAGTGAAAAAGCAACCATGTCAACCCCTTATTTTTTCTGCATAATTGGACCAACAGAGGATTATCAATTAAAACAATGCACTTTTAGAACGTCTAAGGTTTTATTCTAAACATTACCAGAAAAGTGCTGTTAGCATTTTTTGTTTCCTTTGAATCAGGTAGTACTTTAGCGTATTTCTTTACCTCAAATAAACAGACTCGGTACATCAAGTTTATTTTTAACCGGGTTTCATGCCAAACATCAAGTCCTGCCAATGCCGTTGTGATTAAGCTTTGCAGTCTTGATAACCGCCAAAATGATCATACGCGACAGGAACTACTTTAACTCTTTTTTTTTTCGTGTGTTTATATATGTCTTCAGAAACAAATCAAACAATACAAATATACTGTGTACATTGTATTATATCATTTTTACAAAATGTTCCATAAAATAAACCAAACGCTAAAATAGTCATACACGACAGGGACTACTTTTTATTCCTCTAATGTTTTTATGTATCTAATATAAGCAAGCAGATACAAATCAAACAGTTAACATATATTGTGGACATTGTATTATGTCATTTTTAAAAAATGTTGCATGAAATAAACCAAACGCTAAAATGATACCAATCAAATTAGGAAGGCGTATGAATATTTATTAAAGACGGGCAGATCGGCTAGCACTACTTTCAAGTACTAGGATTATGATTATGCGACTTCCAGCGGATCCCTATATCAGCTATCAAAATTAAGATTAAACATAAACGTTTTTACCCTTTTAGTCTACTGTAAAATAGTTTGTAAGTTATTGTAATGCTGAATTATAAAATCAATTCAGCATGCATTGTTAGTTTACAGTTACTGTCATGATTTAGTAACAGTTTAAGTTTAGGTTAAAGCACGAAAGAGTGAATGTTTTTACATATGAACGCATCTGCGACGTATGTACAATTTCGTCGTTCAGTAGAATTATGTGAATGTGCTTACAGCCGAAAGCATCTGCGAAGATTGATCATCTTCCTCGTCCAGCGGAATTGTACTGACATATGAACCCCTATACAGATTGTTTTCTGTTGAATATTAACATGTGTCACCTATAAGAAATAGAAATTAAAATAAAATAAAAGTACTTTGTTTACATCGACGTGAAAAGTTAAATGCCATTATATACAATGAACGGTAGATCAACAGACAATTAATAGTTTACTTCGACGCGAACAGTTAAATGTCATTATATACAATAGCTGGTACATCAACAGACGATTAATAGTGTACCCAGACATGAACATTGGATATCATTATATGCAAAAGCAGGTGCATCAACAGACAATTAATAGTTTACCTCGACATGAAAAGTTAAATGCCATTTTCTGCAAAAGCAGGTACATCAACAGACAATTAATAGTTTACCCAGACATGAACATTTGATGTCATTTTCTGCAAAAGCAGGTACATCAACAGACAATTAATAGTTTACCTCGACACGAAAAGTTAAATGACATTATATACAATAGACGGTAGATCAACAGACAATTAAAAGTTTACCTACACATGAAAATTTAATATCATTATATGCAAAAGTAGGTACAAATTGTTTACCTCGACATGAAAAGTTAAATGCCATTACATAAAATAGCCGGTACATCAACAGACAATTAAAAGTTTACCTCGACATGAAAATTTAATAGCATTATATGCAATAGCCGGTACATCAAGAGACAATTTATAGTTTACTTAAATACTACACATATAACACTACATCCAGTACCGTATGAAACGGCATTCCTGCCATTGGAGGAGATGAGCGCTGAGAACATCATTAAATACTTGATATCAGCTGATATATATGCAAATAGATAAAATAGATACCGTGATATGGAAGAATTTTATGTATTTCCTCCACCTTCCGAACTTGGATGCCGGGATCTTTATTATGTAGCTCCTGTTAGCTAAATTTAAAATATGATGGAACTTTACTAATGATGCTGTGAGTTTTTAATTATAGCAACTAAGAAACTAACAGCATTGTATATCTAAGTTGAATATTTAACATTTTAACACAATCATGTCCAAAACGGACTTGGTTCAATTTTTTAATTTTGTTTTCTTTGTTTATTATCTCTATTTTTAATGCAATCTAACATTGGTTCTGCTTAGTTTGGTTTAATCATATTTTATTTCGAATATCTTACAATTAATATTACATATTTACAAACAATTTTGTCAAAAGGATTGGAATGAAAGACATGCTTATAGAATTCCACTGCTTAGTTTGTATATTATAGTATCTGATAATCATTGTATCTGATTATTTAAATATAACAAATCATTGTTTATCAGATCTCTTAATAAATTATATCTGATGCTCATACATTTTCCTGATACTTGTATACATGTAATAATTGTTAGTTTTTGATAATTTATTATGTTAATTGCTTAATATTTGCCCTATAATATTATATAAGGATGAATACATATGAAACAGTAGAAGTGTTCACATCTTGAAGTTACAGTCAAACCGTGTAAGCGGTCACCTATATCAAGCAACCACTTGTCTTAAGCAACACAATTTCCTATTTTTGCCCTCAGACCAAATTAATATGTATTCAACAACAACCTGTCTTAAAACACCACTTTTACTCTTATCATTGACTAACTGTTTAAGACAGGTTTGACTGTATATATGTTACTATGTAACCGAAATAATTAAACAAAAAATGTTGTACTAAGTTGACTTAGAAAGGGAAGTAACTCAAAACGTTGTTTCATTAAACTTATTTTAATGAGGTTTAGCACATTCAACCAATTAAAAACTATACATATTATTAAGTTTATAGGTATATATACCCGAGTAGAGCCATCCTCGTTATGCAAGTAACTGGATAGACGATATAAATGTCAATGCATTGAAGGTTATATATGGCAAACCCGTGTAAGCGGTCACCTCTATTTAGCAACCACTTGTCTTAAGCAGCCAAATTTCTCATTTTTCGCCTTCAAATTCAACCAATTAAAAACTATACATAGCATTCAGTTTGTTTATAGGTATATCTGAGAAGAAACATCCTCGGTTTGCAAGTAACTGGACACATGACAATAAATGCTAATGCAATGAAGATTTTATATGGCAAACCTGTGTAAATAGTCATCTCTATTAAACAGCCACCTGTCTTAAGCAACCACATTTGTTATTTCCCATTTCTTTGCCTTCATATGAAATTGACCTGTATTTAACAACAACCTGTTTTAAAAGGCCAATTTTACTCTTTCCATTGACTTGATGCTTACGACAGGTTTGACTATACATGTAATATAATATCATTATATCAAATCCATGTGAGAAAAAACTTGCAAACTATTCTACTAGGGATATTTTATCTAACTCACATCAAACTCTTGACAGTAAGCGATACCTTGCTCATACCAAACCTACAGTGCCGGTGGTATATTGTAAATACATCGAGACAACGCCACTGGAACAACAGAAGAACCCCCAAAAAATAAAATCCCAAATAGAATTGTGTTAAAAGACAGTGTCTATGTCGTCTTCTGTAATTCAAATCACAATATATACAAGAATATAAAAAGGGTCCTCCGTGACCCGGTGGTCTAAGGTGCAGTCTTAAGATCACTTACCACTCACCGATCAGGTCGTATGTTCGAGTCCCGCTCCCTCAAAAAAAAACTTGATGTAAAACAGTTTGCCAATTATTTGCAGAAGGACGTTGGTTCTACTCAGATCCAGTATGAGGTCTTCCTCCACCATTAATAACTTGATATGTTATATATAACCTGAAATGTGTTGAAAATGGGGTAAAACCCCATTAAAAAATGCAAGAATATCAATATTCGCATTAATAAATGTACCGTTTATTCTGAAGGAGAAGATGGTATGCCCGGAGATGCTGAACCAAAGCGTTAACGCGTTTCTGTGGAATGTCGCCATTATGCATACTGCAATAGAGATACAGTCATGAAATAACTATTTACTACCATACGTCATTGGTCGTTAGACTTGTAAGTATGTATGGCCGGACCATTTAATCTTTGTATTATGTTATATATAACTTATATTTTTGCCTTTCATAGATGCTCATTAAAAAGAATATGCAGAGATAGCAATGATATGTTATTGAAGTTATCCATACCTGATTTGTATTTGAAATATGAATCCTTTTTACATACCAGTCAGTGAACTAAAGAAAACTATTTAAATGTGATATTTTGGTTTACTTTTATTTTAGAAAAAAGTGGCTATCGACATCTTTACAAAGGTACATATTACAGACCTGAGCAGTTTTCTTCAAAAGGAAACAAAATTATTTAAAAATGCATTGAAAAGTTTGATCATGTTTAAGAAAAAATGTTTACCTTTTATTTTAAACAAGTAGAAACAAAATGTACATTTATTGCGATTGACATGCAGTCCAAGAATGTTTTTGTCTTTTTCCCATCCAGCTATGTCAGTGTCCTTACGCAATGCCATTATTTCAACGCCATTGCTGTCGTCGTCCTCTGCAAACAATGCCTCTGTATCATGTGATACTGGCTCATCGATGACGTCATCTAACCATTCAGACATGTCACCTGTTTTCAAACCTTAAAAGAGAAAATATACGAGCTGTGTTTGATTTTAGTTTTGTCCTTACTTTAATTTCGGTTAATATTGAGTCATTTCCGAACATGATATATGTAGTTAGATGCATCCAATACACGGTCTGGACTGGTTATACGAGGTATGTCCCAAAAGTAATTGGACGCATTAAGAAATATGCCTTTTAGTGTTTCAATCCAAACATTACTTGACATGAATCATTTTCCTTATTTAAACTATAAGCATGCACGATTTTGATATCGTACACCACCATTTAACATTAATTTTGTCAAGTCAAAATGTATATGTAACAAAGTACGGGGGGAATTTGACGTTATTTGTGCGACGTCAAGTTGACATTGAAATGAAAGTATGAACCGCTGTGCAAAACACAATTTTTGTGGTACTGCACCCACTTCTTGTACATGTCACGATACTATGATGACTCATAGATCTAACCACAGAATGTACACTCAGGCACATGGCCTGGAGGTACTGAAGCGCTTTTCACGAAGATCTTTCTTGGATCCCAGGAAAACCACACAAGATTTCGGTCGTTCAGATCGCTGATGGCCAGTTACTTTCGTCTTACCACCGGAAACCTGTTTGTACCACCAATAGATAAGACTCCATGATAGGCTTTCTGTTAAAGAGTTGTGTGAAATAAACTTCAACTATACTGTGGGGTCATATTACACCCAACACAAAATTTTACAAAACTCAAAATTTCAACTCTAAGCGTGACGTCGTCTAGTTTTTTTTATTATTCAAATTCGCACCTGTTATTTCAAAAGTGCGCAAAATATCTTAATGTTTATCAGTAACGTCGAATTTAAAACGACATTCGCACATGATCTGACAAAACGGTCACTGTTGTTTCATAACATTTGGTACACTATTGAGGAAGTTGTCTGCTTTCCAAGGCGATGATATTTTTTTTAAATGGCGTCTAATTTCAAAGTCCCCCGTACTTCTAAACTAAAGTTACTACAGTGCCTTTTACATGAACTTAATGATGACTGAAAGTTGATTTGATGTTTTATGACAATAGAAAATGTGTCGATCTATCCATTGATGCCATTGGTTTGCACGTAACGCCCTAAATACAAAAACTACGGGGTCGTCCTATTACTTTTGAGACATACCTCGTATATATATTTCGTCATTTAAAGCGGCATAACCTGTATTTTTCACATTTTTAATTCAATAAATAACTGGTATAATTGCAATTTTTATCATAAGTTGTCTGGATCACATCTTACCGTTGTTTATCGTCAAAAGCATGTATCTAAACTCGCTATTATCGTCGATATTTATAAGTATCAAACAAATGATGTTTCAGCAAAATAAAAAACAACATATTTGTCTATATGTTTATATGCATTTATATATTTAAACATATCTAGCGACCGTTTTAATACTGAAGGATGACGAAATTGACCGAGTATATACGATTGAGTCGGGAGTTTTACATAACTTTCTTTAGCAGAACAACTAATTTGCATATTAGAATTACTGTCCGGTAAATTTAGATTTAAGACACGTTTATTCACGTTAAGGAAAGGTATCGGCCAATGTATGTTGCCTATATATACCCAATGATCCCGTATTGCCAAAAGGATATCTGTTCAAACATGCCAAAATAATATGTAGAAAATGGATTTCCAACATGAGCTAAGCGCCAAGGTTTGACTTAACTGATTTCTCGTTTAAAGTTGCAACATACTTTATAACGTATTAAATTAGTCACGTGATATTGTTTTGCGTTTAGTTTGTTCCGTTATGCTGATTTACACGTATTAATGACGGTATGAAGATCGTCAAGTAGTATTTAAATGCTGTCTATTTTTAGAATACGGATTTCGTTTCGAGTTTACCACTCCAATTAAAATATCGATTTTATCTAATATATTCAATGATAATGAGATGCCTTTTATTCATTTTAAAAATATTTATTTTTAAGACATTTATAGCGTTTTTCCTGATATACTCCCTTATTAGCACAAACAACACTCACATTCATCTGAAATCGTACTTTTATCGGCAAACAAAGTCTTGCCATGGATGGCTGCCAGACAAGCGGCCAACACAAAAATGACGAATGCCCTCATTTTTTCTGTACTGTAAAACGATATTATATTGTAAGTAAGTATACATAATCTTTTTTTAATTTTATTTTTAATTTCAATCACAATAAAGTGATCCATTAAATCACCCTTTAATAGGTTTGAGCGTGTCGGGGTCAACAAAACTTACAAATATATGCATGAGTCAAGTTATAATACATATATGTATTAATCGTAAAGAGACGCACTAGAGTCTTAACAAATTATAAGTATTATAAGTTTACACTATCTGATAAAAATATCCCTTGAAAGCACAGAACATAAGCAGGAAATGAAAATGTTAGACAGTGTTTTATAGAATCTTATCATTAGAGGTAATAGAATATGCTTAACCCACCACCAAAAAACTAAACTTATCGCCTTTAAAAACGCAAGTATGGGTATCATATCAAATCAAGATATGACATGAATGATAAACCGAGACAAAACTTTCTTACCTTGTTTTTCAAGTGTATTCCAACAATTTCACCTCTTTAAACAAATATTTAACATATTAATTGCGGTCGACATAAATAAACCATTTAAAATGATAGCAGATATGGGATGAAAAATATATTCAGTATTAAAAAACTTGCTTTTTTAAAAGCCGTTAAGTATAAATTACAAGAACAATATCTATCAAACACTTCTCAAATTGTTTTTATATTTAAAAAAACTTGAAGATGACAATTCCATTGCAAAGTACTCATTACGTTTATTAATTGCAAACTTTATGAAAAATTACATTTTTGTTGAGTGTTTCGTGAAGCATTATCACAAAGTAAATGTACACATAAGAGAGAACATACGCAAGTTTTGTAACGAAGCAACAACTATTATGAAATATTAAAGAGTATGGCAACACACAGTTAATGAAAGAATATCATTTTAAGAATATTGTTACATGAAATTAATTCTATTATTTGATAAAAGTATTAAATAGATTTATGAAAATAATCACATTATTTATACCTTGAAACACTATTTATAAAGTTTAGTTATATTTGATTGATAGAATTCAAATATTTTCATTCCATACCTGAAATATAGTGTCTACACTAAGGCATACGGTATCTAGTCTCATGTATGAACGTTTTGATAGACCAGACATATCCTGAAAGTCCGGATGGACAGTATCCGTCTTTTTGTTAAATTTTTGCTTGCTGTTTTCAAATTTTCAGTATGGTGGCTAATTAGTGTCAAAAACGTTAAATTTGCTTTTAAGAATCCAAACAGGTTTTGTCAAATAACATCTGATAAATGCACCAAATAGTAGTACAGAACGTAGTCAAGGCATAGTAATAGCCTACTTTGTTTTAATTAGGTCTTCCAGAAAAGGTGACGCAAATACATCTCAGCCATTCTATGTTTAAGTCACACCAAATGAGCTCCATAATTCTGAGAAACTAGAAAAAATAACTATAATGTTTAGATACAAACGAAATCATGGTTCTCCTATAAAACAGTTTATATCTAAATGTCGGATAATAACTATACATAGTTAACGCTTATTGTGTTATAATTTTATTGTTTAATACTTTAATTAAATTTTGTATCTTGTAAAAAGAATGAAAGAAAAATATAATGGGTTGTAATACGGGGTGACGTTTAACGACCTCCACCCAGCATTAAAGATTGCAGTTGTGATAAACCGACGCATTTAATCATCGTAGGTAGTTCATGATTGACTTTAACATGGCTTATCCAGCATCTTTATTTCACTAAATTTTCAAGTCCCAAGTTTTTAGATAAGACTATTTTAGTTTAATACATTTAGTATACTACAATATAATAACAGTTTTGGCACTAAAGTTCAACATGGCCTGAGTGCCCAGTATCTTATGTATCTTTCCAATAATATAAAAATACATTATTGTTAAATTCATTATTTTTTACATATGTTTTAAAATACGTTTATACGAACATTTTTTATTTTATATTTTTATTACTCATTGCAAACGTTTTAAAATATTTTACGAACTGGCACATACTTATTAAAAGTTCAACCTCAGTGTTTTATTTGAAAAGCGAAACGCAAAGAAGGGACATACTCCGGACACATTACACACGGTTGTTTTGATCATTCATACATTCAATGTGTCCTTTCACTCAAACATTTCAACTTTACACCATTAAAAATCCTTTTTCGCAGAAAACCAAAATTTGATTCCCTTCAACTGCCTACCACCTTTGTAAGACCCTCTACCATTGGATGCCTTTTTAAAGCACATAGATTTATAGCCTGTAAAATGGACCCAGCTCGTCTGATTGGGTTCATTAAGTAGCATCACATGAGGATGTTGATTGGTCAGTTGCTTCAGGTAAAGTTTGAATGCCGCCATAGTTTAGTAAGCGTTCAATTGCTGTGAATTGTGGGACAAACATAGAATTCTCTGCTGTTTTACATTGGGGGGTAATAGACCTGCTACGGGAAATATCATGTACTATATATAGACTATAAAGCACCAAACTAGTTACTAAAATCAGCCGGTAAACTGGAAAAAGAAGATGATTATAGAAATCCTAGCAACGTTGTCTCATTGAAATAAAACTCAGTGTATAGTATGTTTGATGCCATAGTTGTGGCTGTACTACATCTTATGTTGGCAATAAACATGTTTGTAATAAAAATGAGATACTTCAAATTCGGTTGACATACATTTTCTGATTTATGTGTTTGTGTTATTAAGATATATGTGTCTTCTGAATGCTACGTAAGACAACAACAACAACAGCAGCAGCATCAGCAGCAGCAGCAGCAGCAGCAGCAGCAGCAGCAGCAGCAACAACAACAGCAACAACAGTAGCAACAACGAAAAGAACAACATCAACATTACTGTTTAATAACACATACACTATACAGTGGGGAAGAGGGGGACATACTGTTTTATTACTTATTGTGTTCAAATTCAGCACATGCATGACGTCGTTAATATAACTGCATTTATTTTATTTACCTTGGTGTAAATGATGTTTATATTCTGAAGCAGATTTGGATTTTTGTCAAAAGGTGTCAAGATCGTTCACAGTTAACCGTATAAAGTTTCACATAAATATATTTAACACCTTTAAAAACGCAAGTTCTTGACTATAAATATATTTTTTTCCAAATTCTGCTATCATTTGTATCTGTTTATGTATGTCGACCTCAATTAATTTGTTAAATTTGTGTATTAAAATGATAAAATTATTGGAATAGAATTGGAAAAAAGGTTAGAAAGTATTCTCTTGGTTTATCACACATGTCGTATTTTGATTTAATACAATACCCATACTTGCGCTTTAAAGGCGTTAAGCACGAGTGTATATGCATTAAGTCATAAATGATTATATGGAAACAGGAAACATTTAAGAATTATAAGAACTCTAATTACAAACATGCAATAACATGTGTTTAACAGCACGTCAGGCGGGTGCATCAGTAAAATATAAAGCTATACCTATATAAAGATTATTATTTCAAAACGTTAACAACTTACATCTGACGTAAATATGTTACACATATACTAAGCTAAACAGCTGATCAGACACCTAGGATTTTGGTCCATATTTCAAGTAATTGAAATCGGATTTCATCTAAATTTAGAAGGTAAAATAAAAACAAAACGTTTTGGCAATTGTCTGAAAATTACATTTGTTTATCATTGTGAAACCACAGTTTTAATGTCAATAGTACTCAAATTCATGATGATTGTCGAATCCTTGGTTCTGGTAAGCGGTTGTGTTAAATATATGATAAGACTATTATCCTAAATGTTATTATATATTCATAACTTTATTAAAATGATGCAATACGCGAAAGCTTTGAAACCTAAATCAACATATCGAGGGCTCAACGCGAGGCTAGTCTATCTATTTTCTTCAGTAGTATTGAGTTAGACCAGTTGTGAGTTTTGCCCTCGATATAGTCGCGTGACTTACACAAATATCCGTAAGTATACATCCTGCAACTGCAATGATATTTATCTGTTTGTTGCAGACGACACTTGACAATTTATATCCTGTTTATAACATTTATATTTTACGGATGCCAGTTGGTATAACTCTAAGCCCGATATCGGTCAGCAAGTTGGTTTAGTAGTGTTTAATATATGCTGTCGATGTCTCTTTCAAATTTTAAAGTGTACTTCCTTAGCAAATATTAAGTGTGTAACATCACATATACACATTTACTCGATATTCGTCATTTTGGTGCGGCGCACTTCTGGGTGCCAGACGGGTAACATTACCACTTAAAATATAATGGCTTAATGCGGACATCGGTAATATAATGTTATTTGTTTAGTATTATAAAGAATACCACGTTGTCTCCCTTTGATTGTATTTATGATAAATACGGATGTCAAGCATATCAGATTATTTACACGCTTTGGTCAGTATTTATTCTGATAAGGTAAATGACAAAGGTATATACACTGTACCTGTAAACATGACGTCTTTACTTTATAGAGACAAACGCGGAAATATCAAATTTAAATCGAGAGAGAACGATGGTGTTTTATGACACGTCGACACATCAAAATGTATTTAACTGTGCACATAATGTTAAAAAAACGCTGACACATCAAAATGTATTTAACTGTGCACACAATGTTAAAGAAATACTCCGACACATCGAAATGTGTTTTAGCTGTGCGTATGATGTTGACGAAAATAATGAATTTAGAATATATGGCTAAAATCAGTTTCACGTATAAACAAATAAAGACGAACACATTGTTAAGTATCTTAGTGTAGTATTCATTTTTAAAAATCAATCCGGGGGTCGTGAGTTCGAATTTTCTACCCGGCATTAGTCTCCGTGATGATTGATATATGACATTGTGTCTCATTATTATTCGTTTCTCACCGCTGATTCATGTAGGAAAGTTATCAGTTACTTGCGGAGATGGGATGTGCACGATTACTGGTTAACCTCCCAGAAAACAGTGGTTAGGTTAACTGATCGTCTGTTAGTCCTCGATAGCATAACAATGACGCTAAACATTCAATAAATCAATATTCAATCATTTTTAAAACTGGGTTAGAATGGTGATGCAGAGACTATAAGACGAAGCCCTCGATCTCCATTCCAGTCTCTACCTCCCTATCCAAAGTACCCATTGGGGGACTGCTCTCTGCAAGAAGGAGATATGCCTATATCTAAAGTATCCATTGGGGGACTGCTCTCTGCAGGAAGGAGATATGCCTATTTCTAAAGGTCTCGTCAACCAGACACATAACGAAGAGGGAAGGAGGAAACAAGGTATTTGGTGATTGTTTACACCATTTCAAGTTATATTTGCATAGTACGTTTTTACAGAATAGCCTTTGTCAATGTATCACAGGGATACAAGGCATTTTGATTGACCCTTATTTTGGTATAATGGTATCATCATTTTAATGATTGAAAGGTGCTCTAAATTCAAAGATGTGAGGAAATTTGTGACAAAATATGCTAAATAATTTGAATTTTATCCGTTTTTATCGGTACGATAGAATCAATTTCACGAACACATTCATTTGTTTTTATTTAATGATTTTACTCATATTATTTCCAAAATCTAGCGTAACACTACTAGTTTAACAATACAAATTTGTTATTAATTTCTTGTTTCAAACATTTTTCCTTGGATAATTATATTTCCATATGAATATAATTTTATTATTGGTGTAAAGAGCAATTCGGTGTGATGATCATGCGCAAAATCTATTTAAACATTGCCGTGTGACCAAGGAAAGGCACAAGAAACCGATGTTACTGAAACTTGGCATAAACACGATACTTTATGTTACATGGACACCAATCGAATTTTCATTTATATCATAAGTACAAAGAGATAAGGACACGTGGGTGAGTGTATAAAATGAAGATAAGGGGGTGGTGGGAGGGGTCGGTGATTCTGTTTACAGTACACAGTCTACTTTGTCGCACTTTTGGGTATGTTCTAAATCATGCCACCGATACGGATTTGCTGCAATACACTCGCTCTTGGATACTCCGGATTTACAGGTGTTTGAGGTAGAGTTATAGTTCATTTTGTTCTTATAACGAAATTTTAAATTTTATTTCGGTTGTTGTTGTATGGTGTTTAAATCGCGGTCTAGTGGTAGAGCGTCCGCCTGGCATGCGGAAGGTCGTGGGTTCGATCCCCGGCCGGGTCATACCAAAGACTTTAAAAATGGTACTAGAAGCTTCCTCGTTTGACGCTCAGCATTTAGAGGAGAGTTCTAAGTCTGGTCGGCCCGGTGTCAGTATAATGTGACTGGGTTGGGTATCATACCATGTGTCTGCGGCATGATACTCCAGTGTGACAGCGCTCAGAAAACTGTTTCAAGTAGACACCGTCGCGATATGACTGAACAATTGTTGAAAGCGACGCTAAACACCATACAACAACAACAACAACAACAACATTAAATCGCTTTAAACACTTTTTAAGGCATAGCGCGACTGTGTCTACTTGAAACAGTATTCTGAGCGCTGCCACACTGGAGTATCATGCCTCAGACATATGGTATATTACCCTCACCCAGTCACATTATACTGACACCGGGCCGACCTTAGGATAAAACTATTCTCTAAATGCTGAGTGCCAAACGAGGAAGGTTTTTAATACCATTTTTAAGTGCTTGATATGACCCGGCCGGGGATCGAACCTTCGATTTTTCTCATGTTATGCGGACGCTTTGCCACTAGATCACGCTGCGGGATATTGTATTTCAGAAAGTGACCACAGAAACGCTAAAGCTACTATAAATTGCCTAACAAAGAATGTCTCTTTTATACTTATTTGGTGTGTCTTGTAACATCGTTTACAAAAGAACTCTGTGGAAAATATTTGTTTAAATATTAAATGTCATTTTTATGCCGCCGAGGGCTAACAGATAACCGTTATTTCCAGGGATTCTGGAAAGTTAACCAGTACTCGAGCACACTGAACTGCGCAAGTAACTGATCATGATTTCCACTTGAATCAGTGATGAGGGACGAATTACAATAAGAGGCATTGTCGTGTGTCAATAATTACGGATAGTGGCCGTGCAGAAATTCGTACTCATTTTTCTAGGATTGATAATCAGACGGTTTACCGACTGAGCTATCATTTTAAAATTAACAATGGAACTGTGGGTAATTTAGCACTAACCTCATTAAGGTGATTTTTTTCTGACCTTAACACTGTCATGAGCTTTGATATATGGTCAAGTTTTAAATCATCCATTAATATTTGAATATACTTAATATGATATTCTAGTCCATTTGTAGGGCAGAACAAGTACTGCCTGTTGTTTTTAAGAGAGAGAGAGAGAGAGAGAGAGAGAGAGAGAGAGAGAGAGAGAGAGAGAGAAGAGAGAGAGAGAGAGAGAGAGAGAGAGAGAGAGAGAGAGAGAGAAGAGAGAGAGAGAGAGAGAGAGAGAGAGAGAGGAGAGAGAGAGAGAGAGAGAGAGAGAGAGAGAAGACAGAGAGAGAGAGAGAGAGAGAGAGACAGAGAGAGAAAGAGAGAGAGAGAGAGAGAGAGAGACAGAGAGAGAGAGAGAGAGAGAGAGACAGACAGACAGAGAGAGAGACAGAGAGAGAGAGATAGAGAGAGAGAGACAGAGAGAGAGAGACAGAGAGAGAGAGAGAGAGAGAGAGAGAGAGAGAGAGAGAGAGAGAGAGACACACACACACAGAGAGAGAGAGAGAGAGAGAGAGAGAGAGAGAGAGACAGAGAGAGAGAGAGACAGAGAGAGAGAGAGAGAGAGAGAGAGAGAGAGAGAGAGAGACAGAGAGAGAGAGAGAGAGAGACAGAGAGAAAGAGAGATGGCTCGAACCCAACGGGACTGGAAGAAGTAGTTTGAGTTAAGGGTTATTCGAGCCGAGTATTGTTCAACATCATACCATACATGTACATGTGTACATGTATATACACTGAAGTAGGAATTCGGTCGGGACCAGATAAGTGGTTCGAGCTATATATATGGTCGTCCGGCCATCCATGTTCAAGTTAACGCAGTTCTTCTGTATATAGCATCCATTGCAATAATTATAGAAAGATTAATTATTGAATTATTATTATGAAAACGTATATTTACAAGGTATATAAGATTTTCTACGTTAATAGAAAAAAATCCATGTAACTTTTAACCGGCTTAGATGTTGTTTTACTTTTTCGTTCTGGAGAGATTTCATTGGCTGAGGAAGTAGGTCAACATCTACTGACGGTCATAGCGTTCTATGTAAAATAGAAATTTCATAGTGTTCTATGTAAAATAGAAAGTTCATAGTGTTCTATGTAAAATAGAAAGTTCATACCGTTCTATGTAAAATAAAAAAAAATTAACATTTGAGCGATTTTATTGGCTGAGAGAGTAGGGCATCTAAATGTAATTAAAACAACACTAGTTGACATTATATACGTTATTTTAATCATTTTTACAACAACGACAAATGTTTATTGAACATAATATTTGGACAAAATAATACTCAGAAAATAATTGTTTTTCTTATTTGCCTTGTTCAAATTCAGAGCATAGTTGTTGATTTAGTGAAATATCATTTCTATTGCATCACGTGGACACTGTCTGCTAATTCCAGTGCTCACGAGTGAAATGTAACTGATATCTGAATAAAACATTTTTGTTTTCTTTATATAATTAAAAACAATGAAATTACCATTATAGATTTACAAGTTTTAACAGTGAAATCACTTTTAAGCATGATATTAAAATATATCATTTAAAAAACAACAGAGCTGTTGTAAATGAATAATTACATTCAAATCAATATAAAAGAACGGCATCATCTACAAGCCCATATATTAAATCTTGATTACATGTAATCAAATATTTAATATCTCAATAATATTTATGTTCAGAAACATTGCGTTTTTTCTGTTTCTGTTTAATGCAAAGATTTTTAATTTTTGTTATTTAATAGACTTTAGCTGGCTTCAACAATGTCTACAACAACAATAATTGATAATTACATGTAATATGCTTACACATTTATTGAATGTGACAAAACAAAATCATTTTTTTTACAGATACATGTAAGTCACCGAAAGCAGCAATTGCATTTTATCATATACAACCAGAAACAAATCTTATTGTCTGATAACTGACATCTATAATAAATTGTACGTAGTACTACATGTCATATAAAATACTATAACAAATTTCAATTGACCTGACGCAAGACCGCCTATCAACCAACCCACTGAACACGTGGCATTGTTTGTCCAAATTAATACAATGTAATACAATGTAGTGTTTACTTGTCTAAGGACAATGGCGGCCTTGAAAACAATATCGGTCGCTGATGGGATTATCAATTTGTTTAATTGACATCCCGGAAGGTTAATTTTACAAACATACTTTATATCACTAGTTTACTATTACAATAAAATACACCACCACCACCAACAACATAAAAACAAAAGACAGACAGCTCATCTATCACGTGACACCCCTTAGCTATGTTGAACATCAATTATATATTTTGTCATGTTGGATCATCAATTTCATAACAGCTGACATACTAATACGAATATTTTGATAACTCACATGTACATAGAAATCATATTTACGTTACCAAAAACTCTTGCGCGTACGTGCGTGTATGCGTGTATGCGTGCGTACGTGTCATACTATTTATGTCATTAACTTTTTATTGTTGTTAATTATGCATGTACTTATCTCCAAAAGGAAGAAATAAAGAGTTTGACTTGAATTGACACATTCTCTAATTCTTTCCCAGTTTCAAGCATGGGCGTAGGAGCGTTTCAATGATTGGGGTGTGTGGGACAACCTCAGAAGAGAGTGTATATGGAGGGGAGGGGGTGGGGTCATTCCCCCTTGGCCTCTCGGCTTATACGCCTACATTATGTTGTTATGTTACATATGACATCATATACTGTTTTGGTTCAAACGTTTGTTCAGTTTATTTATTGGTGTTTAGCTAAATTCGTCATCATTCAATAGTAGTACACAGTTTATGAAACCTGTTATCTGTTTGGCTTTACTATTTAAATGGCTCTTTAGATTTCATATAGTTGACAATTCATTGCATTCATTTTATATTAAATTGCAACTGTTGTATGATGTTATATATAAATATATATAAAAAATATATGTTTTAAATCTGTGTTATGTAAATGTGAAGCGCAATAGAATATTTTATAATTTTTGCTCTATATAAATGTCATGTATTTGTATTTGTATTTGTATTTGTATTTATAAGTGTTTTGTATACAAACAGTATGTAACAGCATATTATATTTAATGACAACCTGAATATAACTATACGAGGGGCGGTCAGAAAGTATGTGGACTTTCGCTCCTGCTAGGAAAGTATTACAGTCTTATATATTATAGTCTTACAGTCAGAAATATACTCCATTTACATGTATACACTTTTGCCATCGATGTTGGGAGCTTTTTTTCCCCTCTGCAAACCAAACAAACGGATCTTTGTCTAAGGTACTGTACGACAATGAGATCAAAACAGATTTCGAGTTGTATTTGGTCCCAGCGAGCATTTTCTTCAATTCTGGAAACAAATAGATGTCGCTCGATGTAAGTTTTTGGCTATATGGAGCGTGTGACAATATGTTAATTAAATGTAAACCTTCCAGATAATCCAACGTTTAGGTATTTTTCATTAATTTCAAATAAATTATACAGTGAGTGTACTATAAAGCTTAGTTTGTGTGTACGTACTTTCTAAGTAAATGTTTTATTAACAAGTTTTATTCTTTTTTTAACATAATTCTTCACAAACAAATGCCATATTTACAAAGAAATAGGTTTGCGCGTCTTTAACATATTCTCAGGTATTCACTCAAGTATAAAATAACATAAGTATAAAGAAAGACAGTTTAGAGGAGGTAACCTTGATTTTACACAGGATTCAGTAAAACTGCATAACGATTTATTAACATGGTTACAGAAAAGACAAGTAACCATTCGAAAATCGGTCAAGACTGTAAGTATCGGAGTAAACCATAGAAAATATTGTTGGAGAAGAAAAGCTTAACATTTTCAACAATTTCTGGGGTCATGACTCGGTGGACTTCCCAGACATAGGATTGTCACAAACGTTGGTTTGACCGTTGCTAAATTGAGAAACACAATTATAAAATGCTGAACGTGACATGCAAACATCGCCAAATCTTTCAGGTAGTTTTTAAAAATCGCATGGCTTTATACCATCTGCAAGCAGGAATGTTATAACTTTACGTTGTTCACAACACCAGTCATGTATGAATGACAAATAATCTCTTTAGGGGCGATTTTATTGATAATACAGTCAAACGTGTGTAAGAGGTCATATCCTTTAAGCAGCCACCTGTCTTAAGCAGCCACATTTACTGTTCCACATGTCCATGCTTTCAGAGCAAATTAACCTGTATTAAGCAACAACCTAGCTTAACAGGTCACTCTTTCCCTTGACTGGCTGCTTAAGACAGATTTGACTATATGTCAACCTTATTTTCTGTTTATAATTGGAGAATTAGACTTGATCTCAGAGATATGCGGTAGATTTTGTTGATTCACTGTCATTTTTACATTAGCAATGTAGCTATGTGGAAAATATTTGTTGAAATAATTTTATGCCATAGAGGGATAACAGACGATCAGTTTACCTAATGATTTTCCCGGTATTCTGGAAGGTTAACCAGTAGTCGAACACACCCAATTCCGCAAGTAACTCATAACAAATTCCACTTGAATCAGAAGTGAGAGATGAATGACAATGAGGTGCAATGTCGTATATCAATCGTTACGGAGACTGTCCGAGCGGGGGATTCGAGCATACGACCTATGGATTGATAATCAGACACACAACTACCGACCTACCTATCATTATAAAATTAACAATGCAATTATTGACGAGAGAGTGCTGTTTCTGCACATTTTTTAATGTGTTAATCAAACATACGTGATAAGCGAGAATGTCGAAAAGTCCACAAATGTTCTGACTGTACCTTGTATACACAAGGTCCTGTTATTAGACATACAAGTATGCTACATATGCTACAGAATTACTGATTTACAAAGTCATCGCTGCTGTTATTTTATATTCTACGTTTGTTATAGTAATACTTATTTATAATTGCTCGGGTGCTGTTTATGTATGTCCTGCATCTGTTATCGATTTATTAATGTCATTATTCCGATATATAGCTGGCATTATTACCGATTTCTAAATGCCATTATTACCGATTAAATAAATGCCATTAGTTTCGATTTCTAAATGCCATCATTACCAATGTATCGATGTCATTAGTTCCGATTTACAAATGCCATTAGTTACGATTTATATATGCCATTATTACCGAGGTACGATTTATATATGCTATTATTACCGATTTATAAATGCCACTATTACCGATTTATAAATGCCATTATTACCAATTGATTAATGTCATTCATAAGTTCCGATTTATAAATGTCATTTAGCTGTGAATGTATAATCTAAATCTGATATATTTCTGACTGCTTTATAAAGGCGATGACGTTGTTTTTATATTCCAATATGATAAAATTATAATTACTGATTTATGGTGTCAATATACAATCTTAATATGTGATATTTTCTCACTACTTTAAAAACGTCTTAATGGTTAATTTAGAATTCGATTATTAGATATAAGATAACTAATAATAAAGTGTGTCCGTGCCAATTTGCACGATTATATATGACATACTTGTAAAGCACTTTTATTCGATAAATAAGACCTATGTATCTCTGGTATTCTATAAAATAAAACATTTTGATTGACGTCGTTGTGCCGCAGATGAGCAGATATATGTTTTTAATTAGTAGCAATAGGAGGTAAATCATCAAAGTTATCACAAAGATATTTCACAACCTCGAAATGGCCGTTGCGTACGGTGTTCCGTTAGGGCCATCGTGCTATCGCTTTGTCAACAAGCACGCGCGATGCCACGATTGCACGATGACACGATGGTGATGACGCGATGACACGATGACACGATGGTGATGACACGATAGCACGATGACGATGACGCGATGACACGATGACACGATGGTGATGGAGCGATGCTACGATGGAAATCAAGAGAAACGCTTACTCGTGTACTTTATTTTAACACGACAATGACTAATATATAATAAAATAATTAATGAATTTAAATGAATTCCAAAGTTTTCGCAGTGAATTACTAGTCTAGTTGTCTAGAAGGTATTAGGTTCGGAATGATACATATGTGTGCTAGCACTGAACAGCTGTTAAAACGACAATAAACACCCAACAATACAATACAATGTACATTCAGTCATATGTCACTTGAACAATGAACTTGTTCACTTTTCTCTTACCATTTGATTGTTGAGTTGAGTGTTTAGCGTAATTGTTATGCAATCGAGAGCTAACAGACGATCAGAGGGTCGTGGGTTTGATCCTCCGCCACGGATATGTGTGAGACGGATACTATATTCGTATGTGTGAGACGGACACTATATTAGTATATGCTTAGTACTGTTTCTACCCAGGAATACACCGAACGTGATTAATAATAACTTGTGTCACAATCAAAGTGAAATAAATACATTTTAAGTAAGTGTTAACAGACGACCAGTTAAACTCATTTGCGCAACTAACTGATATCTTTCCCGTTTGAAATGGTACAGGAAATAATCAAATGGGACGACTTGTCTTTTGATGGGACGAGTTGTATTTAAATAGGGGACAAGTTGTCTCGAAACTTGGGACGAGTTGTCTCAAAATGTGGGACGAGTTGAATTTGGGACGACTTGTCCATTACTCTTTTGAAACAGCGGTTAGAGACTAATGACAATGAGACTGATAGTCGTTTATCAGTCGTCACGGAGAATGTGTTGTAGATTACTGGCGGGTATTCAAACTTATGTCCCCTGGATTGACAGTCAGACACGCTACCAACTGATCGAACAAGGCCCGTTTTACCATGTATTGGCAATCCACTTTGAACAGTGCTCACTAATTCCTAATTTGGTGTTTAACTACCAAAAATATTTTCTTACTCGACACTCGACTTTCTTGCTCAATACTCAGTTTTCTTAATAGACACTCGTCTTTCTCACTCGACACTGAACTTTCTCACTCGACACTCGACATTCTTACTCGACACTCGACTTTTTTACTCGACACTTGACATCCTTACTCTATACTCGACTTTCTTTTTTGACACTCAAAACTCTACCAAAGGTGACATAACGCAAAGCCATAGTCTCTGTGATTATTGACTGATATACGGCATTGCGCCTTATTGTCATTTGTGTCACATCGCTGATTCAACAGACAGACAGACAGACAGACAGACAGACAGACAGACAGACAGACAGACAGACAGACAGACAGACAGACAGACAGACAGACAGACAGACAGACAGACAGACAGACAGACAGACAGACAGACCACTAAGCATCGGTATTTTACACCATCTATTTTATCATTTAAGATTTTGTCTGTTGTTTACCGGATCTACATCAACTTTTTTGTGAATCTGTCGAAATGACTATAATCATAATATGTACCTTTTCATTAATTTACCATTCACGTAATAACATATTTGCACACATAAATAACTCACTTTTATTGATTATAATATAAAAAGAAAACATATGACTGTGTATCTTATATGAATTTCCCTTTTCAGCAGCATTTGTGTCTCCGGGTATGTAAAACCTGACACAAAATAACCCCAAATACTTGAATCCATGATGTCTTCCAGTATTATTATTTTTAGTATGTCTTACAGGAAGGCGATGCCACGATAGCTATCGTACCATCACCATCGTGTCATCGTGCTATCGTGGCATCGTGTATGCTTGTTGACAAACCGATAGCACGATTGCCCTAACGGAACACCGGAGTTACGAGACGCTCTATGTAATACAGTATGACCAGCAGAACTAGTGGCAATTGGATCTACACCGTGTTCTATAAGATAAACTAAACATTTTAGGTAGCTTCCATCTGCAGCATCATGAGCAACAGTGTCGTTATTTTTATCCGTCATCTTGATTAAACTAGAATATTTGTTACAAAGATATTTCACAACTTACAAATGTCCGCTGTACGACGCGGCATGTAATGTAGTTTTACCAGCAGAATTGGTTGCAGTCGGATCTATTCCTTGTTCTATAAGATAAACAAAACAATCAAAGTGTCCTCCCACTGCCGCACAATGAGAGTAGTGTTATCATCATTATCCGTAATATTGATTAAACTAGAGTATTTGTTACAAAGATATTTCACAACATTCAAATGTCCGTTAGATGATGCTGCATGTAATATAGTTCTACCATCGGAACTAGTTGCCATCGGATCTACACATTATTCTATAATATAAACTAAAAATTCTAATTGTCCTCTATCTGCCGCATCATGAGCAGCGGTATTGTTATTATCAGCTGTCATCTTAATCAAACTAGAATATTTGTTACAAAGATATTTCACAACATCCACTTTGCCCCCATATGACGCGCTGTGTAATATAGTTCTTTCAGTAGAGCTTGTAACCATTGGATCTACTCATTGTTCTATAAGATAAACTAAACATTTTAATTGTCTTCCCTCTGCCGCAGCATGAGCAGCAGTTCTGTTATAATTATCTGTCATATTAATTAAACTAGAATATTTGTTACAAAGATATTTCACAACATCCAAATGGCCGTAGTATGACGCTGTGTGTAATGTAGTTCTACCAGTAAAACAAGTTGCAATCAGATCTACTCCTTGTTCTATAAGATAAACTAAACATTCTAATTGTCCTCCCTCTACTGCAGCATGAGCAGCAGTTCTGTTATAATTATCTGTCATCTTAATTAAACTAGAATATTTGTTACAAAGATATTTCACAACATCCAAATGGCCGTAGTATGACGCTGTGTGTAATGTAGTTCTACCAGTAGAACAAGTTGCAATCAGATCTACTCATTGTTCTATAAGATAAACTAAACATTTTAATTGTCTTCCCTCTGCCGCAGCATGAGCAGCAGTTCTGTTATAATTATCTGTCATCTTAATTAAACTAGAATATTTGTTACAAAGATATTTCACAACATCCAAATGGCCACCATATGACGCGCTGTGTAATGTAGTTCTACCAGTAGTACTAGTTGCCATCGGATCTACTCCTTGTTCTATAAGATAAACTACACAATCTAATTGTCCTCCCGCTGCCGCATCATGAGCAACAGTGTTGTTATTATCGTCCGTCATCTTGATTAAACTAGAATAATTGTTACAAAGATATTTCACAACATCCAAATGGCCACCATATGACGCGCTGTGTAATGTAGTTCTACCAGTTATACTAGTTGCCATCGGCTCTACTCCTTGTTCTATAAGATAAACTACACAATCTAAGTGTCCTCCCGCTGCCGCATGATGAGCAACAGTGTTGTTATTATCGTCCGTCATCTTGATTAAACTAGAATAATTGTTACAAAGATATTTCATAACATCCACTTTGCCCCCATATGACGCGCTGTGTAATGTAGTTCTACCAGCAGTACTAGTTGCCATCGGATCTACTCCTTGTTCTATAAGATAAACTAAACATTCTAAGCGTCCTCCCGCTGCCGCATGATAAGCAGCAGTGTTATCATCATTATCCGTCATATTGATTAAACTAGAATAGTTGTTACAAAGATATTTCACAACACCCAAATGGCCTTTGCATGACGCTGTGTGCAATGTAGTTCTACCATCGGAACTAGTTGCCATCGGATCTAGTCCTTGTTGTATAAGATAAACTAAACAATCTAAGTGTCCTCCCACTGCCGCATTATGAGCAGTGGTGTAATTATCATTATCCGTCATCTTGATTAAACTAGAGTATTTGTTACAAAGATATTTCACAACATCCAAATGGCCACCATATGACGCGCTGTGTAATGTAGTTCTACCAGTAGTACTAGTTGCCATCGGATCTACACCTTGTTCTATAAGATAAACTAAACAATCTAATTGTCCTTCCTCTGCCGCATTATGAGCAGCAGTGTTATTATAATTATCTGTCATTTTAATTAAACTAGAGTATTTGTTACAAAGATATTTCACAACATCCAAACGGCCGTTGTATGACAGTCTGTGTAATGTAGTTCTACCAGTAGAGCTAGTTGCCATCGGATCTACACCTTTTTCTATAAGATAAACTAAACAATTTAATGGTGCTCCCGCTGCAGCACCATGAGCAGCAGTTCTGTTATAATTATCTGTCATCTTAATTAAACTAGAATATTTGTTACAAAGATATTTCGCAACATCGAAATGGCCACCATATGACGCGCTGTGTAATGTAGTTCTACCAGTAGTACTAGTTGCCATCGGATCTACACCTTGTTCTATAAGATAAACTAAACATTCTAATTGTCCTCCCTCTGCCGCATCATGAGCAGCAGTTCTGTTTTTATTATCTGTCATCTTAATTAAACTAGAATATTTGTTACAAAGATACTTCGCAACATCGAAATGGCCACCATATGACGCGCTGTGTAATGTAGTTCTACCAGTAGTACTAGTTGCCATCGGATCTACACCTTGTTCTATAAGATAAACTAAACATTCTAATTGTCCTCCCTCTGCCGCATGATGAGCAGCAGTGTTATTATAATTATCTGTCATTTTAATTAAACTAGAGTATTTGTTACAAAGATATTTCACAACATCCAAACGGCCGTTGTATGACGCGCTGTGTAATGTAGTTCTACCAGTAGAGCTAGTTGCCATCGGATTTACACCTTTTTCTATAAGATAAACTAAATAATTTAATTGTCCTCCCGCTGCCGCATCATGAGCAGCAGTTCTGTTATAATTATCTGTCATCTTAATTAAACTAGAATATTTGTTACAAAGATATTTCGCAACATCGAAATGGCCACCATATGACGCGCTGTGTAATGTAGTTCTACCAGTAGTACTAGTTGCCATCGGATCTACACCTTGTTCTATAAGATAAACTAAACAATTTAATTTTCCTCCCGCTGCGGCATCATGAGCAGCAGTGAAGTTATTATTTTCTGTCATCTTAATTAAACTAGAATATTTGTTACACAGATATTTCACAACATCCAAATGGCCGTTGTATGACGCGCAGTGTAATGTAGTATTACCCGCGAAATTAGTTGCCATCGGATATACTCCTTGTTCTATAAGATAAACTAAACATTCTAAATGTCCTCCCATTGTCGCATAATGAGCAGCAGTGTTATTTTCATTATCCGTAAACTTGATTAAACTAGAATGCTTTTTACAAAGATAGTTCACAACTTTCAAATGTCCCTTATGTGCCGTTATATGTAGTACTGTTGTATTGTTAATATCGGGTACCTCTGGGTCTACTCCATTATTTTCAAGATAAATAAAGACTTCTAGCAAGTCAGGTGTTGTATAATTTACATTGCTTGCAGCCAGATGGAGACAACCTTTGTTACTTATATCTTTATTAGTTATGTTAGAACCGGAGTCCACCAACAGTTTCAACATTTCAAAAGTGGAATAAAAAGTTGCATAGTGAATTGGTGTCCGTTTTTCGTTAATCGTTTCAGATGCAAGAAGGTCTAATTTCATAGAAATTTCACATTTTCCTAGTATGTATTGAGCCATTACAGTATCACCATGGCGACACACTTCATGGAGTAAATTTTCACCAGTGTCATATCTCTGAGCACCGATGTTACCACCAGCATCCAGAAGCAGTCTCATAACCTCAACGCTCCCTCCCTTTACAGTGGCAAACATACATTCTTCTGTATTTGTCATGCTAGAACTTATTAAATATTTTACTATTTCACTTTTCCCGCGAAGACACGCTTCTTTCATTGCTTTTTCTTTTTGTATCTCCTTGTGACTTAGACTTAACATTAATGGATTTTGATTGATTTCATTTTCTATGGCTTCAATAATGTTAATGTATCCATACATAGCAAAATATACCACGAGAGAGTTGGTGCTGTCGTCTTCCTGATACCACAGTTCCGGTTGTATCACTTGAACAGCAACTTTAATAAAGTCTGACCGTTGCCAGAGTGGAGATCCTGCGATGATTTTTATTTCTTGTGCTAACTTTACTGAAATACACGTCTCTTTAACACGTTTTAGTAGCAATTGATATGTCCTGTTCACTTCACCGTCTGTTAACGTATTACTAAATGTAACAATAGTTTTCAATGGACAGTATTGTATGAGAATTTCTGGAAGTATAACAATTGTTGCCTTAAAAATAGCTTCAAGGATTGTATCATGAACAAACGCGTAACTCCCATCTTCATTAGTTTGAAGATATGTCTGCAATAGAGATTGTGCTTCCGTTCGCATCACGTTCTGATTCAGGGTATTGACTCCAAAGTATTCTTTTATTTGTTTAAAGCATTGTGTCTCACGATCATCAAGTAGTGATGTTTTAAACGTTTCGTCACAGAACATTGTCATTAGTAAACAAACAAAACTTGCAATATCTTTTTCCGATATACATAGTATGTCCTCTTGCAATACTTCAACAGGTCTGGTAAATAAATTATGAATATCTTTTCCTTTCATGACTCGGCAAAGTAAAGGGAACCCGACACCATAGTTTGTTTCCTTCACAACTTTAGCTATTTGTAATTTTGAAATGTCAATATCTAAATGTTCAGCATAGTTGGTAAACATTTTTCTTTTTTCGTCCAAGTTCATCGTAGACTCATCTAAATCTAACGTCCAAATTTTATTGAAAATGGTGTGAACACTTTCATTTGAACATTTGTTTCGTATATTCTTTCTAATAGTGATAACAACAAACACAATATCACATTTAATGTATGATAGCAATGTAGTGATGTATCGATTCCAATCTGATACTTGTGTCTTTTCTATGTTTATTCTACCTAAAAAATCGTCAAATAGTATTAGATACCTGTTTGAGATATCTATCATTTCTTCAACTTTATTTACGGTCGGATCGCAAAAAATCAACGTTTTCAAACAGGATACAGAGTCCGTCATCTCCTTTAAAGCATTCAATGCAATGTGGGTTTTGCCAACTCCGGGGTTGCCTTGAATTACTACGATGTTATTACTCTTAAGCAGTTTTACTGCCATCTGAGTTAGTCTTGTTTTGTGATCGATATTTAGGTTTTGTAAGTCGCACATGTGTGCCTTAAGTCGTAACTCAGCTTCGGCTGAAATAAAATTTGAAATAAATGTTTTCGATTAATATATTATATTCTATAGCATTTATATTATTAGCTCATGTTTTTGTGTGTTTCGTAAATTTTATATCAAGAGCTAATTACCAATGAACTGTTTCATTTTTATTATTATTTAATGAAATATGTATATTCTGTAGTCTTGATGCCATTAGATTATCATTAATGCATATTTTACATATTTTTATACCAATAGCTAATGAGTTATGCATGTTCTGTAACATTGATAGGATTAAGTAAATGAATTCTGTATTTTCCGTGATATTTATATAACTGGCATTATTTACTTTACTCTCTTTTTACTTCAAACTGTCCATTAATGATTACTGTATATCATATACCAAACTTGAAAGCATGTACCATATATATCACTAGTTAAAATTAATATATACATTCGATACCAGTAACAATGTTATTTAATTGCTTATATGTATTGTGTACCATGTATATCTTTAGAAAAAATAGAAATATTTATACATGTATAACTGTTTTACTTTTCTTTCTCATCATTTCATGGTACACATATGTCGAGTAAAAGAGTTATTTGTGAAAAATAGCTTTTGCAATGATGTACGATTTTCGTCATTACATTTTGGTTTCTTTTTCACGAATCAAAACATTGTTGTTATAAGGCAATTTGTTTAACTGTAAATATTTGTTTGAAAGTATAGTTTGCATAATTTTGAATATTCATAATCTTTTTTTCTTTATACCTGGTTGTTATTTCATTTTATTATTTTGTTTATATTTGTTTACAAAATAAACACAAATTTGATGCATATTTGATTTTTCTTTTCAGTATTTATTATCTTTGATATGATGTACTAGATTGTATGGAAATACTGTTTCTTTTATAAAAATGACCTAATGCTTAAAATATAACACAATATTAGATAAATAAACAACTGGAAAATCGTGTGCTATAAGATTTAAGAGCATGTATTCTTTTCTTAAAATTATCTGGGTTTCGATTTATATTTCATAATAAGTCAAAATAAAACAACGGTACTTAATAACACAGAAGTTACAGCAGATAAACACTACACACCGCAATTTTAATATTTACTATCAAATCAACCTCCATAGAAATCTAGGAGAAAAATAACCTGAAGTCATAAGACAAAATGTATTATTATCTGTAACTATATAATATTTCCTTTTTAATCAATGTCATATAAGTAAGACTCTCATGATAGTGTTTTTAGTATTAATTTATTAAGACTGCGTTATGCCCCTTTAAGATTAATAAAAAACCGCTAAAGTCGTTGGTTCGAGTCACGCTCACTCTTAAAACTTTATGTGAGAAAGTTTCCAGTTTCTTGCGGAAGGACGGTGGTTCTACTCAGTCTGAGGTATTCGTTAACCAGTAAAACTGGATATGCCATATATAACCTGAAATGTGTTGAAAATGGCATTAAACCCCATTTTAATTTTTTTTTGTTAAGGAATGGTTCATCCCGGTCCAATACACATATTACGTGGTGATAAAATGGATCACTTTTCAATGATTGAAATTAAAAAAATGCATAACTGCACTTTTATGGTTAAGTATCGTATATATGTTCTGTGCAATCATTACTTTATTGTTACTTTACTATACTATACCAGATTTGTTAAAAATGTATGTTATGCTTTATTTGTATCGGTATATAATGATAGTATCATTACTGTATTACTGTATGGTCTGTGTTTTATGTCATTAATTCATTATTATTGTATAGTTTGTAACATCTAATGGTTTATGTGTAATATAGACCATTTATATCATGAGTTGATATCTAATTATATTCCATTCACACATTTAGTTTATTACTATAACATTATGTTTAATTTCCGCTTTTAGTTAATGATTAATGTATAATATGAACCGTTTTAATCGTTATACGTAAATTTTAACGATGTTTTTCCTATAAATATGATATTATGTCAGTTTGAAATGATTGAAGGTAAGTTTTAAAGGGAGTATATCAGGAAAAAACACTATATGTGTCTTAAAAAATAACATTATTTTTGAAAAAGATAAAGAGCATCTTTTTATTATAAATAAATAAAAACTGAATGGTTAACGTTAATCAAATCCATCGAAGCGTGACAAAATCGATGTTTCAATCGGAATGGTAAATTTGAAAAGAAATTCCTATTCTAAAAATAGACAGCACTTAAATACTGCTTGAAGACCTTCTCATCTTCATTCGGACTCTTTCTAAGATGAAACAATTTTTACAACGTGTAAACCTGAATGACGGATCAAATTGAAATCAAAATGAAACTATGTGACTTATTTAATACGTCATAAAATATGTTGCAATTTTAAGCGGGAAATACTTTTTAGTCTAACCTAGGCGCGTATCCCATGTAAGGAAACCCCTTTTCAATATATTATTTTCACATGATTAAATAGATATCCTTTTGGCAATATGGCGTTAATGAGTATATATAGGCATGGTATATTGGAAAATAATATTTTAAGTCAATTTTAAAATTTTGAAAAATCCTGATATATTCCCTTAAGATAACAAGTTTTTACGTTTTCCAAAATCAACTTCAAACGTCGTGTATTTTTAAGTGTTTTCAATTCAAATTCATGAAAAAACTAGCGTGAACTCGTGTATATCAACTCCGGCGTAATGATTAGATGTAAAGGTAACAAACATTGAATTTTATCTGCATGAAAGTTATACTCTTATCACAGGAAATACAATAAGCAATTTAATAATGTTATTAAAAACAATAATTATTTTGAGTTAATATTGATTTTTAATATTGATCAGTTCATGTTTTTCTCTCTTCAAAACTAATGTAATAAATTCACTTTTAACTATTTAAATATGACTCCTTCATGTTTCTAATTGATATTCGATACATTATAGTTAACATGCCTTACCAATTTTTCTATCCAGTTTCATTTGATCGACAGTCTGAATTTGTTGCTTTTCCAGGATACCATTGTTTGTCTCCAGCAAGTTTCCAACGTCATCTGGTTATATAGATATAGATGATATAAAACGTATACGATGTATTAAGAAATTGGATATCCACGTTCGGCCATCTGCTTAGCTCAATCAGGAAATAACCTTGTTTCGCACCATTATGAGTAGTAATCAACGTTCGGCAGTCTGCTTAGTTTAATCAGGAAATAAAAGAACTGCGCACAATTGCTCACTCGTGAAAATATCATTTTTAGTGTCACCACGACATAAAATATCATTTGATCTTACGCCAAAACAAGCAAATTTTATTTAATGCATTTACATATTTTTTGTTTATTTTGACCTCAATTCACCATAAGATATTATTGAATTCATAAAAAAAATGTTGTTTTTTTAAAATTAATATGCAAGGACAAAAATATTTTTTCCCATAATTTCACTGTTTGAAACAGTGGCTTACCATAAATAATCCACTGAGTAATGTAATTCATCAAAAAGCATAAGATAAGTCACTAAAATACATTTAAGTTAAATATTAATATGAAAGAGGGAGACGAATTACACAAATATACCAAACATGGATTAATAGACTTATTCTATGTGAAAGCATCGATACTGACATAAGTCCTTGCACTAGACTTTCACTGTGTTTTCCTGTATATTTGAGTACCATTTATACGGGTATTTAAAATCGGGCTTATAATATCGTACGCAATTTATGAGACAATCTGTCTGATTAAACTGTGCAAAACATTATTGTACTTATGATATATAATGATACTATACATTTAACTACAGAGGTATTTTAACCGCATTATCAATAAAGTCTTACTTTTTTAAATTGAATATTGCTTCAGCCTCAAGATAACTGGTTCAAATTCCATAAAACACTTAAGCAACGGAAAATTTAAAATGTACATGGAGATGAAATAGTATAAGCGTATATCTATATACCTATTTGCTTCCTTAAATCGGCATGGTAGAATTCCAATTTGTCTTCAACTGAACTGAGCCGACTTTCCACATAAGCATTATCCTTCTTCCGTTCTCCTGAAATATAGATGATTTACACCTGACTGCCAATTGTGTATGTTAATATTTATACACATGTATGTTAGATTGACGTGTAACTCTGTAAGTATACTTATGGAATGAAAGGAAAATATAAAGCATACTACAAACATTAAAATGAGATGTCACATTAAGATCATATAAAATATGTGTTACAAAATGTGATATAAATGAATATGGTAGTTATTGAAGAAAATAGATTTGAAGAAATTCGAATTTAATTACAGTGAAAGTTATAAAATGAACATTAATATATAAAGACACTGACACAAAGTATCTTCTCTTTCTAAAAATACTATTCGATATTATTTCTTAGATTTAAATTTTAATTTGATCTTCAAATTATTAACGTAACATTTTCATTCAATTTAAAATTTTGAAAGACATACCTTCTATATTTTTTAACATCTGCTTAACTGACGATGTTTCTGATTTCATTTCCTCTCCCATCTCACTTATCATTTCTTCCACCTTCTTATCCGATCCGTACCATTCCTTAATTGCTTTCACGACTGTGTCTGACGACATCACCTCGATTTCTATACGATCAATCATATCTGTTAAAGCTTTCTTGCATTGTTGATCAGCTAACAAGAAGGATACACGATTTAGTGTGGAAGAAATATTTGCCCAGGTACTCTGGAATATTGACTCAGTCATAGCCAGTTGTACAGTATGGCCATGTACGGTGTTCCTCAACTCTCGTACGTCTCGAATAGCGTTCCATTGTCCTTGATTCAAAGTGACGAAATTTGTTAGTATTAAAGTTACTAGAGTTATGTCCCATTGTTTCAACTCAATAGGAATGCTGTTTTGAGGAAACATGAGAAAGTACTGTGTGTCCGTAATTTTCTTATTGTTTTTAAGACTTATGATTTCTTTTTTCTTAGATGCAAGGAGTGCAGCTACGTTATTGAATAATCCATTGTTCACCGTTTCCTGCAGAAGCAGTTGCCTAGAAAAATATCCTCCGCCATCTAAAATCAGCTTACAACAACGGAAGCAGTTATCCTGTTCCTGCCATGCAGGTGATCTGGCCATTTTTATGTCTTGGTTTAACTTACTGAAATGTTAAAAGACAAAATGTTTTCAGAGACCTCGCCTATACATTTATGTTAACGAAATGATCCAGCCGTACATAATCTGAAATAAACCTATGTAACTTAAGAAATTGGTGCGAAGTTTACAACAACACGTGCTACTTTCTAGCAATGCGTGTTTAGAAAGGTCGTCTATAAACAATTGTATTCGTAATTGATTTTAGAAATCCGAAGATTTGTTATTGTCACGTGATATGAAAAATTAAGTTTCTATCCGCACAACAGTCGTGCCCATTATTGCCCTTATCAGCACGACGGTAATGCCGATATTGTTTATTATTGGCATGATAGGTGCTCGACAAGGGAAGTAAGCCACGGCAGATAGTCAAGGGGTGTAATTATATATCAGGGCATTTTCCAGCTTTTTCAAAATTATTTTGAGATTGATAGGATCTGTTATTCGGCATTCCATACTGCATTTTATTAAACGAGTTTTTTTCTGGACAAAAATATGAATTGACTGCAAGTGTCGGATTCTATTTATCACATTTCCAACAGATAAAGTAAGTAACTTACAAAAGGACAGACCCCCTTCATAGGCCGAATAACCATAACGAGATGTGTAAGTATAGCCTAAATAAAATAATTCTAACTAAAATAACAAATTTATCGATTTGACTATACATTTATTAAACAACAACATTCATTATACTCGCCAAGAACTTTTCTTGGACGAGTTTAATAAAATTGTTTAAAGTTGTATAAATGCGCGAATTAATACAAAGGTCTGGTGAATCGGCATCCAATCAAAGACGTTCAAGTTTGTATAACACGTGAGTGTAATCAAATATAAGTTATGGTTGCATTACGTAGTAAACAACGTTTGATATGTGATAAAAATGAATGAACGAGAGAGATGAGATATATATATATATATATATATATATATATATATAGAGAGAGAGAGAGAGAGAGAGAGAGAGAGAGAGAGAGAGATATTGTTGTTGCTTATTTTGTCCCGTTTCCTTTATCTTTATACAGAGTTTCCTACCTCTACTCTCTTCTTCTCTCAAAGCTGGATACAGTTTCCATCCGGATGTTAACAAGTTGGTTCTAATGTTTGAGGGGGACATTAAAATCGTCACTCACTGAATGGATTTTTTACAGGCATTTGCAAAACTTTTAGGCCTTCCCTACATCGTTATATAATGCACCAATCAGAATTGTTTTACATATTCCTGATTGCAGGTACTAAAAATAGCTGCCTACACAACCTAAGTGTTTCCATGGAAATAAAACTATATGTTTTAAAACGTTCACACGATGTTTGTGATTTAGTTATTTTGCTGTATTAAGAAAGTATGCTCTGAATAAAAACTTGCATATGTTTTAAAGGACATGTTGTTGTATTTCTATAATTTGTTTCCTATAAAAACCTAACTGCAGCTGTACAATTTACCAGATCGGTATTGCTCTTAATAAAACGTATGCCAGCGATGTATGGCTAACATCCCTGTTATGCCTTGGACAATTCGTGTTATTCAGACGTCTTCGTATGGCAGCCTTCCTGGTATTGTTAAAAGGATTGTCTTAAGATGTCTTGTCTGCTGCATATTGTATTATACTATATTGTCTTTTGATTTTTTGGTTGCATATATTGTCATGTCTTGTTAATTTTCCTTTTTTAACTCCTTTCATGTCTTGGCTTATATTAATTCCCTCGTTATGTAAATTAAAATGATTCCGTTGTGCCGATAAGGAAAATAAAAGACATGATGGTCGTGCCGATAGCCTTATCCTTGATATTTGCAATTCATTCCAGTCAACTCGCTCGGGAATAATCGGATTGATGATAGTTGTTTTGTTGAATTTATCGCTTGGCGCGATATAATTGACATGAAAATTCTGACTGTAAAACACGCATTACAGAAGCAGAAAATAAAACATGTTTCTGTACAAAAATCATAAAATAACTTTATATTATAGCGTTTAAATAATCAGTGTTAAATATGTTATCATAACAATATCGAACTTATAAGTCATGCCTATTAATATAGAAATTAAAAAGTATCTCGTATATATTATCGTAAATTCCGTTGTTGTGAATTTAATTATCTCCCTTTATGAAATTAAATATATATGAATTCACTGTATCTATATGATCCAACAGGTTTATAAATCTGTCCTTTATAAAGCATGTAAGTAGTCATGAATCCTTAACTAGATCCTACTCATATAAAGCTATCAGTTCATGTATGTAAGTTTGTCCATCCTGTCAAGATGTGTTGCATGTAAATCTATAGTATATAAGTCATGGTCGACACCAAATTTATTTGGTTTGGCAGAGGCCTTGATATTGTATCTATGGTTTGCATTGTGGCTAGGCACACTTGCCGTAGTCTGGTCTGTATATTTATGTTGTGGTTATTCACAAATAATTATTTCCATATATATATATATATATATATACACACACACACACACATATATATACACATCTTTATGGAATATTAATGTTTCAAAAAGAGACGCATGTCATGTTAACGTTTTATGCAATGTTATAATTTTATAAAGAGACATATTGCATGTCAGTATAGGTCACCTGCGACACTTGCTTTTCGAAACGATAAACGCCTTGAAAGGTTCGATCGGGAATAAAAACGTACCGGTATCCTGATAAATTTCGGACTATCTCGAAAGATGTCCATAGTATTTGAAAAGATTATCGTCTATTCACTATGCAATTCAATGTAATTTTATTCAGGCATAAATGATCCATATACAGGATACAATATACATGATTTAATATACAGGATACAATAAAATAGATAAATGAGGTAATAAAATATCTAAATTAAAGAAATAAATAAATTATAAATAAATTAATCTTATGTTGATTTAAGTGATCTGGATGCTTGTTTCGTACATGTCGAAGATAACTGCAAATATTTTCGTATGAATAAATATTTCATTGACACATAACCGTTGCAGAGGTATGTTTGTTTCAGCTAATCAGATCTTAACTTCAGATTGAAACGTGTTTTTCCTGCACAACTTGTCAAGACGTTTGTCTTGTAGAAAAGCAAGCGTCGCAGATGATCCAGACCTATTACATGTTAATGTTTCATAATCCTTTAAAAAGCAATATAATAATGGTAAAATAATAAATAAAGAGCTAAATATGACATAATAAAGTTTCAAAATTGAATGTTTAAGTTTTAAAAAAAAGATATACGACATGTTAAAGTTTCATGATTGTAGAAAATATACTTAAAGGTCATATAGACATATATGATATTTTAAAGTTTCATAGAGAAACATGTAACTTGTTATTGTTTACTATATAGTAGCATATGGAATATCAACGTTTTAAAAATTGCATGTACAGTTCTGCTGCACAAACATATGTCATATTAAAGTGTTTTTTTAAAACACATACTATATTAAAGTGTAAGGGAATATGGTATGTTTATGTTTAGATATACCAGTACAGATAAATGGCGTATTACAGTTTTAATATAAAGAAATATGATATGTTAAAGTTTAATATATAGAGAAAGGGTATATTAAAATGTAGATATACGTAATGTTAAAGTTTTGATATAAAGGTATATGGCATAATAAAGTTTGATATAGAGATATATGGCATAATGAAGCATTGATATAGAGATATATGGCATAATAAAGTTTTTATATAGAGATATATGGCATAATACAGTTTTGATATAGAGATATATGGCATGTTAATATTTTGATATTATATTTAATATAGAGGTAAGTGGCATGTTAAGTTTTGATATAGAAATATTTGGCTTAATGAAGTTTGATATAGAGATATATGGCATTATAAAGATTTGCTATAAAGATAAATGACATAACAAAGACTTGTTATAAAGATATATGGCATAAGAAAATTTTGATATAGAGATATATGGCATTTTAATGATCAGATATTATATTTGATATAGAGGTAAGTGGCATGTTTAAGTTTTGATATAGAAATATTTGGCATAACAAAGTTTGATATAGAAATATATGGCATAATAAAGATTTGATATAGAGATATATGGCATAACAAAGTTTAAATATAAAGATATATGGCATAATAAAGTTTTGATATAGAGATATATGGCATAATAAAGTTTTGATATAAAGATATATGGCATAATAAAGTTTTGATATAGAAATATATGGCATGTTAATGTTTTGATATTCTATTTGATATAGAGGTAAGTGGCATGTTAAAGTTTTGATATAGAAATATTTGGCATAATAAAGTTTTGATATAGAGATATATGGCATAATAAAGTTTTGATATAGAGATATATATGGCATACTTAAGTTTTGATATAGAGATATGTGGCATAATAAAGTTTTGCTTTAGAGATATATGGCATAATAAAGTTTTGATATAGAGATATGTGGCATAATACAGTTTTGATATAGAGATATGTGGCATAATAAAGTTTTGATATAGAGATATACGGCATAATAAAGTTTTGATATAGAGATATATGGCATAATACAGTTTTGATATAGAGATATATGGCATAATACAGTTTTGATATAGAGAAATATGGCATGTTAATATTTTGATATTATGTTAGATATAGAGACATATGGCATAATAAGGTTTGATATAGAGATATATATATATAGCATAATAAAGTTTTGATATTGAGATATATGGCATAATAAAGTTTTGATATAGAGATATATTGCATAATAAAGTTTTGATATAGAGATATATGGCATAATAAAGTTTTGATATAGAAATATATGGCATAATAAGGTTTTATATAGAGATATATATGGCATACTTAAGTTTTGATATAGAGATATGTGGCAAAATAAGGTTTTATATAGAAATATATATGGCATACTGTAGTTTTGATATAGAGATATGTGGCATAATAAAGTTTGATATAGAGATATATATGGCATACTTAAGTTTTGATATAAAGATATATAGCATAATAAAGTTTTGATATAAAGATATTTAGCATAATAAAGTTTTGATATAAAGATATATGGCATAAGAAAATTTTGATATAGAGATATATGGCATTTTAATGATCAGATATTATATTTGATATAGAGGTAAGTGGCATGTTAAAGTTTTGATATAGAAATATTTGGCATAATAAAGTTTGATATAGAGATATATGGCATAATAAGGTTTGATAAAGAGATATATGGCATACTTAAGATTTGATATAGAGATATATGGCATAATAAAGTTTTGCTATAGAGATATATGGCATAATAAAGTTTGATATAGAGATATATGGCATAATAAGGTTTGATAAAGAGATATATTGCATACTTTAGTTTTGATATAGAGATATTTGGCATAATAAAGTTTTGATATAAAGATATATGGCATAATAAAGTTTGATATAGAGATATATGGCATAATACAGTTTTGATATAAAGATATATGGCATAATAAAGTTTGATATAGAGATATATGGCATAATAGGGTTTGATAAAGAGATATATGGCATACTTAAGTTTTGATATAGAGATATGTGGCATAATAAAGTTTTGATATAGAGATATATGGCATAATACAGTTTCGATATAGAGATATATGGCATAATACAGTTTTGATATAGAGAAATATGGCATGTTAATATTTTGATATTATATTTGATATAGAAATATATGGCATAATAAGGTTTGATATAGATATATATACATAGTATAATAAAGTTTTGATATAGAGATATATGGCATAATAAGGTTTTATATAGAGATATATATGGCATAATAAAGTTTTGATATAGAGACATATATAGCATAATAAGGTTTTATATAGAGATATATATGGCATACTTAAGTTTTGATATAGAGATATGTGGCATAATAAAGTTTTGATATAGAGATATATGGCATAATAAGGTTTTGATATAGAGACATATGGCATAATAAGGTTTGATATAGATATATATATATATAGCATAATAAAGTTTTGATATAGAGATATATGGCATAATAAGGTTTTATATAGAGATATATATGGCATCATAAAGTTTTGATATAGAGATATATATGGCATAATAAGGATTTATATAGAGATATATATGGCATACTTAAGTTTTGAAATAGAGATATATGGCATAATAAGGTTTTATATAGAGATATATATGGCATACTTAAGTTTTGATATAGAGATATATGGCATAATAAAGTTTTGATATAGAAATATATTGCATAATAAGGTTTTATATAGAGATATATATGGCATACTTAAGTTTTGATATAGAGATATGTGGCATAATAAAGTTTGATATAGAGATATATGGCATAATAAAGTTTTGATATAAAGATATATGGCATACTAAAGTTTAGATATAAAGATATATGGCATGTTAATGTTTTGATATTATATTTGATATAGATGTAAGTGGCATATTAAAGTTTTGATACAGAAATATTTGGCATAATAAAGTTTGATATAGAGATATATGGCATAATAAAGATTTGCTATAAAGATATATGGCATAATAAGCTTTAATATAGAGATATATAGCATAATAAAGTTTTGATATAGATCCATATGGTAAAATAAGGTTTGATATAGAGATATTTATAGCATAATACAGTTTTGATATAAAGACATTTAGCATAATAAGGTTTGATATGGAGATATATATGGCATAATAAAGTTTTGATATAGAGATATATGGCATACTAAAGTTTTGATATAGAGATATATGGCATAATAAAGTTTGATATAAATATATATTGCATAATAAAGTTTTGATATAGAGATATATGGCATGTTAAAGTTCATATATTTCTATAAATACGTATGCCATGTATCATAAAGATACATACGAGTGTTGTTCGGTAAGTGGAATTTAGTTATAATTGACGTATGGTAGTATACTGACCCAGACAACAATAACCAAAATACTTAAAGTACTAAAACCTAGGTAAATAATGGTAAAGTAGAAATAAAAATATAAAGTTGATGTGAGATGTAGCCCGGAACAATATACAAACATATTGATGAAAAGTGAAATAGCAGATGTTACTGTTTACAAACCGTTGCTTTTTGTATGTGTACAACTAAATACATAAAATTATTTTATTTTATTTGTTAAGATTGTTTAGCTGTAAAAAGTATGTCTTAAGTCAATCTCAAAGACAACAGATATTTTAAATTTGTTTCAAAGAAATTTCCAAGTAAAGTGGTTTAAACAAAACATAATTGCCACCCGCGGGATTCGAACCCGGGTCGCCTGAGCGACAATCGGTTATGAATTCATCCGATTGGCTTATAAGATAAATGAATACGAACAGAAAACGTAATTAATCAAATAAAATTACAATATTACAAAGTACTGACAAATGTCCAGCTCCTGGTTTACATCTTCAAACTAAATTAGAAATGTGGAACTATTTCCTCCTGTTTTTTTAAAGTTGTTTCTATTTATTGAACAGTATTATACGAAGCTTCGATACGCGACTACTTAACCTATGTAAATGTGCCAAGGCAAAACGGATTAATACAGAAATGAAACATAAATGCAGTCGTTCATTACTACTAAACTGACAAGATCGATTTCGAAACGGTCAGAGATTCGTTATCACAAAAGGTTAGACATGTTAAAAAGCTAAAAAGAGAAACGTAACAGCAAATAAAGTACTAGACAATATGGTGGATTGATAGTATATTGATGCACGCATGTTACTTTTTTAAAACGAAAATATGCGACAATTTCCCAATCATATTATGATGTTTTGAGCCCAGTCCCGACTTACCTAGCACATTCTACTTGCAAATTAAAAGACTTATATGTATATATACTTGAAGAATCATGAAACGCACGGTGAATTTCAGAGCAATGTTGTCAAACAATTGTAAGCAATATTTATAATTTAAGAAAATGTATGTAAACTTTAAGATATTTCCTTAATGATTTTGTCATTAGCAATGATCATATTGACGGAATCATTGACGAAAAACCTTTACATTCTACAATACTCTTGATTAACTTAATGGAAGTTAAAACAAAATTTAATTTACTATGTTGAGAATACCCATATCAAAAATAGTTAAAGTCAATAAACATTTATGGTAATCTATCTTTAATCGATCGTGGCATGTAAATGTCTTCCTCCGAAACAGTTTAGCTGTAAAATATATTTTTATCTATTACTCTCCAAAACAAATCATTCCAGTAAACAATAATAACGAATATATTCTTATGTGTGCCATTTACATATTAATACCGTTCGTAAGGAGTTGACTGCCAGTGAATCAATATCATGTGCAAACACAATCGTTAATCTTTGCAACACACTACTGAACATTCGTAATCTGTCATCAAAAGGTCATCAAAAGATTGTGTTTTTTGCTTTATGAACTTATATGAAATTTTCGGAAAATATGCACAATGAATTTGTTCATTAGATTTTAGACTAAAAAATGACATTTACAATCAATAAATCCAGGTGACAGATTATTAAAGTTGAGTAGTGTATACCTGTAATTATCTTACCAGACCCATATTAGAGTACAGTGATATTATATGGGATAATGGTGTAACGTGGGAAGCTATCGAAACTCGTTGAATTATTATTTACCACTTCCGGTAACACTACAAGGTTTACGCGTGTTTTTTTTCACCTCTAGATATCTTTAGCAATCACCTTGTAACAGTGCCCTTAGATAACAAAGTGCCATATATGTTGTATTTAGTCTTACACAGATATTTACCAAATATGGGGTATGTGACACTCTCATTAGTGATTTGGGTATTGAATTTACCTCTAAGTACATGCAAGAGATATGCAGGTGTAACATTAAATTATTAACCCGTTGAAAAATGACCACATGGGTCACCTTTCAGCGGATGAGTGATCCATTTTTAACATTGAAAACTGATCCGACCGTTGTTTAATGACCCACCCACACGTAAAAAACTGACTCTCGTTAAAATCTGATCAGCAACAGTTGGAAGCTGACCGAATAGTCGGCCGGATCACATTTCAATATCGAAAACTACTATTATAAATATAATTGTTCTCGTGGATATAAAGTGTGAATTATAATCGGAAAATGTTGGTATACGATATATATAACAAAAGCTGTCGGAGGGACAGCGTGCTCGACTATTTCGATGCTGTTCTAAAACAACAGCATTTTCAGTAAATAAATACCAAATGGAAAACAATTAAAACACAGGGGTAGTAAAATTAATAAGCTATAATTATTACTTGTTTGTTGAAAATAAATTAGCAAAATAATTCACCAACACTATTTATTTTCATTATCAACAGTTATGATTTTTTTAACACAACAAAGTGAATGAACGGCTCGTATTGCCTTAATATTATTTAAATCCAACATTTGTCATTTGTTGCATTTGTCTTTCAAACTTTAAAATTGATTTAAACATTCATTAAATAACCCCAATAGGTGTGCCAATACCTAACTTAAGGCACATCATGTACGTATAATAGCCCTAAATACTTCAATTTGATGACTAGAATAATATAATCTGGTCAAGCAATACTAATATACAAATTAGAAACTACCTGAAATAATTCCAGCAAGAATTTAAAATATAGTGTAAGCTATAGCTGTTTCAAGATAAGTTTATCAATGATTTACATATGCGATATAATTATGCATTACCTTCAAATCAAATGATAATATACAATTTTTTGTTAATGGATCTATAGTCTTGTACCAATACATACAGTTTATCAATGCTGGATATCCTTCTACATTCTTAGTTGTTCAGTTTTATACATATATATACAATAATACTAACTTCATATCAGAGGGAAATATATCGGTACCAGTTCATGAAAATGGATCTATAATTGAAATAACCCTGTACCAGCATGTACAGTTTATCACAGCAGGATACCCTTTCATGAAAATGAAAAATATCAATTTAAAAAAAAATAAAACCTGAAAAGCTGACGCTATTTGTCGAACATCTAAGCTCAACGCCTTGTACTACAAACTTTAACCTGCTAAAAACAAAGTTCGAAAGAGCAATAACAGTTATGGATCTCGTCTTTGTGCGTTCCGTTGATACTGAACTTTAACTAGAAAAATTAAGTCCAAAAAGGGCCGTTACTGTGCCGAAAAGCAACCCAGAGTTATGATTCTTGTCTCTTGGTGTTCCTTTGATGATGATTAGCACGCATGTGAAGTTTCATTCATATCAAATGAGTGCTTCTATTTTACGAATAGTCGAGCTAAAAATGGCCGGTATACTATATATACGTTGTTGGTGATAACATGTGTGGTATCGGAATGGTGTTTGTTGGAATTGCCTTTGTTAGTGTGGTTGTTGTTTCACAAGTTAAAATGCGATGAAGCATTCATACATCAACTCGGTTAAAACTTTGCACTTTGCATGCAAGTAACTTTCATGCAAACATCTCAGTAACCACGTACTGGATTGTTTTGAAAACTCAACAAGTCTTTAGAGTTATCAAACGATCGAGTTAACTAACTCTTGGTTAAATTTAATGCAAATTATGGCCATTATTTGACTTAGAAATGCTGGTTAAAGTTTTCCGTGCAACTTGATATCATGCACATATCTCAATAACTGCATATGCGACTGATTTGAAACTACACTATTGCCCTCGTGTTGTCAAACATAGTCTCCCAGTTATGTCCCTTACCTCTGATGATGATTTTGACAACAAATATCTCTATTTTCTGCATTTGTATATTACTCACCTGGCCCATGGAGAAACAAAATATGTTTAAACCACAAACAAACATCTTGGTTAAACTTCTTTCCTCACTTAAAACGTTTAATAACTCAGAAACTCAGATCTAGAACCCAACACTTAATAATACTGACTTATGTGTGAAAAGTGCATGTGTGTAACAAATAATATAACTCGGTCAGGTATTTATTGACAAAGCAGTGCGAATAGTCTAACGCGCTGTTTTACGGACATGTCTTGTTTTTTCTACGAATACCTTTCTATTTTCGATGCAATTCATTACCTTTTTTTGTAATATGTAAATATATTTTAACAGCATAAACATAAATGATAATGCAGATTGTACATCGCTGTTAAAGGGAGTTGCCTTGCATTATATAATGATATGATTAAATTAAATGGTTCGCATGGGTTTTGCCAATGTCAATTTTTAAAGGAATTGTTTGTTTTATATATATCACTAATTACTTTAGCAACCATTTGTAATCATATCAGCCAATCGCAACAACCATGGATCATTATATAATCAATTAAGCGACCTTTGACCAACATGACCCTCTTGTTTCAAGGCAAGATGCCGAAAAAAATAGATATTTGACCCTAAAATCTACATGGGGCACTGCAGATGCAATTCCATATTGTTGCAACATGCGACATCAATCATGTGATGTTTTGCTAATATTTAACAAACCGTTAGAAAAGCACCCTATGTCTGATCAAAAATTAATACTGATCCGTTTTCAACGACTGTTTTGATCAGAATTTAATATTGAAATGTGACCCGCGTCAATTTTCAACGGGGTGAAGTTTGATGTTATACCGGCACATAGAGGTTAAAGATACTATCTAAATATATCTAGTGCTGTCCAAAATAGGTTAAACGTTGTGATGCTATCAGAAATGGTCTGTACAAGTCAACCTGCCAAACTTTAAATGGAGCATTAGCTGTCGTGTATATCAAAACTGTTAGTAACTTCCTTACTTTAAAATTTCGGATTTTATACTTGGAAATATGTCATACGTTTATAAGTGTAAAGCGTAAAATTCGCTTTTAACATTGTCAAATGTCCCTATACCAAGGCAGTCTACATGTTTCTACTCGGGAACAACACATATATTACAAGGACAATTACGTACAAATTTTTTTTTTTTCCTAAATATAATAATTCGGCTACTCAAATCGATTAAACGACTGTATATTACCTGGTAAAATTTTAAAGATCATTTTACACCTGTAAGTTTATCTTGAGTGAACTTATATGGAAATCGTTTGATTGAAATTTATAAAAATTATTATTTATGTAAAATCATGTATTAATGCATCAGACATGCACATTTCTACACGTTAATCTGTTTTGTAAAATCTATGGGCCCTAACTTATCTGTTCTTGTTTGAATGCCATCAGCTTTACACTGAAATAATGCATGCGGCTATTACCAATTCAGAACTTGTTACTAGCGTTGCTAAGATTAGAAAGACCCACCAAAAAGTGTTGTTTTTAATTGTGCTAGTAGCATGGTAATTTCTTAAAGTGCATTAACCACTTTTTAGTAATAAAATAGAGTTAACAGGTTAGGAGCTTGTCACAACGTACTTTAGTTTCGTACTTCAATTTTCGAGTTCCAACCTTCACAATGTAGTTCTTAAGTAATGCAGCAGACGGGGTGCTGCATTAATTTTACAGACGTGCACTGCTTAAGTGGGACTTCTAACGTCTTATCAATATTAATTTCAAACAGGAACAATTGCAACTTCAGACAAGTATGTTCATTAGCAGTGACTATGCAATTCTGTACAGTATGTATGCAGCCGATTCCATAGATTCTAATATAGATTCAGCTGACTTTCGTTCAGATTCCTTTTCTGTGTTAAGATTTTGTTTTGTTTATTTTCATGTGACAACTATCTTTGACAAGGTATTTGCAATTACTCTATTAGAAATAACACAGTGCATACTATTTAAGAGGTATGCCGCATCGGAGGCGTGTTTGTCTAAGCCAATCAGATTTTGATATCTGATAACGCATGATTAAGTTCATTGTAAATGCATGTGTAAAGATGTTGAACCACGCACAATTCAAATACGTATATAGGAACTTAAGGTCAGATTTGGGCGTGATTTATCATTCTTTACCCATGCATATAAACCAGAAAAAAGTTAACTTAATCCTGATAGTTCCAATAATATATATATTTATATTAGTTTGAGACCACTTATGTAAAATATGCGACAGTAAATTGAAACTATCTTCTGCCAGGTAAACGCGTAGGAATACATAACAGCATTAATATCCACCGTATTACCGTATAGATTATTGTTTCCGTCATCAGCTGAACTCCGCAGCTGGGTTTGCTTTTTGTAAAATGACGAAATATTTTGAGGTGAAAAAAAAAATACTCGCATTTCATCTCACGATTTTGACAAATAGAAAATCGATAATTAAAGGAGGTACCTACATAGTAGTTTGCATTGCACACAAGGTCAGTAGGTTAACGTCATTGTTTCAGTTTTGTCTACACGTTTGTTTAAGGTAGTTAGCGGTGTTTCAATCGGATTTTTTTGTTATCTGGCGTAATTTATCAAACATCTGTAACTTGATCTATGAAGTCTAAGCTTTTGTTTAAGCTTGTTATTTCAAATAATTTTAATAGCGCCCCCTGGTGGTACGTATATTTCGGACGATTCTCGCCGTTTTCCCTTGTAAAATAATCAATAATTAACTCAAAATTGTTTTAAATAACATAATTAAATTTCTTAATTTATTCCCTGTGATGCGGATAAAATACAATTTGTGTTACCTTTACATCCTTTACTTCTAATCATTACGCCGGGTTTGATATAAATGCGGGTTTAAAAACAACGAATTTTAAACAGTCACGGCTGAATGCGCGAAAAAGCTTGATACAAGTTCTTCACAATTTCACATATGTTTAATTGTATTACTTTTTTTAGTTTTAATTTAATATGACTGAATAAAAAGAGACGAATTCACGCTATTTTATTAAACATTTGAATTTAAATTAAAATGAAACACTTAAAAATACATAACATTTGTTAGCAGGCAAACTTCGTGTTCCAGAATTATTTTAATACTGAAATACAACAAAAATAGTAAAGTTGTATTTTATTTTTAAAATAAATGTGGAACCGTGGTGCAAGTCGTTTTCGTTCGCATAATATTAAAGCGACATAGAAAAGTAGTCAGATAAGAATTTTTTTTTTAAATTGCGTTGTCCAATGAAAAAGATTAAATACAAAGTATTTGAAACTGAGATTGGAATTATTAAAGAGATACTCATTTATCATAAAATTAAACATTTACTACAAGGGTAGTAAATATTTGTAAGAGGAGAAAATTACAACGATACCAGGCTACCTGCTGATGGTAAATTGGTGTATAGAGTGCATCTCCTTCGAATTTCAATTTTTTGTTAGTTGGACTTAAACTTTTGTTTCAAACTGCAAATAATAAGCACTTTTTGGGAATTATTTTTTACCAATTAAATGTATTTACACTAACTTAGTAGTATGCAACAGTATAACAAAAACAATACATCGATGACTGTGAAATTTTGGAAAAGGGTTCTCTGATTTAAATCATGCACTGAATTGTATAAAACCTGACCCACAGCCATCTTACGGCTTTTATATTGCAGTTGGGTTTATTAGCATGTAATTTCATGGCATAAAAACAACGTTTTTACGTGTTTGATTTCAAATAATTGATGATTCTGGATTAGGTGGGTTATCATCTTTATAAGAAGACGTCTTCCCAAATACTGTAAATATCGAGGCATCATTTACAACCACTACGTATAAAATGAATAATGAGACTCCACCTGATCCACAGGAACTGAGTTGTATTCGATTTTAGGAGGCGGATGAATATTGGAACACGAATGGACTGCTTTTTATTAATACCTGAAGTAACAGACTCCACTGTATTTAAAATCCCAAGCAGGTCAACATGCCAGTTAATGTTCATTTTTAGGTATAAATACATTCATTCTTTGGAAAGAAACCACTTTTAAAGAAATGTATGTGCAATTATAGTGAACAGGCAGACTTTGTTTGATATAAATCATATAGTAAAATCTGACTGTATAGTGAGACATGAATGTCTTTCAAAATTAGATTAGTTTTAAAATGGATAAAACGCATGATTTCGTTAGCATAAATAAATAAAATCCAAATGGGTTGTATATCAAAATCGATGTTTTGGATTGGAGCGGTTAACTTGGAACGAAAGCCCTATTCTAAAAACAGACAGCACTTAAATACTGCTTGACGACCTGGACATCGTCATTCGGACTTTTTCCAAGATGAACAAATTTTACAACGTGTAAACCTATGTGACGGATCAAATTGAAATCAAAATGAAATCAAGTGACCCATTTAGACTGCCCATGTTAGTAAACCCTTTTGTATATATTATTTTGGTAATACGGGGTCGATGAGTTTATATCGAGGGCTCGGCGCAAGACTATTCTAAATCAGTTTTCAGAAAGTTTACAGGAGGTGGAAAAAGGAGTTTTTATTAGTTTCAATATTGGCTTTATAAAATTGTCTTTTGATATACATATCTTAAAACACCATATAAATAAACAAGAACATCAGTATGTCATTTACTAAGTTGGAATAGTTTTGCATGAGAAAAGTATCATATTCTACAATGATTGTTATGCAAGAATATTCTAACTTAAATTTCTAGAATTACCTTGCGATATTTCCTTTTCATAAGCATAACTTTTTGACGCAAAACAATTGTAACTGGAGTTAGAATAAAACTTTAGACAAATATATAAATGTTTGTTTACTTTTTGTATTCAAAAATATTACCAAGACCAAATATTATCATATTTTTATCCAAATTGACACTTGTGAAGCATTTTATGTTAAAAGGATATTATTATCCCTTGTACTAGTTATGTTTAATTATAAACAGTTATTATGATCAGGCAGTTTTACGTTATCAATCAGCGGCCAAAATTCGGCTACTTTCCAATTCAAACATTTTTTGCCCACTATGGGAGAGAAAAATTCCCAAAATGAAAAAAAATATTATTGAAGGGACATTTTTCTTTAGGGAATAAAACAATCTCTGGATATGAAATAGTATTGTAATATCTGATAATTTAATGTTACAACATGATCTTAACAGTGTTGCACTTTATTTTCCAGTTTGCTAAAACCTTAACAATTCCCGATTTCCCATGGCAATCGCCTGTAGTTTCCCTATCTCGAAGGCTTGGAAGCTATTATATCACCACCTACTCTACCAACACTTTATGGTAACAAATTACCATACTGCCACGATCTACCCAACTTTCCCCAACTCTATATTCATCATCACTCATTACAGCACCGCCAACTATCATGCTACCACCATCTACCCTGCCATTACCACTGACTGTACCACCACCACCTATCAAACTGCTTCTACCTACCATGCCATCACTACTAATGTATCATCAATACCCACAATACTGTCACCACCTACCGTACTAATATCACTAACATCATTACATACCATACTGTCACCTCTTACTATACCAATTAATGTACTGTCACTACCTACGAAACTGCCACCACTCTACCCTATCGTCACTTATCATCATCAACCCTATCGCCACCCCTACCCCTTCATCATTACGTATTCACAGTACAATCACCACCAACAATACCGTCACCACTTACCATTCTATCAAAACCGACCATGGCCTCATACCATGTTACCTGCCATACTATCAAGCCCTACCCTACCATTATTGCAAACTAAGCCATCTCTACACACAGTGCCGTCCCTTACAACAGTGCCATCTACCACCTTCAAAGCAAATACCATCAACAAAATTATCACAACTAACCATACTCAGCCACATACAGTACCATCACCGCCAACAGAACTGCATCGCTTACCTTACAATCAACACCATTAATTTCCGCAATAACTGTTGTACCATTATAACCTACCCCATCAACCACCTACTGTACCATCACCACTCATGATGGGGTTATTAGCTACCAAACAGCCACCATTTACCCTACCACCAGATCCACTAACAATGTGATAACCGTCTACCAGACATTTCTCACCATCAGTCATAATATCACTGCATACTATATCATCATTACATACCATACTGTCACAACATACCTTTCCTTCATATCATTTCTTGTTATCAAAGTGTTTACTAACATAACCATCACTGTCTACCAAACTACTACCACAGAGTCTATTGTTTATAACTCTCTTCAATCATATGCCCAAATTCAGTCTTAACAGCATTTTCGTCAATCATTGTATACTTGTTTTTATTACTTTAATGTTACTAGAACTCTTTGTATACCCTTTTAGAATCTGATTTTTTTCAATGTGGATACATAAAAATCATCATCAAATAAAGTCATTTAGTTTTATTTCAAATGAAGTGAGTTTGTAAGTCACACACTATATATATATCTGAAACTGAGTCATCTGATTATAAAAATATCATAATTAATATCAATATTCTAACAAATATACTGGTACATCACCACTAGATTCTGAATCTTCGGTCACTTGCTTAGTCCAGGCGCAATGGATACAATGGTGTCCAGAGCTTCTTGTGCAATTTGCAGATAACAAATGTGTGTCAATTTTAGCATATTTTGTTCATATATGTGGTACCCCTGTGTGATTTCAGGGTATGGAGAATGATGACAATAATCAGACCACTAGAGCTCAAGCGTGGCATTGGAAGCATTAATACATTAATTATTTGATAGAATTTGCTGAAACTCTGCGGTTTTGCATGAGACATTGTTTTAGATTTATTCTGCATATATTTGTTGTTGTTGTTTTACAAATATGTATGTTAATGTGTTGTTTTGTACATGGAAAGTGACTCTGAAATCTTCTTTTTGGTGTCGAATAACCTTTGTGTATAGCGGTATGCCATGAAAACCCAATTGATCCAACCATACCCGCTGATTTTCTAAAAAAAAAAATCTACACAATGTTCCACAATTATCCTATTTCATCAAAACATGACATCCCATGGAATTACCTCGGAGATTCAAAGACCTGATAAAAACATCAATTTTCATATTTGCTACAGCGTACCAGTCAACAGTAAGAAAACAAATCATTTTCAGAAAATTTAACGCATCATCCATGTACTGAAATGGAACTATCAACTATAATTCCTATACCATAATTTAATAAATCTGAAATAGATGACCAACAGTTTTAGTTTGAATATAACTTTAAAACAGATTAAGTGTATCATTTAAAATACATCTTATTGTGAAAATCTGTTTTTTTTTGCTTATGTTCAAAACTAAAAAAAAATTCTTAAATGAATGTGCCTTGAATATTTACATTTTGAAACTAGACAAATTATTTTAAGGAGGCAGTGTTAACAGCGGCTTTAAGGAAAGGACAATATGAAATAAGTTTAAGAGAGTCAATTTGAAACATGACTATAATCCTAAAACACATGAGTTAAAAGTGATTTATTTCACCAAAGACATCAGCCAATTGTAATATTATCAAATAATGTAACCTTGTAAAAACTTTCAATCTATCAGAAAACAAATAATTTGGGGAAACAAACAACTAAAAATAAATGGTAAATAATTAATATTCAACAATTGGATAAAATCTAAACTAATATTTATAAACGATATAATAATTAAAAATAGGCAGATAAATCAAGAAGGAATTTTAAATAAATTAATTGATAAATTCAATTGGATATCTAAATTAAGCACAGTAAAATTAGTAATACCAAAACGGTGGAAAGAAAAAATATCGGAAGAAGCAAAACAGTCACTTGTAAAAACCGAACACAATATTGATATAATTATTCAAATGGTAAAGTAATTGACTTGAAAACATCAACTAATAAACAAATATATAACTATTTAATTAACCTTAAATTTACAAAACCATTTGTTTATGACTATTGGAATATGCATCTATACGCAATATTCAATTGGAAAAATATATATAGCTTCATTCACACTATACATGACAATAGGATTAAACAGTGTAAATATAAACTGTTTTTTAGAAAAGTTCCTTCCAAGGAAATGCAACATTTGTGGAAAATAAATAAAACTGCTTTTTGTAATGTTTGTGGTGAAATAGAAACATACACACATCTTTTCATTGATTGCCAAGAAGTCGAATCTCTTTGGACTAATTTAACAGATATTTTTAAAAATGGTGGCATTTCAGCAGTAATGAAAACTTTGAAAAACAGTTATTGAATACAAAATTAGTTACCAAGAATATAATAATATCAATACTATTTTAACCCTTGCAGGATTCTGTATTTATAAATCAAATTTCGTAAATAATTGCAGAAGCACGAAGGTTGATGTATTAGCATTATTTGAATACGAATATATCTTATTTTTTTCGATATTTAGAAAGGAGGAAAAAATTGTCAAACATGCTCATGTTTAAATTGTTTAACAATTCATTATAGAATTACTTACATACTTGGAATTATTCATGATATGTTTATATATATATTTAATGAGTAATATTTTATGAATATGTGATGTTTTATAATGTAAATTATGATGTAAATATTGAATAAAAGTTATATATATTAAAAAAAATATATCAAATAATGTAATTTAAACATTATATATTATATTCTGAAGGAAAAATTGAAATTTTGGAAATTGATAAGCCCTGTAAATAATGGTAACAATGTTTATATTATATCAATCCCTTAGATAAGAGTCATAAAAAGGGATAGCTCTGTCTGTGATATATTATTTTGGACTATTACTCTGAATTGATAATTCAGATGCATGTAGAACAAAATACACTACAAAAAATAAAAAAGCTCACCTGTGTAAAAAGTATCAGTGTGTTAGGATTTATGAAGAAGTTAACTGAATAAGTAGTGTAGGGATTTATGACAGCTGCAATATGATATTCAAAATTCAATCTCTGCAAGTTACTGATTACTTCCCCACATATTCAGAGGTGTAAAATTCATAGTTCTAAAACACAATTATTGGACAATCATCACAGAGATTATGGCTGGACAGCTTCCTACCCCTGGATTGGCAGTAATATGCATTAACCTGGCACAAGAAGTGAAATAATTATGTTGATAATCAACGAAGACATACCGCCCTGTTGAAAGAGGGTCTAAAAACTATGAAAGTTGTGACAGACATAACTTTATGCAAAACGTATACTAGAATAATAGATATATGTTATAAATTCTTGTTTGCATGGTAGTGGAAGATGGTTATTTATAGACCCTACACTAAATTGTGAAAGCACAATCAAATTGGTTGGCAGACAATTTCATCGTAAGAAATAATACTTTATATGTCAGCGGGCGATTAAATGAAGAGTAAACAAGGAAAGTGTCCGCTGACTAAAGAGTACATATAATTGTTTTTTTCTTCTCCAGAATGTGAACTAATTTTAGCCCCTAAACAAAGGTTTGAGGGACAATCTTTCATTTTCTAAATTACCAGATTCTAATCCTTATCCCTAAATCTTCGGTCCTTTCTTGCAGAAGAATCTTATATAAACTGATATCTATTTCCAAATCAATGAACCAAAAGTTGTATTTATAAAATAAGACAAGACTTAATCTATAATCTAAACCCCCCAAAAAAACATAAAATTATTTGCTCCGACAGACAGTGTGAAACCTACGCACTTATACAGATCTCCTTCATTGAAGCGCAGTTCGGATTGAGACAAACTTTACCGGATGATTATAACTTCATATTTTCACAAACGATTGTGCATGAAGGCATTTTCATGAAATTGTTAGGATCCAGCTTCGTAAACTGTGAGTTTAAATTAAAAAAAAACTACACAACATCACATAATCAATGGCAGGTAACTATCTAAACTATCTCTAACAAGTCCCAAATCATGTACAAATGTAAAAAATAATGACAATGACAACACACAATAAAATAAGGATGTCATCAATTCAAATAAGAATAGTCCTGTTCTTCAAATATAGAATTTTCATGGATGAAATTAGCATGCAAAATTAATCTAATTTAAGTTAGAATAGTTTTGCAATCAAACCAAAAAAAAATATTGCAAGACTATTCCAACTCGATTTACAAGATAGAATATATTTGTAATAAATGAATAACTTAAAATAGTTTAATGCAATTTGGAATCGTCTTGCGCCGAGCTCTCAATATGGGCATGATATATTGGAAAACAAAGTTTTTAAACAAGTTTTAAAATTTTGAAAAATCCTAATATATTCCCTTTGCAAACCCTATATAATAGTGATTACTACTATTTATATTATCTTTGAAAATGAAGATCGCTCAAAGTATTTTATCGATACACGTTGAAACGTTAGATGACAGAAAAAAGATAACACTTACCAAAAACCCTGGATTAAAAATCCTTTTCTTTGGTTTCATCTGCATTAATGTCCACATCGGCAGCCATTGTCACAAGTGTTAAATGTTCGTACGACTTAAACTGTCAACTTGTCAAAATCGTTATTACAGTCACAGAGCCAGTTACACTTTGGCGACTAGTGTGCTTTATTTTAACAATTATTGTGGCGATCACATGACTTTATATTTAGATGCGTCACATGGCTTCATATTAAAATGAGTCCAATAACTCCGCCCTGCCTTAAAACTATCATGAAGATATATTGATATAAAATACAGTTACGTAGGTTAACAGTTCGACTTCTCATATAACTCCGCCTTGTGTCAAAGGTTATGAGAATACACGTATATCGTAATAGCGGTTCAAAGTTTAGATAAAATAAAATTGTGTGTTCGCGGGTGGGGGATAGAGGAGGGGGGAGATGGTGCGTTTGGCAGTGTATTATTATTTTCAGTTGTTGTTATATTGGTCTCAAAATGATGTTGTTTTATTTTTAGAATGTTTTTTCTAATGTTCTGTTTTACTGTTTAAAAAAGTAATTGAAACTAATTTAAAAGGAAATATCAGTAAAATTGTTCATTAGTAAAATTTTCACTAGTATTTATTATACATAAAAGAGATAAATGTATGAAATGCTTACATCTACAGAAAACCAGTGATACAGCAGTGAAATTACATCAACCTATGAAATTATTCAATATCTTAATTAAATTTCTACTTATGACTCTTTATTACTCTGGCATTGAAGGTAGTACAAAACTGTTGGTTTATTAAATACATCCCGGTCAAGGTACGATTTCTTTCTTTATAACGGCAGATCTTGAACCAGTAAAGAATTTGAACCCAGACACATGCTACAGATTTTGCTATTTCACTGTGTTTTTGACATACATGTTACAATGGAGCCCTAGCACGGTGACTAACCGAAACTGCTGCTCGTTGCAAAATATGCATTGGCAACCCCCTCGTTGTGTCCGGTATGGCTCCTTGTAGCTTAAAGCTACAAAATCTGATACGACTAAATTTCATTTTTTTTATTTGTCTGATGAATGAAGGTAAACTGTGAACAAATGGAATGTAGCAGAACTTTAGCGATATTTGAATAGTTGTACATACCTTGTGTTTTTATCTTACTCAATTGTTTGTGTCTAAAATCTGAAAACTAATTGCATAAATATATGGCACCAAATTGATATCCCTTTGTTTGCAACACGTTTTTACGTCCTTAAATAACAGTAGCAAACATAAATAATCACCAGTTGTGTATGCTCACATATACGAGGTATGTCCCAAAAGTAATAGGACGCATTTAGAAATATGCCTTTTAGTGTTTTAATCCAAACAAACCTTAGCTTAAATTATTTTCTATATTTAAACTATAAGCATGCAAAATTTCAATGTCGTACAACACCATTTAACATTAATTTTGACATGTCAAAATATATATGTAACAAAGTACAGGGGAGTTTGACGTTATTTGTGCGAAGTCAAGTTGACATTCAAATGACAGTCATTCTTTTTTTCGAAGTATGAACCGCTGTGCAAAGTATATTTTTTGTGGTACTGCACCCACTTCTGGTATATGTCACGATACTATGATGACTCATAGATCCTAACCACAGAATGTACACTCAGGCACATGGCCCGGAGGTACTTAAAGCGATTTTTTTTTATTGAAGATCTGACTTGAATTCCAAGAAACCACACAATATTTCGGTCGTCCAGATCGCTGATGGTCAGTTACTTTCGTCTCACCATTGGAAACCCGTTTTGTACCACCAATAAATAAGACTCCAGGATATGACTTCTGTTAAAGAGGTCTGTGACATAAACTTCAGAGTTTCCTGTGGGGTCATATTACACCCAACACAAAATTTTGCCACACTCCAAATTTCCACTCTAGGCGTGACGTCGTCCAATTTTTCTACTATTCAAATTCGTACTTGTTATTTCAAAATTGCACACAATATTCAAATGTATATCAATAACGTCGAATATTTAAACGACATTTGCACATTATCTGAAATTACGCCAACTGTTATTTCATAACATTTGGCACATTATTGAGGAAGTTGTCTACTTTCCAAGGCAATGTTGTTCTTTTAAATGGCGTCTAATTTCAACCCCACCCCCCCCCCCCCCCCCCCCTGTATTTCTAAACTTGTGTTACTATGGTGACTTTTACATGAACATTATGATGACTGAAAGTTGATTTGATGTTTTATGACAATCGAAGATGTGTCGATCTATCCATTGATACCATTTGTTAGCCTGTCATGCCCTAAATACAAAAATGACAGGGTCGTCCTATTACTTTTGGGACATACCACGTATATTACATAACTGATTCAGATATATGATACTTTCCTTTAAGGGTGTTTTTTTATAGATTTTCATGCACAACAAGTAATTTTGACGAGACCCGCCAATTTAGTTTTAATTTATCTATAATATTACTTCGTTTGTGAAACAAGTTCTTACAACTTAGGCAAATCACGCTCAAAGTCTTCCTGGTTAGAACCAGTTCTAAGCATATGCGGAAAAGTGTCTTGCTCAAGGACACTACGCATAGCCGTGGTGAATGATCGAATCCATGACCCTCCGATCATAGGTTCGGTGCTTTACCACTGGACCACGTGCTCCAGTGCCAGAGCCACTATATACTACTATACCACAAATGACAATATTTCGAATGGCACACTCATTTATAGATACGCCTGAAATTGTGCACAATATATGAAATATGCATACTGGTATAAAACAATTATACAATATATAGCAATTCAACCTGAATATATAATATAATAAAAAACTTGATATTATACAAACATGCTCATTTAGTATAAAAACGTTGATTTTGCAACTACAGTTTATTTAACGATAGCATACTTTAAGGGCTATTTTTCTCAAATTACGAGGTATTTTGTGTTTTGATTGTCATTATAAAAGGTATCAGAGAGTATTTTGTGAGGCTTTAAGCAAACTCTATCCATACACTATACACAAAAATAAAATAAAAATGCTATAGTTTTATTGCAAAAATGAAAAACAATTGGCACTCTGCCCAAATGATTTTGTTTTTAAAATCACTAAACAATTAAATTCAAGCTTATAATCACTATTTTGATGACAATTATTATTATATACATGCATCTATGTAAAAGTTATAAATAAATACTAGATGTAAACGATTTTAAATATGTTTTTGCATTGCTTGTCAAATCTACATTTTTTCGCCAAATTTTAAGGACGGGTATGTTTATGAGGAGGGTATGCCACACAATCTGTACGGTAACATGTGTTTTTGATTTCTGACATTGCATGAACATACATTAAAATTAAATACTGCGAAATCTCATAAATTCTATCCATAGGACAATATAACAGAAAACGTCCTTAGAAACTTGTAAATAAACTATATTCTGAAAATAACTGGCAACGGATATCTGTTCACTTAAAGCACTGTCTCCTGTTTGCCTTCTCTCGCCTGATCTTACTCCTACGTTCAAACATCATGACGTTTTCCTTGTATGGTTGATCAGTTGCATTTGCTCGATGAAAGTCTTACAAAATGTACACCCTTGTTTGCCTAATGAGCATAACAGACGTATCGAAGAGCATTTTCTATATATATATATATATATTCCCTAGAGATAAGTTAAACGTGTTAGCTAATGAATTCAACAGAAGGACATTTAACTATGGCATATTTATTAATAATGGCACGTACGGTATGTGAGTGTACGGTTGGGGGTGGGATGGGAGGCGACTAAATGTAAACGGAGGATGGGTGAACATACATCGGAAATTGCCCTTATACGAGTTAGGCGTACAAAATAATTATTATAATTTTCACTAATAACTAGCCTAATAACTAGCCTAGCTGACGTGTAAATCATGTAGTCGTAAAATCAGTAGCTGGTTGGTTTTCAAATTATCGTTTGGTCAAAATCATTCGGATTATTGTTGAACAACTAATTCCTATTTTACAAGACATGCTTTTATTTCAGATATATTACTTTTGTCAAATAAAGTTTTAATAGTTAAATACCATTTGCTTTAAAACCCTATTTCAATACGTACATTTGAGAGAAAAACAACAGAACTTATCCGTAATCATAATTACAGTAATCAGTTAATATATTTGCATTATAGCACTATGTCAATATCGATTGTTTATCGTCTGTTTTAATTCTGAATAAAACATTTTGTAACACGTCTTTTGGCCGATATCGGTTGACCCCTTTCCGTGCCGGCGTAAGATATAAAACTATAATTGGTTCTACCAAGTTTCGTTATCGATGTAAAATAAATATATTTACTAAAATCGCCGATAACTCAACCAAATAATTGCAAGGCGCTCGCTTGTTCTGTAGGCAAGAAAAAAAATTCTATGGCTCGTTTTAGGTTGAAAAATCAAAATTCTCGTAATAATCTGTAAAATGTATCATCAATATTTTTCATCTTCCCATCAAATCTAAAAGAAATAACTAAAACCAGTCAATAGAATCCGGTGCCGCAATATCAAAGAGATAGACCGTGCCACATTTAAGCAGAAACATGTCAACAGGAGCCGTTGATTTGAAATTAAAGTGTAACAATATCATTTCATTTTTTAAAAGAATGTCAAAACATAACAAAAGTCCATTTATAGCGTTTTGGCTTATTCGATCTTAAAAGTGATTCCCCAATTACTCTAATTTCAGTCACTGAACAGTGACTGTGGCCACTGCAGACTGCTATGCATTGAACGCATCGTTTGCGCATGGAATGGATTATCGCTCTCACTAAGCGCTCCACTCTTGTATTAAGGCGTGCTATGGTTATGCCATGTTCTGTGGTTTTGGATTTTTACGGCTCACTTCACGTCTCAATTCACTCCAAATGTTCCCTATTGGATTAAGATCCGGGGAATTAAAAGGCCAGTCAATTTCGTTTATGTTATGTGCGTGTTAATGATTGGCAATCACTCTGGCTGTATGAGGGTGCACGTTGTCCTGCAACGTACCTCTCGGAAGTCGACGTCTCAAAAATGGATCAATCACAGAAATAACAACTTAGTTGATGTAGGCCTGGGTATCACTATTGCCTTTGCTAAACTCACTAACTCCGCCCAAGACATGCACAAATCTTTCATCCCCCTGTCTACTTCATTGAGACAACACTGTCAGTACCATTCCCCTTGACGTATTCACACACGTTCGCGTCCATATGCCTTACTAACATTGAACTTTCATCGGTGAACAAAGTTGCTCCCCTCCGACATTGATTCAAACGAAAGTGTCGCGGACTCCAAGTAAATCTGTTCTGCCATTGCCGTTATATCAAAAAGTGTTCCAACATTAAGACAACTGCAAAAGAAACATATCAGCAATCATTATGTCAGAGACGAATGGCTAACGTTTCTAGCTGCTAATCAGCGGTAGACAGTACTGGGTAGAACACCAGGATGCGGTCATCGTGCGTGGTTAATTATGGACTTGTAAGAACCTTGCTCCACAATCGATGTGAGATAAATAAGTATAATATACTCAATTTGCCGTATCTGTTATCAATAAAGATACAGGTACATTGCGTACATAATTGTACCTTCTCCAAATAACTGATAACAAAATTTGAGCGTTGATGATATTCAACACTTAATATCTTCAAAATTACTTGTTGAAAACAAACAAAACTTACCCATGATAACCAATGGTCTATCTGGCTGTATCAGACGCAGGCTTGAATCGGTTGCGAGGATGAGTTTCCTGGTGTGCATGTCCTGCATTGGAGTCTTTCACTCCTGAGTCGATCGTTAACAGATCCTGTCACTACATACCTTCTGTCTAGTTCATTCACAGCCATATGTAACCAACGTAAATGCCGAGCAACCGCTGCCATCATCATGCCAGAATCCAAACTGCTTCTTGATTGTCACTCAGCCTTCCCATCTGTTAGTTGTTGCTGGTCAACTTGTCTTGTGATTTTATTTATATTGAACATGACTGTGTTCTAACCATTAATGCACATTTTTCACGTGCAATTCATGATAGGCCGACAGTGGGCAAATCATTTGTTTCGCTTTTTTCGTGTGTTGCGTGCGTGCGCGGACACACAATCCCAATTAAATGTTGGCAATGGATACCCAGTTGATAATTCAGCATCAACGTATTTTGTAATGAAATTAGATATACAATGTAACATATATTTAGGAAATAACACTTTTGACGTTAAGTGTATTTAACTACAGCAGCGGTGGTATAATAGTAGAGAGTCTGCTTCACATGTGGAATGTCAAGGGTTCAGTCCCCGGTCGGATCATACCAGAAACTTGAAACATGCTACTAGAAGCTTCATCGCTTTGCACTCAGAACTTAGAGTGTAGTTATAGCTGTTATGTCTAATCAGACTGGTGTCAGAATAATGTGACTGGGAGGGGTATCATATCATGTGTCTTCGGTCGGCATGATAATCAAGTGTGACAGCTCTTAGAATACTATCTCAAGTAGACATCGTCGCGATATAACTGAAAAATTGTTGAAAACAACGCTTAAAACCATACAATAACACCAACAACAGCAATAATATATATAACACAATTGTGAGAAATGAAATTAAGATAAAGAGATAAAAACAAAACTAGTATTTAACCCCAACACGTACCAGTAACACACAGGTACATTATCAATATCTAAACACAGATAAAATGATATATATATATATATATATATATATATATATATATATATATACATATATATATATATAAGGTTTTATTATCTGAAAACTGGATCAGTCACGTGTTTCGTTTATGAACGATTAGAATGTGTGTACGTGTATTTGTGATTTGTTTTTCTAGGTTTTAGAATACTAAAGTTGTACTATTGTATAAACTGGAAATTATTAACAATAAGAAATTGAATGAAGCTAGATACCGATCATTTCTTTTGGATATTTTAGCTAAACCTATACACGATTTAATCAGAGTACTCATGTCCTCCGTAGCCACCGAGTGTTCCAAATGTACTGTCGTCCAATGACCTTTGCCTCTCACCGTTGAGGTTCGATCCCAGTTCAGTTCACAAGCAACTGATTATATTGGACAAAATGGGGAAAAGTTTAAATGTTTAAATCGTTTAGCGAATATCTGTGGTAATGACATATTAACTTCGTTACCACTAATCCTAATCAAAACAACGTTGACATGTATACCATATCAGATCTGTGTTTGACATGTATACCATATCAGATCTGTGTTTGACATGTATACCATATCAGATCTGTGTTTGACATGTATACCATATCAGATCTGTGTTTGACATGTATACCATATCAGATCTGTGTTTTATGTGTACTTTATTATTGCATAGTTGTAGTTTAAAAAAATATCAGTCATATCGCGAAGGTATCTACTTGAGACAGTATTCTAAGCGCTGCCACAATGGAGTATCATGCCACAGGCACATGGTATGAGTCCCCACCCCGTCACATAATGCTAACACCAGGCTGACCAAACCTAGAACTTTTCTCTTAATGTTCAGCGCCAAACGAGGAAACTTCTAGTACCATTTTCAATTATTTAGTATGACCCGGCCTTGGATCGAACCCACGACTTTTCGCATGGGAGCCCTAGAACACCGCTGCGTTAAGTATATTGAACAACCCGTAGTGATCACGTCTGTGTTACATCGGTACTGGTGCATCCAACAAATGCTGTTGGAGGACAACACAGGGTCGTCCGTGGCCGAGTAGTTTACGGCGCCTTCTCAAGATTACTTACCTCTCACCGCTCAGGCTGCGAATTCTTTATATCAGAAAGTTTGCCAATTACTTGCGGAAGGACGATGGTTCTACTCAGATTTATTCTGAGGTCTTCCTCCACCAATAAAACTGGATATGCCATACATGATTTGAAAGGTGTTGAAAATGGCATTAAACTTCATTAAAAAAATGGAGGAAAACACGCTTTACATTTGGAAGTTGTCTCAAAACAATAATCTTTGATACTAAACATATATATTGAATTTCTTCAACGTGTCCCATTGAGCACTATTTTATTTGCACAGGGCTGTAAAATAACCCAAACCATGCATAGATAGGACTTGAAACGAAATAGGTCATGAGCAACCAGGTGATGTGTTCAAACAGTTAATATCTAATATTAAATATAGCTTTCAAAACAATTGAATGATTTTTTTTTGTAATTGTCTAGAAGTCTTTCACACTTTTAAAACATATTGAGAATAGTCTTCAATATGCTCGTGATTGGCTATGGTTAAAAACGTAGGAGGATAATGTTGTGTATGATGTTCTTTAATATAAATTCTATATCGTAAATATGTGTTAGTGATATTGTATTGACATACCGTATTCTTTATAAGATAGTACATTGGCTACATTAATATATTCGATAGAATAATTTGTTTAAAAGAAACGGACAAATCATCATAAAAGAATGATAGATAAAAGTACTCAAATAAATCATATTAGTTGAAAGTCTTGTAAGAGAAAATATAAGGCGTGTAATGTGTAATATAGCTTACTTCTTTGTGCTGCTGCAATTAAAAATGCGATTGCTGACACACATGGTTGAACAGTGCAACTTTTGACAATACGAATGTAATAACTTTGTTATCCTTATTCGATTTGACCCTCCAAGAAATATCTAAAAAATTATTTACTTTTATCTTTGATGAAATCGTTTTTACGTCTCACACAACAATTTATTGTGTACTGTTCTACATATAGAGACATGCACTTCTGGAACACAGGATACATTACCAATGGTTCTAAAAGTGCCTTGTTACCAGAGATAGTCCTCCGTTGGTCCAATTATGAAGAAAAGAAACATGGGGTTGACCAGGTTGCTTTTTCACAATTTCGATGGTTTGATGGCACCCCTTCATTTTTGACAATTTTGCCAATTTGTTGTACTGTAATACTGCGCATCTTTAAGTTGTTATAACTTCATCAAACAGTTGTTATCCAAACTTTGCAGAAATCATTTAAATGTTTAAATGTTCCCATATGCACAAATAAATATGACATTTAATGCATTTTTAACAACAAAAATTGTCCAAACGCTTTTCACAGCTCTTATTTCTTTGGCATAAGAATCTTGCTACCGTCATGAAAGGGAGATAATTCTTTAATGAGACCTTGAATAATTGTCGCAAGTATTTTTTAACGGCGACATCGCAGGTTGATTTAAATAACTAACTTCATATTTACAACATCTCTCCTGGCTATATCAGATCACCTTATTGTAACACTAGTAAGTTTATCTTACACAGCTGGGATCGATTAGCTCAGTCGGTTACGCGTCTAACTATCAATCCTGAGGTCGTGAGTTCGAATCCCCGCCCGGCAACAGTCTCCGTAATGATTGATATATGACATTGTGTCTCATTATCATTCGTCTCTCACTGCTGATTCAAGTGGGAAAGTTATCAATTACTAGCGGAGATGGGTGTGCTCGAGTACTGGTCAACCCTTCGGGATCCCAGGAAATCCAGAGGTCGTGAGTTCGAATCCCTGCCGGGCAACAGTCTCCGTGATAATTGAGATACTGCATTGTGTCTCATTATCATTCGTCTCTCACTGCTGATTCAAGTGGGAAAGTTATCAATTACTAGCAGAGATGGGGTGTGCTCGAGTACTGGTTAACCTTTCGGGATCCCAGGAAACAGTGGTTAGGTTAACTGATCGTCTGTTAGCCGTCGATGACATAAATGACGCTAAATATTCAATCAATCAATTATCTTACGCTTACAGCGAACTATATAGAAATAGTCTCATTCAAATTTCAAAATTAGTATTATATATGTAAAATCATGTTTTAGTATACTTGTTTTAAATTTCTACACGTTAATCCATTGAACATTATTTAATCGACTTACTATACGTGTGATGACAGCTTTAAGTATTTTTATATGTTATTGTGTGAAAACCACCAGCTTTACAATTTATTCAGTAAACTTGCATGTTGGCTATTATTAATTTAAAACTTGTTACCAGGGGAGTGTTGTGAAGTTGGAAAGACGCATTAAAAAGTATAGATTTTAATTGGTTATTATAGGTAAAGAGATCGTATTAAATACTTTAGAGATATGAAATAACAGTACGCGGGTCAGGAGTTAGTCATAAAACGTGTACTATACTTAAGTTATTCAGTTTTCGAGTTTCAACACTCATCATGTTGTAATGATTGATTGATTATTTTTATGCCATCGAGGGCTAACAGACGATCAGTTAACCTTACCACTGTTTCCTGGGATTAACCAGTACTCGAGCACACCCCATCTCCGCAAGTAACTGATAACTTTCTAACTTGAATCAGTGGTGAGAGTCGAATGAGACACAATGTCGTATATCAATCATCATGGAGACTGTTGCCTGGCGGAGGATTCGAACTCAAGACCCCTGGATAGATAGTCAGAGGCGTAACCGACTGAGGGCCCAGCATGTTGTAATGAAATGCAGCGGGTTCGGCCATTAGTAGGTCGTGACGCCTGTGGATTCTACGGACGTGCATAACACTTAATGCTTAAGCAGGACTTCTAACTTACTTTTTATTATTTATATTAAACTTTAAAAAGGAACAATTAAAACTTTAAATAACTGTGTTAATTTGCAATACATTTTATTATACAATTCTACATAAAATCACCATAGTGTACCTCGGACAGTCGATGTATGTTCTTCAACTACAATTGCTTTTCCTATTACCTTTATATGTATATGTATTCTTATTTCACTATTTCCTCCATATAGGAGAGTTCAGAGTGTACAAACTGTTATTCATTAAATTGATGTTTATGGTGTATAATTACGTTTAATGAATATACAAATACAATGGCTGAACTATATATCACACGTGTTTATCATCCCAACAACAACCTTCTTCAAACGTTATCGGCGCCATTACATATCACATCTGACTTTGCCTTTCATGCGATAAAGCGGTCTGACATATTCACCCGAGATGATACAAGTTACCTATCAAGTTAGTATAGGTAGAGATCCTTGAACCCAAGAAAATTGAACTATGTAAATCGGTTGGTCATATTTCTTTATACATATGAGAACATTAGACCATTTTCATGAGTTCTGCCAAATTTAGATGACATTGGATACTCTCGGATGAAGGTATACCAGTTTAAAGATACGTAGTGATACAAAGCAAATGGGCAGAACCGTAAAAATAAAGGGGTTTCATCACCATCTAAATTGTGAAAAAGCAGTATCTATCTGGCCAATCCCATGTTCTTTTCTGCATATCTGGACCATCAGAGGTTATCTGTGGCAATGTGTTCAGAGTTGCTGAAGTGCATTTCTCTGTATTAAGAACAGTACAAAATTGATATGTGATACGTATATTGATTATTACTATCTCCATATACTACATATTTCCCTTACATTTGTTCGGGCCATGACACTTGAATCCAATGTCTCTGCCCTGTAATTATAAATCTTCTCAGGAACCTATGACAATAATTTGTTTATATTGGTATAAAGAGGGGTTTCAATTCCAAATAAAGGTACAGTTGTCACTAAGAGTCTAATAAAGAGACTTTTATTGATACATAAGAAAACTATTGGAAAACAATACATTCTTTTTTCTTCTATTCAATGAAATGTTTAATCGTCTTGAGATCGTGTACATTGTTTAGTCATAACAGTCGAGACTAGGTCCTTTAAAAGGAATTTAATTTCTACAAGGGGTCAAAAAGTTTGGTTATAACCATAAATTTGGTTATTCTATGATTCCTAGGTTTATTACAAAAGGATCTAGGGTTCATTGGAACCCAATAAGAATTTTACAAAGACACAGTTCTTTTTCTCTCATCATTTTAGGAATTGTCATCTTGAGATCTGGATGCTTTTTCAGTCATAACAGTTGCAACTGGTTACTTTAAATGGGATAAAATATACGTAAGGGAATGGCAGTCCCAAAAAGGGATCAATGAATTTTAAAAAAAATCTTCTTGTCAAGAACTGATGACCCAAGTGTGACCCAAATGTGTTGATATTTAGTATAGTTGATCCATATAGTTAGGTGTTCTAGTGTGTTTCAATAAATGGGCTTGGGTCTATTGAATTCTACGTGGAAAAGTACATATTCTTTAGTAATCGATTTGAAGAATTATTTAACTCATTTTGGGACCTGAAATGTTGTTTAGTCATAACAGTTAAGATTGCATCCTTCGCAATTTATTAAATATCCATAAGGGGGCAATTGGAAGCTGTAAAATGGTTAAATTTATGTGTTTGTTTTTAAAATTCAAATTTGTTTATATTTGACTTGAATTGATTGTAATTTTATTCATAGTTATTCAAATGTACAGGCAATTGGTCATGGCACAGTTTGCTCTGTTACGAGACTTGAGAGTCCTTAAGCTGCAAGTAAGGATCCAACAAAGATAAAAATTGTGAAATATCAAAATTCTTCTCAAGATCTGGTTAGACACATTTTTTTCAATTTGGCCTTAAATATCTTTGTACGTAGGAATTTCAAAAGTATTCAAATAAAGTGGCTATCATTTGGGTCCCGTATAGGGACTTTTTACATAAGAATTGTAGGGGAAACAAGTTAATTCAGTTTATCTCATCCATTTCTGCTGTATCTTGTTCAGTTTGAGATCTGATTCAGTGTATATTCATGACAGTATAGATATTGTTCTTTTAAGGGGATTGTGTATGACCACATGGATCCGACAATGTTAAAACACTGAATGTTAGGCTCAATTGTTTACACCAGCTAACTATATGTAGGACACCTTTCAAAAGCTGATTCTTTAACATATAAATTGTAAGCTTAGTCCAATTTGAACAGATGTGATAAATGAGAATAATGTTAACGAATTTAGCTTATTTGGGCCTTTTGTTATTTTTGTACAAATGTTAACTTCATATTTAAGCTGGGACGGTTACTCGGATACCCGGGTAGACAATGTTTATAACTGTGGTGTATAGTATAGTAAATATAGAATGTTGGTGTTTGTTATGCAGCATAATATGCATGAAAGGGTTAACAACGAAGGCATACCAATTTCTAAACGGTAACTTTAGACTTCTATTATTCTGATATTTAAAGGGATTATCAGTATGAAATATTGTTGCACATGTTGTCGTCGTGTACCGATCAATCGGCTTTAAATTAAGTTATAACCTTTTTATTATTGCAAAATCCACAGAACGCAGGCTTTGGTTGTCACATCAGCTATTGTGATATTTGCTGGTTTGAGAAATAACGGCAACTCTATTATCAGCATTTAAACTGGAACTTTTACTCATTGATATATTTCAAATTGTTTCGAAATTAAAAACATAAAGTAGAGAAACCAATTCGTATATAATATGTGAATATACATAATATGTATCTGACAGTTAATCTATTTAAACTTTTCGAAATTAAAATCTGTTTCAGTATCTTTACAAGTGTTGACTTTTACAACATAGATAAAAAGCCCTACGATTAAAAGCGATAATTATAGTTCTGTACACATTGCGCACATTATGTATCAATTTTCCCGTCACATCTTGATAACCTTGTCACAAATCAAACTAACTTATTCAAACACAAATATGGCGTGCCATCCTCCTCCTGATTAGGAGATCAGATAAATATCAATCGAGGCCAATGTAACGACTGTGTCCTGTAAAAGTTCGAATTACAGAACGTACCCGTGATACTTTGTACACGAATATGACATTTAACTTGCTTACTGTTTGAACCTACAAATTAGGAATCATATCCCGGGATGGTCTAGGGGTAGAGCGCCCGCCTCGCATTCGCATCACCGGCCGGGCCAGCCAAAGACTTGAAATTGGTACCAGAAGCGTCTTCACTATGCGCTCAGTATTTAGAGAATAGTTCTACGTCTAATTGGCCCGGTGCGGCAAAGTGTGATTTTATTATAAGTAAGTCAATTAATTTTTCTTTAAAAGCTCATTTGTTCATTTTATAGTAACATAGTTAAGTACTTCATCCTACTAAGTCTCCAAGCGTTCTGACTACCTTTCTCCCAAACTGCAACTCCAACACATTGGACGCAGCGCCACCTGTACTAGTCAGTGAGGCGTCTACCCTATATGGTAAGACAGGTTAAAATGACATCAATTAACTGATAACTATCATCTTTACAGCATATGCTATTACTGTACATTTATCGTATAAATAGAATGAAGGAAGATTGATCTATTAATAGTGTGGGGAAACCCCATGTAATATAAGAGTAACGTGTAATTTTGTAACACCAGTGCTATTGTAATGTGACTGAGTAGGGACATCATATCATTTGTCTACGGCATAAAACCATAAAACCCCAGTGTGGCAGCGCTTAGAATGCTGTCTCAAATAGACACCGTCGCGATATGACTGAAAACGTGTTAAAAGCGACACTAAACACCGTACAACAACAACAAGAGCAACATCAAATTATAAATCAATTTATTTCGTAAACAAGTGAAATTTATGCTAGTATTTCTTTATTTAATACATGATTATCATAAACGTCAACTTGTTACATGTAGTAACTGGTCGAAAAAATAGACAAACAAAAACAAACAGTAGAATTGCTCAAATTAGCATCTTGCTCGAAACATTGATGAGCTATGGACCTACATGTGTCACGTGCAAAGAAAGTCCACACCGAAATGGTTCATATATAAACGGTAAGTTCCCATGTTATGAATGCCAACTAGGTAGTGTAAAGTGTTGGCCGCTCATGCCAGAGGTTGCGGGCTCAATCCCGAGCTCGAACCGATGCATCTCATAAAACAACACTCAGTACTGGTTCTACCCAGGGAGCGGACTCGAGAGCCGTTCTTATAAACTCTAAGCTTTTATCGCAATCGAGCTAAAATAAATTAGTTTAAACCAACAAATAAAGTTCGTTTCTTATATTTATATTATATTTGCACTCTAGACGGTAGAGTATACGTGATAGTTACGTGACGCACACAGATAAAAATATATATCGCCGGCAAACATGGCCATAAACCATACATGGGTGTTCTCCCTTTGACACTGCAACACTAGAAGTAAACTGGATAAAGTATAATTATACAACATTTTTGAATTTCAGCATATCTTAGAATGAAAAACGCCAATAAAAATATAATAGATAAATGATATGATAATACAGATTTCGTCGGACCACTTACAAGAATTTCCTAAAATGAATTAAGTTATATTCACTTATTTAATATTTTTTCTGATCACAGTCTCTTTATAGTCATTCTCGGTGCATCTCATGGCAGAACCAATACAAAGCTTATGTGTTGATAGAATGAACTACTCAAGAAAACAAAACATTGTGTGGAATAGCACCAACGGGTCTTTGGTCTTGTTTTCGATACTACACCACCAACGCACGGGTTCAATATTTGATATGTACAATACGTTGTGTATAAGAGATTCATTGATACCCAGCAGCCTGTAGTTATATGAATTGTTTATAATAATTAACGTAAATGTATTCCTTTCGTTGATATTATGAAGTGTTTTGATAATATAATTAAACGTTGCCCTTCTTTCTCAACCAACAGAACATTCCATTTTACGTAGAATGTCATGACCGACAGTAAATGTTGACCTTCTTTTTCATCCAGTGAAATCGCTCCAGGAACGAGAAATTTGATCAATATCTAATCTGGTTAGAAGTCACATGGAATTTTCTACAGAACTTCTAACCTATATAAAGAAATGCTTTTTGGATACAATTGTATAAGCTGAGTATTACGGGCAAACATAAATTTACGTATATTAAAGACATGCATCAGAAGGTTAAAGCATGTGTTCAATGTTGTAGTACTTACTTTGACTATTTTGATTACGCTGTGGAATTGAGACAAGGGGAGGTAATCTTTCCGTATGTGTTATTTGCTGCTGTGGGATTGAGACACGGGGGGGGGGGGGGGGGGGTCTACATATGGTTTCTATGCTGCTGTGGGATTGAGACAAGGGGAGGTAAACTCTCCATATGTGTTCTATGCTTATAGAAGAAGAAGAACTGTGTATTTACAAAACACAAAACAGTGTCTATTCAGGATTAAATATTGTTGATAATGTTTTGATTATGTTATTTTTTCATATGTCATGGCTTCTTTAGGAAAATCTCCTTTTGACTTATAAGATATTAATCTAAACTGTTTGCATACTTGTCATGATTGGGGCTTTAAAGTAAATACACAGAAAACAAAAATAACGGTATTTAGAAAACCTCTTGGATTGTAACCAAATGAAGCATGGACTTATATAACGAACAAATTATTGAAGTTATTGATGATTTACATTATCAAAATTTACTTATAATTTTAATTTAAACCAAGTTTAGTTGTGGGCAAAGCTTTGAAAGCATTTAATACTCTCTTATTTAATTATAATAAAAATTCAGTTCAAACCAAAATATCCATGTCAGTTGATTGATGCAGTCCTTGGTTCTATTCTAAGCTATACACCAAGTCTGAATTAATAGATACAAATACACATAAAGTTATGTAAACGTTTAATGAATGTTACATTGGGTTTGTATGGAGCGCTTGGGAGATATTCTTTATATAGTTCACGGTATGTGAGGATCAAAAGCTATTGACGTTAAGTTGATTACGAAATAATTGCAGCAATTTAAATAAATCACCTTAAATTAAATCCATTTTATAAATGTAGCGACACAACTGAAGGTGCTGAGCATTTCTTTTTTAAATGCCCTATTTATGAAAATGAACGATTGTCTTGTTCTATTCTACTAGGATGTTTCATCCATTAAATTTAAACAAACTGTTGTATGGAGATGTAAATCTCTGAATTATACATAACATATCAATAGTTGAAGCAGTGCATACCTATATTGAAGCTACAAAACGGTTAAATTAAAAATTAAAGTTATTTGTCCTTTTGCACTTTCTTCTTGTTAATCAGTTTTATTCATTTGCAATCGCTACACTATTTATTTAATTTTTTTATTTTATTTAATTTTTCTTTTATTTTATTTTATTTTTTTTTTGTTATTTTTTTATTTTTTTATTTTATTATCTGATAAAATAAAATGCGTGAACTAATTATTTGTGGACTACATATTGCTCATTGTCAAATGTCTTTCACCTCTACCAAGTGTCTCCCAATTTGTATAATATATATATGGAGATAATTATCGTTCACAAATTATCAAACCGTCCGTCAAAATATCGATTCTTCTTAAGTTAGGCGATAACACAAAAAAGTAGTCCGGCTCCAGAGTTTTATCTAAAACTAAAAGTGTTTAAATATTGGTGTTGTCCTATTAATTTGCTTTCAATACATATATGAAGGTGAGATTGGAATTGTTCAGCAATGGTTTGCTTCAGTAGAAAAAAGGTTCGAAAAGTATAATCTTGTCAAAAATCAATTTAAGTATGATATCATCTCGATATGTTACCTTATAATCTTATATTATTTTATACTAGATTAAAACTATTTGTTCATTCTCTTATAATGCAAACTGAACAAACTGTAAATTCCTAAAAAAGGAAGATATTGTTTATGTTGCAATTCAAGTGATATAGAAAATTGGTTTCATTTGTTATGGACATGTCCCTGTTTTGATAATCCTCGAAAAAAATATTTGAAAAAAAAGGTTTACTATCAAATACGTTTTGTGTTAAAGCTTTAAATGTTATTTGATTCACATAACAAAACCGTATCATATACTACTTCAATTTATATAAAAGAAGCATTGGAAATTTGAAAAAAATGTCAACATTATAAGCATAGTGCTCATCCTTATTTTATGTGGGGTTTTTTTTTCTCAAATATTCTCAGGATATGGAAAAACTTGATGATCACATCTCAGGTCAATTCGAATGTTTTGCTAGTTGTATTTTTATCTCATAACCATCACCATCGTTGTCTTGATAACTGTTCCGCAGTTTGCCATCGCCATTATACCAGTAGCAGGAATGTTTCATTTATTGAAGGTAGTTATGAATATACTCTAATTTGTAGCCTTAAGTTTCAAAGTTTGACTCGCGATGTTTTAGTAATATGTAGAGGATCTTACATTTTGAATACTCAATTATTTTTTTTAATTATTTAAACTATATAGTTGTCAAACAAATATGATACGAGGCTCATTTGTATGTTCGGGCAGTCGGAAACTAGCTCGGCATTTTACGTACGAGAGCCGAGTTATACGGAAAACGCCAAGCAAAGAATCGAAAGTTATATTATTACACTCCTGTCACGTAATTCATTTGATAAACATGCATAGATGCTAATAATCATTCAGATGTTTCTCATTCTTCAATTTATATTTATTTTGTACAAAGCAAGAAGAGATCACCGATTTTGGTTCATTTTAACGAATGTTTAAACGGAACGTCCGTCATCAGAGCTTACAAGAGCAAAGCACGATTTGCTCAGGAATATGCAAAAAAGCTGGATTCATTCCATTAAGTGATATGTCTACAGGGAAAACTTCAAAAGTATGGCAATTCATGATATTTATTTAAATTGAACGTGTAAAAATAAAATGAAACATTGGAATGGGGTTCAACAGATTTCATATTTCATGTTTTATATGGCATATCCAGTGTAATTGATGAATGAAGACCTCAGAATAAATCTGAGGTAAAACCAATTCCTTCCGCAAGTAACTGGCAAACTTTCATACATAAAGTTTTTGAGCGAGCGTACCTACGACGTTAACGGTGAGTGGTGAGCGATATTGAGGCGGCGTCTTAGACAGGAAGACCGTTTAAAACATTTGAATATAAAATAAATTTAAACATGGTATAAAAAGTCTGACTTTGTTTTCATATAAGTATATTGAACTTGGATACAAAACAAATGTAATTATATGGAACTTATCATATCTGATAAAATGACCACTGGGAAGCACAAAACGCAGCCAGTAGAAATTTAAACTTTTAAAAATATTATAACATGTACTGAGTTAGAAATAAGTACTGTACCACTCCGTGGGATAATAGGATACTGATTGGTTGCTTCAGCGGAAGTTGAATGACGTCTTAGAATGTTGTGAGAACTCAGAATGATAATCACATCAGAGAGCTATGAATTGTAGGACAGGCAGTGAATTCCATGCTTTTTACAGTAACGTATAACACACTAGAGTCGGGATATAACAGATACTGTGATAGACTACGCCCTCCGTTAAATAGCATGCATTAGGATCATAAGTATAGATTAACTCATCGTCGGATATCCACGCGCGTAATCCATTCCGATACTCTCCATTCATCACCCCCGGGTATTACATTAGTTTTGCGTCGTTTCTACCAAGCCATGATGAAACTATAAGATTGGTTCCTACACGATTCCGTGAAGGGAACGTTATCCAATCGCAACGGTAGTTTTATGCAAACGCCGTTTTGATAATCGCTAGCTGTCGTTTTAATCGCTAGCTGTGTTTTTGTTCTGTTCTGTTCTGTTCTGTTCAAATAAAACTACGCAGAGCTAGCGAAATGTCCCAATGGTGATGGATGGAGAGTATCGGAATCGGCTCCCGTGGGTATCCGACGATGAGTTTAACTATTATTGCACATTTTGTTGTTTTAGATGGTTTGATGTCGGACTTAACTTGGTGAATCTAATTTCATTCTGCACCATTACTTTCTTCACCATAACGGGACGAGAGTATATGAGCGGTGCTGTCGTTGTTTTTGTCTTCCAATATGCCTTGGTAAGTATTTTACTAGTATGATAGTGATTTCTTAAATCGCTTAAAGGCCTTTTCTATACTTAGCGTTAATCAAATGTGAACATACGTGCAGCTCTAATATTTTTAGATGGGGCATTGAAGTATTTTGAACAAGAGTTGTGCCATTGGAGTTCGGAATTAAGTAAACGTAGTTTTTATTTAATAATACTTTCAGGTGAGCGACAGTGTTCTTGGCCTTGTTACAGTGACCAGTGAACTCGAGCACAGTATGGTTCCAATGGAAAGAACTGGACAATACTCTACAAGAAAGACTGAAGTACGTAGTCGATAGTTTATTAGGATACTTACTACTATAGGAAATCACTGTATCAATTATAAAACTAACAATTAAAACAGGAGAGTTTTGTTATGCAGAGTTCACTTTGAGAAAATGGTGAACGACATTCTTAGATACTATATTGTAACGGTGGCAGTGTATTGGTCATTTCTATTGTGCTTTCTATTATTATGTATATACACATCCATGTTTGGTGTTAGTTATGGTGTGTATTTAATGTCTTTGTATCATAAGCTCCTCTCCATACATCCGTTAAGCCGACTAAGGACTGGCCAAGTAAGGGAAAGGTAGACATGTTCAACTAAAATAGCGCAAATCGGTGTTTCATAAGCTTATTTTTCCGAGTTCGCTCCCTCCGAAATTCATGGACATATTCAAATACGTAGAATGTATTCATCTTTATTGAAAGATAGCTTAGTAATGTTGTGTCATGTGTCATGTTTGAGCAATAACATATAACATCGTCGGAAGAACTAGTGCTGGTAAGAGTTCGTTGACATTGGGTTTGTTCCGGTTGAAAAATAAAACCCAAACAAAGTTATTGCTGTTTTTACGATATTCCAAAACAGTGGCTTTCCATGACATTGAGACTTCAGAAATGCGATTCAATAAAGTAAGAACTACTTTGCAAACGTTTCCGAAGTAAGAAACGATAGACTCTTTTGATTATTACTTCTTCTACATGAATGTTATCTGTTCACAGGAACCAGTGTTATTATCTGGTTCGTTATGAACAAATCTCGATCCATTGGATGATTATTCTGACGAAGCTCTCTATACAGCACTGAATCATGCTCATCTCAAGACGTTTATAGAGTCACTACCGGATAAACTTGAAAATGAGTGTTGCGAGGGAGGTCAAACCCTCAGGTGAACTGAAATATATAAATCAAATTATACTGCACACAATACAGTATCAGAAAACATTCATTGGCATGCCATTAAGTACTAGTAGTTAATTAAATAAAGGTCATTACGGGTGTCGCTATATGGTTAGAAACAACATAACAACATGTCGCATGTTTTTCACATATTAATGTATTAATATATATAATATATACACAAGTATACACGATCGCGAACATCAGTAGTAATTTTAATTTTCTTTATATTTGACAATTATGACATTTGATATCAAACGTAAAAACTCTTTATACTCACAAAGTTACAACGACAACGATAACAATGTCACTTCCACTGCTTTCAATTCCAAAACCCTTGTATCTTTTCAGTGTTGGACAACGTCAGTTAATTTTCGTTGCAATAAGTCTATTATGTAAAAGTAAGGTCCTCGTGCTGGATGAGGTCACAGCTGATGAAGACGGACGAATTGATTCAAAACACTATTGAATACCATTATTATAGATAATGATAGGTGAGTAGTCAGATAAGTTAACAACTTGGCAATTAATGGTTTGAATGTTATTTGTTTATTCTACATGAAATATGCTTATCTTAGCAATTTTCCATTTACATTCTTTAGAATACAATTTTATTGTAATATATATACAAATATATATATTTGAAATCTACAACAATATTTGATAGCTGCATTTTTATCCAATCACTCACATTTCCATAAAAAATTTAAATGTGACAGCTGATCAAAGTGTCCTTGGGAAGTTAAAGAAATTAAACGCTGACTTTGTTCCACAAATGATTTCCTTTTGTTCCATATTATGTACATCGAAATTAAGATACATGTTTTCAATTAAAAACAGCAAAAATATAAGCAGGAATATAAGACACAATAGTTTATTGTGCATCTTCTTTTCTTTTTTCAGGATAACGGTACTCGCTCAAAGAATTTGACAAACTAAAGACATTACTCAATGATAAATATTCTGTGTTTTACAGCATGACTAAAGATGCTGGTCTGGTTGATTGATATACATGATATTGTGTTCTTTTCTTTTTTAAATTATCATTTATGTTACATTTTATATGTATTATTAAGCCATTTAGTTTTGATTAATCGATATGATTGCATAAAGTTGGCTTCTCAATTATTTACAATTAGTGGTGCGTTATAAACTAGCCTGAACTTGTATCGTGTGTTAAAGTTTGTTATAGTGTGTTTTATAGTTGCTTCATTTTGCATTCTTGTATTTTAAAATTTTAGATTATCATATTGTCAACAAGATAAGAAGCATTTTCGACATGTATTGGTCTGCACATGACATGAACCGTTTAGTGGGGTAATATATAAACAATAATTGGCAGTCATAGGTGTGTGAATTTATAATTCTTGTTCAGCATCCATATTTCTACATGTTGATCAACTAATTTTTAAGCAAACTGTCTTTGTAACGTTGTTTTATTTGCCAATTTATAGCCCAATTTCAGAATAATGGCAAAAATATGTTATATGGATATACGTTCAACATAATTTGGTACTGCATTGATTCGCTGGATAATAGCGTAGTATCTACACTGGGTGTTTAATTTGGTCGGCCGTTTAAAGGTTATGTAAAATCACCAGTGAGTATATTCATTAGGGCTACAGGATAGGGTTTGAGTTGTAACAAGAACAGGTATTTCGTTTTCACACTTGAAGAGGTTATCAAAGCATCAGCTCTTAGTGTTTCATCCTAGGATCGCATGGTCGATGGTTCAGACTCCAGCCACGGCTATGTTTGGTATCACTGGACAAGACACTCCAGCCACGGCTATGTTTGGTATCACTGGACAAGACACTCCAGCCACGGCTATGTTTGGTATCACTGGACAAGACACTCCAGCCACGGCTATGTATGGTATCACTGGACAAGACACTCCAGCCACGGCTATGTTTGGTATCACTGGACAAGACACTCCAGCCACGGCTATGTATGGTATCACTGGACAAGACACTCCAGCCACGGCTATGTTTGGTATCACTGGACAAGACACTCCAGCCACGGCTATGTATGGTATCACTGGACAAGACACTCCAGCCACGGCTATGTTTGGTATCACTGGACAAGACACTCCAGCCACGGCTATGTTTGGTATCACTGGACAAGACACTCCAGCCACGGCTATGTATGGTATCACTGGACAAGACACTCCAGCCACGGCTATGTATGGTATCACTGGACAAGACACTCCAGCCACGGCTATGTATGGTATCACTGGACAAGACACTCCAGCCACGGCTATGTATGGTATCACTGGACAAGACACTCCAGCCACGGCTATGTATGGTATCACTGGACAAGACACTCCAGCCACGGCTATGTATTGGTATCACTGGACAAGACACTCCAGCCACGGCTATGTTGGTATCACTGGACAAGACACTCCAGCCACGGCTATGTATGGTATCACTGGACAAGACACTCCAGCCACGGCTATGTATTGGTATCACTGGACAAGACACTCCAGCCACGGCTATGTTTGGTATCACTGGACAAGACACTCCAGCCACGGCTATGTTTGGTATCACTGGACAAGACACTCCAGCCACGGCTATGTTATGGTATCACTGGACAAGACACTCCAGCCACGGCTATGTATGGTATCACTGGACAAGACACTCCAGCCACGGCTATGTATGGTATCACTGGACAAGACACTCCAGCCACGGCTATGTATGGTATCACTGGACAAGGCACTCCAGCCACGGCTATGTTTGGTATCACTCGACAAGACACTCCAGCCGCGGCTATGTATGGTATCACTGGACAAGACACTCCAGCCACGGCTATGTTTGGTATCACTGGACAAGACACTCCAGCCACGGCTATGTATGGTATCACTGGACAAGACACTCCAGCCACGGCTATGTTTGGTATCACTGGACAAAACACTCCAGCCACGGCTATGTATGGTATCACTGGACAAGACACTCCAGCCACGGCTATGTATGGTATCACTGGACAAGACACTCCAGCCACGGCTATGTATGGTATCACTGGACAAGACACTCCAGCCACGGCTATGTATGGTATCACTGGACAAGACACTCCAGCCACGGCTATGTTTGGTATCACTGGACAAGACACTCCAGCCACGGCTATGTTTGGTATCACTGGACAAGACACTCCAGCCACGGCTATGTTTGGTATCACTGGACAAGACACTCCAGCCACGGCTATGTATGGTATCACTGGACAAGACACTCCAGCCACGGCTATGTATGGTATCACTGACAAGACACTCCAGCCACGGCTATGTATGGTATCACTGGACAAGACACTCCAGCCACGGCTATGTATGGTATCACTGGACAAGACACTCCAGCCACGGCTATGTATGGTATCACTGGACAAGACACTCCAGCCACGGCTATGTTTGGTATCACTGGACAAGACACTCCAGCCACGGATATGTTTGGTATCACTGGACAAGACACTCCAGCCACGGCTATGTTTGGTATCACTGGACAAGACACTCCAGCCACGGCTATGTTTGGTATCACTGGACAAGACACTCCAGCCACGGCTATGTATGGTATCACTGGACAAGACACTCCAGCCACGGCTATGTATGGTATCACTGGACAAGACACTCCAGCCACGGCTATGTATGGTATCACTGGACAAGACACTCCAGCCACGGCTATGTTTGGTATCACTGGACAAGACACTCCAGCCACGGCTATGTTTGGTATCACTGGACAAGACACTCCAGCCACGGCTATGTTTGGTATCACTGGACAAGACACTCCAGCCACGGCTATGTTTGGTATCACTGGACAAGACACTCCAGCCACGGCTATGTATGGTATCACTGGACAAGACACTCCAGCCACGGCTATGTTTGGTATCACTGGAGAAGACACTCCAGCCACGGCTATGTTTGGTATCACTGGACAAGACACTCCAGCCACGGCTGTGTATGGTATCACTGGACAAGACACTCCAGCCACGGCTGTGTATGGTATCACTGGACAAGACACTCCAGCCACGGCTGTGTATGGTATCACTGGACAAGACACTCCAGCCACGGCTGTGTTTGGTATCACTGGACAAGACACTCCAGCCACGGCTATGTATGGTATCACTGGACAAGACACTCCAGCCACGGCTATGTATGGTATCACTGGACAAGACACTCCAGCCACGGCTATATATGGTATCACTGGACAAGACACTCCAGCCACGGCTATGTATGGTATCACTTGACAAGACACTCCAGCCACGGCTATGTATGGTATCACTGGACAAGACACTCCAGCCACGGCTATGTATGGTATCAATGGACAAGACACTCCAGCCACGGCTATGTATGGTATCACTGGACAAGACACTCCAGCCACGGCTATGTATGGTATCACTGGACAAGACACTCCAGCCACGGCTATGTATGGTATCACTGGACAAGACACTCCAGCCACGGCTATGTTTGGTATCACTGGACAAGACACTCCAGCCACGGCTATGTATGGTATCACTGGACAAGACACTCCAGCCACGGCTATGTATGGTGTCACTGGACAAGACACTCCAGCCACGGCTATGTATGGTGTCACTGGACAAGACACTCCAAGAAAAACGAATGTGGTTTCTTTAAATTATGATAACTTAACATCAACAGTAAATGCCTCACTGGTCCACTGGTTGGATTTCAAGTACCGAAACATATTTAATGGTACTTCACGGGACACTGAGAATTTATGAACACTTTGTACAGCACTGATCTTATGGATGTAAGCGTAACCAACAATGATTTCTTAATTAGTCTACATGCTAGGATTGTAACTGTTTTTTTTTTATTTTGTAAACGCATTTTTTGTTGCATAAGTGTTGTTTTCCTTTAATTAAAACGTGTGGTAAAGTAGTGCGTGTATGATATTGTCTACAGTGCTTAATACTTACTTTTATATTAATTGGTCCAAAGCTTAAGTAGACCCCTCTCGAGTCTATAGAGAGAGCTGTCTTGGAAAAAGGCGTTTACTTGGTAGAACCAGTACTGTGTATTGTTTTATTAAATTGCATCGGGTCGAGCTGGGGATAAAACTCGAAACCTCTGGCATGAGCGGCCAACACTATCCACTACACTACCAACCGCTTATATATCGCATATAGCACGACAAAGTCGTCTTTTATTGCATTAAGGCATGGCGTTAACAATTGAGAAAATATGGTACTAGTATATTATCTAGAATTTGATATTTAAACGTTAACAACATGTTTTAATCGATGTGATACATCAGTAATAAGTGACTCATTTAAATAATGATCCGTATTTGAATTACTAGAAAAACAGAATATCATGTGTTCAACTGTGACAAATTGAAAATAAAAAAGTTTCAGTGTCATCATAAATAATTTTAGAAATGTTCGACTATCTGTGGACTGTGTTTTAAATTTTACCGATTTACAAACGAATTCAATTTGAGTCGGTTCTATTGACAATGAATGAATGGCCCGAAATTAATCGACGTAGGGGATATTCCCGGCTCTACCTATACCAGTATAATAGTACGTAAGCGCAAGGCTTTACCAATAAACGGGTATTACCTGTATAAGTCAAGTGTAAGCACAACCATAATTTTCCAGTAGTCTGTAGTACGGACCTAGCTCTCCCGCCTGGGTCCCTTAAATAGCAATGTTTGGAAAGCCGCCTTTGAGCACGTTAATTGGTCAGTTGCTTCAACAGAAAGTTTGAATTACGTCACAGTTTAGTAACTTGTGCGACAGCCATAGAAATCATTGCTTTCTCATAGGGGCGGGTAATAGACCTGATTTAGGGGATATCAGTTTCTAGGAAAGACTAGTTCTCCTGACCACATTAATTTGAAAGAGACATATATGCATATGTTTCAACCCATCAACTCTTTTTTTATTGTAAAGTTGGATTCTGTATTTTATTTGTGTTATATTTTAGTTATAGTTATAACCTTTATCATGAATTACTTCATTGTCACAAGCTGACACTTATATGTTCTTAATCAATAACCATCCTTTTTGTAAATTGAAGGTGGTGTTTATTATTCAAAAGCAATGAAAGATGGTTAAACCAAATCTTACATAAAAAAATTACTTTGATTGTTTGTATGCAGGACATGTTGGTTTAAATTACTCTATTAATGTAAAATGGGCTGTTGCAGTCGACTGGAATCGACGGTGCACACTTGTTGCACAAACAGACAGTTGCTGTTTTACGTTGTGCATGGACATTAACACGGTTGCACCATTAATTTTCACATTTAATTTAAAAAGGTAATTGTAAAAGTCCCCATAGTTAAAATTATTGCATGTGATATAGCATGTAAATGGAACTTACTATGAGATGTAGTTAGTTATGGTTGACGATATTTTCAGTAAACCATGAATATTTAGTCAAATATATAGCCGCAACCAATATCAAATCAATGTATATATATTATATTGTTATTGGCTTATATTTTTATCCGAATATTAAATGCAAAAACAACAAATATATTGAGAAGAGAAATGATGAACAAAAACATAATTTCTGGCTATGACCCTGATGAATAAATTATATTTTCCATTGTCGGATGGTAACGGAAATGTCGCTTTAACGGACATTGTAACAAAACAAAGCGTCATGGGCTTGATTCGCTACAGGAAACGTTAAATTGGTAAAATTAATTAAATAAGACAAAACGCTGTGTACATGGCTCACTGTCTAAATCCAAAACAAACAAAATTTGAGTGATATAAGAAACAATATTATTTAAAAAGAACTTCTGGAAGAGTAGATACGAGACAAAATAAAGTGTCCAAACGTTAACGCTAATATAGTTTAATGGTACAGAGAGCGTGAATGCGTTCGCACGTATGACTGACAAGTCGCCGTTGTCTCCGTCAAGCCTGAGGCACACTACAGACATGTAAGTAGGATATAATTAAGTTGTGAGTGAGTAGTGTTAAGGTATTGACTGTGACTGGTCGTCAAATCTCGCGTTGTTCGGCTACTGGTGAAGGGAGAGAAAATAATAATGCGTTGAGTTCAATTTATTTATTTTAAATCGGCTGTGAAACATATTCTTTCACGGTATGATGTCCCTTGTTTCCATGAAATCGTAAATAACAACAGCACTAAGTCGTGTAAGAGGCAACTTTTTAATTTCCGCTATTTCAAAATAGTTTTCTTTGCGATTCTATATGTAATACTTGTGGAGCGCATGACCCCAGGATCGGGGGTGTTGGGTTCGACCAGCCACTTTATCCGCATATGCTTAGTACTAGTTCTACCCAGGAAGACCTCGAAAGGTCGTCGCTGTTAAAAATAGTTTCCGCAGATGGTATTAATGATATGTATACAGAGCGTAATGTGTCTAAGTTGCAATAACTTGTTTCACAATGGGTGTAAAATAAATTAATAAAACACACGTAACTATAATTTAGCTGTCAGTTAAAGTACAAATGTCGGTTCTGTGAGATGTGTTAACGTTTCGTTTGTATATTGAATTTGATATGTTTGATGATCTGAAAAGAAATGTAAATATGAGCAACAAATAATGTTTATTCGAATAAGCAAACATTTATTCTTCGAACAACACAAAGTTGTACATGTATTTTATAATTGGCGTATAAGTAAAACGTATCCTAGTACTTTGACTCAATGTTACTATTACTTCCGATTGCATGGAATCGTGGAGCTCGTTCAGTGTTGTTCGGGAAGTAAATTCATCTTGTAGTTGGATTATGAGGGGTGTTACTGATTTCATTATTCCTCGTGAAAAGAGGCATAATACCACAATTGGAAGCAGACATTGCTTCCGTGGGGTTGTTGCAGAACGGCGGTTATAAATAATCCTTGTTTCTTCTTCTTTCCTTTCTCGTCATAGTTTAGTAGTGCAGAGGTTGACATTAGAGTCTCTTTATGAATGACAAGCCTGCAAACTTTTTTATATTTCCTATAGAATAAAGAACAAAACTCAATGGGGGGCTTACACCTAGACTCATTTAAACCAAGTTTGCTATTTTCTCTTCGTGGGCACTTTCTGCGGTTCATATGGATCCTCTTATCAGATATTATTATTATATAATATTTACTATTCAAATTATTTTTCTTATGGTGAACGAAGAGGTGTTCAAGATACAATGCAACTATTATGAACGACCTTGGTTAGTGTCATTGATATGGTTATTGGTGGACAATAAATAACAGAATACGTGTCCAACAACTTATGTAGCTTTCAAATAATACATTAGCATCATTAGTAGCACTGACACAAGAAATACATTTTATAGTCATAATATGCAGACATAGTTACAACAGGGGTCACTGCGTTGGAACGGCATGTAGCAAAATGTCAAGTGGGTGACTAAAACATGGGTCAAGGTCGCACCCAACCTTCATCTTGCTCCCTCGTTAAATCGAGTCATATAATTATTTTATTATGTAAAGTATTGCTTTATCAACAACAACAACAACACAACAACAACAATTAGCTTTATTTCGTCATGGTCACATGTGTAACAACAGACAATGATGAATAATCAATTAATAAGAACGGTGACATTTAGACAAGTAACAACATAAAATAAAAACTTTTAAAATAACACATTAATGTTATTGGAAATGAGAAAGTATGGAATGATTATTCAGTGTATATACCGTAGATTTATAATATTTTTCAGCAAATTCATATTATATTTGCTCAAATTTACTTTCATATGTTGCAAACGGGTTAATGGGGCACGTGGTCCAGCGGTAGAGCATCGAACTAAGAATCGGAGATAACCCCCCCCCCCCCCCCCCCCCCCCCCGCCCCTATGGCTATGTGTGGTGTCCTTGACAACTTTCCGCACTTACCTAGTACTGGTTCTTCTCAGAACGATTTCGAGCGTGATTTGTACAAGTTTGTTCAAGTTGTAATGACTTATTTGAACAATTGAAGTCAGTTAAATAAATTTAAACTAAGCAGGTTTTAATGTTCATTACATAAATGTATCTATAACCTAAATCAGGTTATTATCGATTGAGATGGTAAGTATAAACAAAGAATATATAATCTAGTCACGATTTGGCTGTTACACATGCTACTTTGACACTACGAAATGTGAATGTCTTGTCTATCTCCTGGAGTGACAGTATAGATGTCATTATTCAGTCGTAGTTATAGTCCTCACCTTACGAGTATATCTAACGTATTGTTTAATGTCACAGCACACTATATGAAGCTAATTAATTTGGTATAATTTCGGGGAAAAAAGTTCTCAAAAATATTTGGACTTGTTTGGTTGTAACACCTGTAGCTATATGGAATAAACAGCAAATTCTGTACACACTGTGTCGTTTCATTAATGTGGAATAGGCCTCTTTAAGTGGATACACAGGAGGTCGAGGTGGACAACACTTGACAAGAGCACAGGTATGCATATTATGTTATATGACAGACTTTTTAACATCACTGTTGCATGTTAAGTTACATTTACATGTCTTGATTAACCAAATATATATCATCATAAACGTGGATTCATTGGTTTGTCGTATATATCTACAGCATATTAGATTCAGTAGGTAAATATTTTTTTCTCAATATTTTATATTATTTAACGTTAGGGTCTTTTCCTACAATGAAAGGAGATGTAATCGAGTCGGTTTGATATATGGCTATATATATATATTCATTCACTGAGCTCCGTGCAGTGTACGCTGTCTGTAGACGACGTTTGAATATGCATAATGTGTTCCAATGTGCAATTGCCACACGGTATTTACAATAGATAGCATTGTAACTCGTTTGTAAAGTTTAAACAAACGTCGTTGTTGGAGATTTGTCGTTATCCTAATCTCGTAGTACCCTTAATTATAATTAACTTGTTGTTTTGGATCCTGCGAGGTCATCATATACATCTGCGAGTAGCAGTTATTGTTTTATGTTTACGTGGTCATGTTTTATATCTTACACGTGTTGATTTTAATGTATTTGTAAGCTCTAAATCAGACAGTGCTACCTCTTATTTACACCGTTTTATTTGTGGTGTGGCAACTGGAGTACAAGCGAGGATGGAGACTTCTCAGTGGCGGTTTTACTGACCAATCCAATGATGCTTCATGGTGTTTAGCCATAAACAAGGGTAACTGAAGTTCCACAAGTTACTCATCTGCTGTTAACAATTAATTTTATGTAAAAACGTGCAAATGTTATGATAAAACAAACAGACATCACAGGCATAGTCCATTTTGTAGATTTAAAACATGTTTTTAAAACAATAACATGTTACGCAAAACCTTTATTTACACATTTGTTCATTTTTTGCCCAAGACGGCAACTTATAAAACGCTATTTGAGCAAGTAAAATATGTTTCACAATCACTGCAAAAAACAACAACAGCATTACCAAAAATTACAGAAATACTCAATTTGTTCAGAATTCTGCATATTTTCTGTTGTGCTTTACGTGAATACATGCCAAGGCTAGTATCTTGGTAAAATGTTTATTACAATTTCGAGAACCTATCTGATATTTGAAAACTTTCACCACGAATAAAACATTATAAATTTTCAGCATAAAACTATTTAAGAAGTTGTTATACGAATATGTTCTACATCATTTGCTGGATGGGCGTTGTAATTCAACATCGTGTAAACGACAATTAAACGCGACTCGTCATCGTTAATTAACTACCAAGCGTTTTTTATTCATATTCTTTATTCATTAATTGGACCCATCTTATATGTTTGTTCGTGATTCATTATAACTTATTGTCAAAAAACAAATGTCATGTACATTTTTATGTTTATTAGCCTAGCGTCCAAAATATTATTTAATAAATGCTAAAAACGTGAACATTACGTGATTCGTTAGGACATATTGTAAAAAAAAAATCCATGTACATTTTTATGTTAATTAACCTAGCGTCCAAAATATCATTTGATAAATGCGAAAATGTGATTATTACGTGATTCGTTATAACATAGTGTAAAAATAAAAGTCTATACATTTTGATGTAAATAAGCCTAGCGTTCAAAATATCATTTGAAAAGTGCGAAAACGTGAACATTACGTGATTCGTTATAACATATTGTAAAAATAAAATACATGTACATTTTTATGTTAATTAACCTAGCGTCCAAAATATTATTTGATAAATGCGAAAATGTGAATATTACGTGATTTGTTATAACATATTGTAAAAAATTAAAGTCATGTACACTTTAATGTTAATTAACATAGCGTCCAAAATGTCATTTAATATGTGCGAAAACGTGAATATGAGAAGTGTTATTTATAAGCGAGATAACCCATTGCTATAAATAGAGTTACTTAAACCCTATTTGTACATCTTATTATAATATACTATATAGGACCATAGGATTTCTCAACAAAATTCTCAAACTAGTATGCGATGATTATATATTTAATAAATGATACACGGTGTTGAGATCTGTATGCAAGTTTACGGACGCGGCAGTCAGACTTTGAATGTTAAATGGGCCGAAACGACGCTGAGGCCTGGATGATCTGGTGTATTGGAATACGAGTACATAATGTTGTATATTGGACCGATTGACGTCATTCCTGGTTTTATATTTGACCGATTTACGTAATTACTGGTTTTATATTAGACCAACTGACGTCATTCCTTGTTTTATGTCGGACCGATTGACGTCATTGCTGGTTTTATATTAAACAGATTGACGTCATTCCTGGTTTCATATTGGACCGATTCCGGTTCATAGCATAATGTTATTAATATTGCTACTGCATATCTGATGAGAACTGTCGTACTGGCTGGCTATAGAAGGGACTTATATTGTTTTAATCCAACTCGGACCATTGACGAGTTGATCTTGGAAACATACATTTGTGGAATACGACCACAACTATTATAATAGAAATGAAAACAACATGGCTTATTCCAAATCAGAAACAAAGAGACAAGTATATGCGTTATATTCTTCTGACAACTGACAAAACAAACTGAGATGTTAATTATATAATTGTCACATCGTAGATTAAACCATTGCACGAACAAACTTCATGGTCAGTCACGTATGTAAATATGTTTACCACAAAGTTAACAATAATATATACATGTATATATAGAATGTCTGTTTTATTTGGGTTGTTTTGCATCACACCCACATGTACATGCCGTATTAATAAGAGAACAGTCTGATATGGATACATATATTTACACTCGTTTAGTGTTGTGACAACGGGTGAAGAGCGAGGTTGGATTCATCCATTAACCATGTTTAACCTCTCCAGTGGCGTATTTTGCTTCTGACTCTTTCAAGGCGGTGACCCGTGTTTCCATAGTGGGGTATTTTGCTTCTGACTCTTTCAAGGCGGTGACCCGTGTTTCCATAGTGGGATATTTTGCTTCTGACTCTTTCAAGGCGGTGACCCGTGTTTCCCCAGTGGAGTATTTTGCTTCTGACTCTTTCAAGGCGGTGACCCGTGTTTCCCCCGTGTTGCCCCAGTGGGGTATTTTGCTTCTGACTCTTTCAAGGCGGTGACCCGTGTTTCCCCAGTGGGGTATTTTGCCTCTGACCCTTTAATGCGTTGACCCATGCTCTCCCCAGTCGTGTATTTTGCTACTGACCTTTTCAAGGCTGTGACCCATGCTGTTACCTCTTTTCTGTGGATTTGTTGTTTTGTACCAATAGCAAGGTTGTATATCAGTCATGGTCCTGCTGCTTAGATGACATGTCACGTCACCTGTTGACCTAAATATTTTCTTTTTGTTATATAATTACTTTTATACGGTCAAACATAAATACATATAAAAGGTGTAAGTATATAGAGAATGTAACTCCTACGTTACCGATGTTTTGGTGCATCTCTGTATATTTATCAGTCATGGATGTAGCGTTTTCTTTTCTTGGTTACGGTATGGTCATTATATCTTACATCTGATCGTTGGAACCTTATATCCTGTTTATGTAATTAAAAACTACAATACTCTTTAAGCAAATGTTTGTTTAAAAGATTGAATATGTAACGTCTATATGCCATCGAATACTAACAGACGATCAGTTAACCTAACCACTGTTTCCGGAGATCGTGTGAGGTTAGCGAGTGCTTGAGCACATCCCATCTTCCTATCAATATAATCTTCATTATAAAACCAGGTATTAAATTGTGTATAATATTCAAGTTTATACATATATTTGTTTATACAGTATATATTCCATTTCCATAATCTTGTCAAGCGATCGTCCCTTTAGTAATGACAAATAGTTAATATTTAAGTCGATATTATTGAATATTTTTGTGTAACACAAGTGCTCATTTATTGAATCCATGCGGGTCATCCAGCATTTCTTCACATTGATACATATGCATGGCATGTGCTGGTGAAATAACAACAATTTTAACCAGAACTTTATTTAATGATGGATGTTGCATATTTAATTAGTATAATTATTCTTCATTAACATATGTATTAAAAACTAACATTTTCTTATTTTGCCTGCGCTCTTTACATCTAAAATAGTCTTCATCAGATTTTGACGTGAATCTAGAAATAACTTATTCCAGCAACTCGTAAAATTCATTTCCGAATTCCACGTACACAGTTATCTCGCCAACGTGACAAACTATGACACCTGAGTGTCGTCAGGTACAGTAATGTATATCGGAAAATGTCTTCGTTTGACACAAACTGTCAACTGTAAAGTAAACAATGATTTGCTATAAATAACGGTCCGTGTTCAGAGTATGTTATGAGAAAAAAGTACCGTTTATAAGTGTGTATTAGCTGGTTATCAGTTTTGTAGTTGTGATGTAGTGATGTAAGGAAATACACATCGGCCTGACTTCTTAGAAAAGAGTCAATCCTCAATTATCGTTAATGTTGTTAAATGTCGTTTTCCGTTAGCGATAGCGAAGGAGATACGTTTACTCGAGTGATTCGTAATTTGCAGCAGCAGCAGCAGCAGCAGCAGCAGTAGTAGTAGTAGTAGTAGTAGTAGTAGTAGTACATATTATAGTAGTAGTTTGAAAAATGGTAGTAGTAGCAGCAGTAGTAATGGAAGTAGAAGTAGTAGCAGCAGCAGTAGGTATTATTATTATTATTATTATTAGTAGTAGTAGTAGTAGTAGTAGTAGCAGAAGTAGTAGTAGTAGTAGTAGTAGAAATAGTAGTAGCAGCAGTAAGTAGGTAGGTAGGTAGTTGTAGTAGTAATAGTACTGGTAGTGGTATAAGTAGTTATAGTAGGTAGTAGCAGTAGCAGTAGCAGTAGCAGTAGCAGTAGCAGAAGCAGTTAGAGTAGCAGCAGTAGTAAAAGTAGTAGTAGTAGCAGTTGCAGTTACAGTAGCAGCAGCAGTAGTAGTAGTAGTAGTGGCAGCAGCAGCAGCAGCAGCAGTAGTAGTAGTAGTAAATGTAGTAGTAGTAGTAGTAACAGCAGCAGCAGCAGTAGTCGAAGTAGTAGTAGTAGTAGTAGTAGTAGCAGTAGAAGTAGCAGTAGCAGTTACAGTAACGGTAGCAGTAGCAGTTACAGTAGCAGTAGCAGTAGCAGTTACAGTAGCAGCAGTAGAAGTATTAACAGCATTGTTAGTAGCAGCTCAAATCGAAGTAAGTACATAGTCATAGCAACATTATAAGTGATTTTAGCTGTAGAAGAGACAATGACAACAGCAACACTGTAACATTAGTACATTATAGTTCTGCTCGTCATGTGTTTTTTCGACCATATCGACCTATACTGTTTTAAACAATCGGAGTGTTTTATTAGTTAGCCTCAGGCACATAGTAACATATTCATGTTGAGATCCTCATGCCATAAAATGAAAGCAAAACTAGACAGAAATAAAGCTGGCAACCATGAAAACATTCATGACAAAAAACGCACAAGACATATGTCATATTATGACAACTTGTTTCTGTTTTGCCGGACGTTCATGAAAAGTCCGTAAAGATTTACTACATCATAATACAGATAGCCATTGTAACAACGTTCATCATTTTTCAAGAGGTTACAACCTCAGTATCTGAATAAGTAACATTAGACTATCTGAAAGGGTCAATCATCATGGAGCCCAATTGCTCCTCATGAACACACTTAACAAAACCAAGGACTTATATAGTAGAAGGATAGGAAACTTGCTTCTTGATAAAACAGCTTACGAATGATTAATTATTTGGCAAATTAATCATTCAGAATTCGCAGGCATCTGCTTTCTTGTACATAAAATGTAAATTGTATTTATCCTAGATGTTTTAAAATGTTTCAATCACGCAAAACTATCTTGACTATAAGATATTGAGGTTTGAAGTAAAAAACGCGTATTTTTGTTGTTTTTTAGCTGCAATATAACAGTTGTAAACACACATTGCTAGAAATGGTATTGTTTTGATGAGAATTTCAATTTGCAGTGTATGAATTTTAATTTGTGTTCCTGGGATGAATGGAAGTTAAGATAATTGAAAACGAGATATAGCGAGATTTTGCGTGAATACGCGAACGTTCACAAAATCTCAGTCAGTTGCCTTTTTCTTCTCTATATAATTCCTTGACAAAACCCGAGTCTGCAATTTTCTTACTTCGATGACATTTGGTGTCTTTTCTTTCATTATATAATAATCGTTTTCGCTGCATTACTAATTATATAAAGCACGAATATATGAACGTTTTGAGAGTAAGGATGCGCTAGGTATACAATAATAAAAAGGCGTTTAAGGCTGATTTGAGTCCCAGTTTTTGCAGAAATTGTAAAAACCAGTCAATAATTGGTGCAGATTATAGCCAGACTTCTGTTTCACCAAAATATACTTATTTCAATCTAAGAAAAGCAGCCAGGTGATCATGATTTTAGACTGGTTCCATTAAAACTACATATGGTTTCATTGATATTAGTTATAGACTAAAAAAATAACCTAAAAAATAAAGTTAAGTATTTAAGAAAAATGCTGGTGAAACAGAAACCAGGATACTGTTTTTAAAATATCAAAACAAAACATATATATTATTTAGAATGTATTTATTTATGTATAATAATATATCAAAATAACAGAATAAAATAATACGTTATTATAGCCATACACCATGTGACACGGATGTATGATAAAGCACAATGGAGGTGAAGGCCAGCTTCACGTAGATGAATGATTAAAATATTCTTGTTAAGGCACACAAAAACTATTCAGTTATATTAACCAAACTTTCTGTTGATAACATATCAAAGGTGCAATATGTTTGAAAGCCGTGTAAACTGGCTGCATTGACATGCGAAATATTCTTATGACAGAATTTAACAGAGCATCTTTTTTTAAAAAATGATAAACTTATCTTTTCATAAGCCAAATTCAAAATCTAAATATATATATATATATGGCGTATTGATGTCAATCAATGTTTGTTGGTATATGATAGATGCAATAACATATCTGAAATTGGTAATGATAGGAGGATCAGCGAAAATGTCTTTGGACTGAGCTTCACGGAACACTCATTTTCTAAATAAGTAATTAAGTTAGCTTTTTATAAACCAACTACAAAATAAATGTATATTTACATATACTACTGTGATATCAATCATGGTTCCTGTATATTTACATATGCTACTGTGATATCAATCATGGTTCCTGTATATTTACATATGCTATTGTGATATCAATCATGGTTCCTGTATATTTACATATGCTATTGTGATATCAATCATGGTTCCTGTATATTTGCATATGCTACTGTGATATCAATCATGGTTCTTGTATATTTGCATATGCTACTGTGATAACAATCATGGTTCCTGTATATTTACATATGCTATTGTGATATCAATCATGGTTCCTGTATATTTACATATGCTATTGTGATAACAATCATGGTTCCCGTATATTTACATATGCTACTGTGATATCAATCATGGTTCTTGTATATTTGCATATGCTACTGTGATAACAATCATGGTTCCTGTATATTTACATATGCTATTGTGATATCAATCATGGTTCCTGTATATTTACATATGCTATTGTGATATCAATCATGGTTCTTGTAGATTTGCATATGCTACTGTGATAACAATCATGGTTCCTGTATATTTACATATGCTACTGTGTTATCAATCATGGTTCCTGTATATTACATATGCTATTGTGATATCAATCATGGTTCCTGTATATTTGCATATACTACTGTGATATCAATCATGGTTCCTATATATTTACATATGCTATTGTGATATCAATCATGGTTCCTGTATATTTGCATATGCTATTGTGATATCAATCATGGTTCTTGTATATTTGCATATGCTATTGTGATATCAATCATGGTTCTTGTATATTTACATATGCTATTGTGATATCAATCATGGTTCCTGTTGATGAATTATAGATGTAATAAAACGTCAGAAAGCGGTGTAGCATTGTAACGTTAACTGATGAGAGCGACTGGTGGCAACTTCTTTTGACCGAGTTCACAGTGCACTCATTTTTCAAAAGAATTAATATCGAGTTATATTTCCTTATGTCAACTCAGATACAGTTTATTAGCATGTGTGCCGTTATGATATTACTCAGGTTTCTGTCCGTAAATCATAGATGTAATAAAATGTCAATGAACGACGTAGCATTGTAACCTCAGTTCGTGAAAGCAAATATATTAATATGATTGAGGGGAGTAAATCAGTTGTATGTTAACCAATCATATCCATGATATAGACGTTAATTGTTGTATTCAGTGAAATGGGATGTTTATCAGTTACACTTATTTATTGATTCCGATTGTGAAACAAGTTATTACAACTTATACAATCTTATATAAACCACGCTCAACGTCTTCCTGGGTTGAACCAGTACCAAGCATATCTTCCTCAACGTGTTTTTCATTAAGTGAGCATAGAAGTGTTATTGTCGCAGGTTGCTAAACCACGAATGATAACGAAAAATGCAATGAGCACGGTTGAAATTTAATGGATACGTCACTGAATCAAATCACTCTTATTTTTTTATTAAACCAAACATAATTAACTATTTTAAAAGTGAAATTATCAAAAATAATACACTGAAAAATCTACATAACTCATCAAAACGTATAACATAAAAATCGGTAGACACAACATCAAATTTAAATAAAAAATCAAACGCAATACACAATGCAACATACGGATAAGTCTTATAGACTAAATTGTAAGTAAACAATAAACAAAACAAACACTCCAAATAGTATTAAAACATGGAACTGGTAAGTAAGTAATGATTATAACAAAACATTAACGTAACATGTAAATAAAATACTGAATATGAAACACGTTTAAAAGCACTATACCGTAAAAATATCAGTACTGAGAGATAATAATAAATGTTTATTTTAACAGAATTTACGAGCTAATTGATAATCTGGGTTTGCGATACGTAATATGTAATTGCCGTCAATACGTCTCGAGTTGAAACTTAACGTAAGGATAATAGAATCATTCTAATATGCATTAATCACGTGATGTGTAAAACAATTATCATTTCAAAAAAAATTCCCTATAATTTCATTATTTTGTTTGTGATATAAAACCTTGTATAAAACAGCTCTTTCAATTTGACCCAAGGTTATTGCTGCTGGTTCCCTGGAAACGTAGAGCTCATTCGAGGCTCGAACATGGACTAATGTTTGAGCCATCTCATATGTTTTGTGCTTCCAATAAATCCTACCATAATAGCATTGATGCTGCTATAAAACAGTGTTATGAATAAAATTACAAGCGTATAGATCTACATAAAATCGACAATGATGTAAGTTCTTCGTTGTGAAACACAACAGTCCATACTTTAAACACTAAAACAAAACTTGGGTATAAAAATAACTCAATATATATTACCAATGAGTGACGTAACACTTGTAAATCACAGCAAGGTTTAAGCATCACAGTGCCGGTTTGGTTGCTGGTCGCCCAGAGGCGGTGACCCGTATTGTCGCCTTTTCTTTATGTATGTACTGATTTAAACTTATCTATTTTACCTCAATTGTGAAACAAGTTAATACAATTTAGACCAATCACACTCGAAGTCTTGCTGAGTAGAACCAGTACTCAGTACTAAGGATATGCGGAAAAGATGTCTTGTTCAAAGACACAGCGCATATGGCGGTGGCGGAGGATCGAACCCTCGACGCTTCGATCTAACATTGGACCACGCCTTCACTGTTTTAATATGTGTCTTTCGATGTTGCGTCTCTTGTTGGTGACATATACTTTCTCGGTGTGCGCGCAACAAACAACGACAAGACATAACACATGTTTAAAACAGAGTACGGAACTACAAGTATGTAAGGCTGTTTGCATAATCAATTAACAAGGCACCTGTGGACATATACATGAACATTAGATCACTGTGGACATATACTTGAACATTAGATCACTGTGGACATATACTTGAACATTAGATCACTGTGGTTGTATAAGATAAATACGCTTATATTTCAGGATATTGTTGATAAAAACATGATCAATTATACTATAAAATTCATATGTTAAATGTTTTATGTAATTAAGTAATATATCAAAAATAAAGCTTGTTTGATATGTGTATATAAAGCATAACCTTGATAAAAGTACATATGTAATTAACCGATATATCAAAAATGAATCTTGTTTGATATATATATATAAAAGTATTACCTTGATTAAAAAAGTACATATGTAATTAACTGATATATCAAACATGAAGCTTGTTTGATATAACTAAGTAGCGAACTGTTTAGATAGAAAGTGTTTCGTCTTTTAATATACGCTTTGACACCAACACTAACATTCTCTGCCTGAAATATTGAAGAACTTGGTTGTAAATATTGGGGTTTGCTCCCTTTGTTTAGTGATAAATCAGTTGTGGGTACCGAGTTATCGTTCCTGGAATCCGCTAAGCGGGTAACCAGTGAAAGATGCACATTATCTTTTGAAGACACCAACACCTTCCCAACATATTTAGAGGTGGGAGACGCATAGTCGTCGAAACTAGGTCCATGACCAGTCATCACGTAACATGTGCCATATGAAATATGAAAAATATATTTTCAAGACGAAGGCTCAACACTAGGAAAATTTAGAATTTGCCTTAAAACATAAGTCTATATGAGTTTCCTCACATCATTTCGGCAAAGATGTTACACATTTAATATCGAAAGACGAAACACGAATAATAAACTGACTTTTAACTACAACTAAAAGTTAATGACGTATTCGGTAACTTAACTACTGATATCATAAATGATTGTGACGTTAGTTTAATATTTAACTGATGAAGTTGGCGTTACTGATGCTGTCGCCGCTGTTGTTGTTGTCGATACTTTTCTCTTTCTCAGTTTCTTGATTCTGCGTCTATTGAGGAGGACCACTGCTACTAGTGGTATAACACATATTGGTAGTGCAATGAGAATAATTCCTCCAATCATAGCCCCGTCATCCTGGTTCGAAGATGCGTACACTGTCACCAAAATACCTGAAAAAGGGACATTTTATCTGTTCAAATCTCGTGTATTTAAAAATAAGTAAACGTATAACCAACAGGAGATGTAGAGTTCAAAGGTCAGCCACCAAAGCAGCATGAACACAGTTTTGTTTAAGTACTAATTATAATAAGTACAATAAAAACATTGATAAGAAGTGACAACAGGGTTACCGCCTCCTTGTAACGGTCAGTAACTAAGGTGTCACGGGGGTAGCTATAATCCGGTGAACGGATGCACTCCACTTCGCTATTTCCTTGTGATTTGACGATGAGACAGTGTAAAAATATTTAACGAATGCTTTATGTTAATGAAAATATGATTGCTCAGTCTGGTGTTTACTGTGCAGCCAATTTAAACTGTGTTATGTTCTGTGGCCAATGTGTCTAATGCGTTGTCTAAACATTAGTTTCCTCTCGTCCAAGTATGAGGTGGCGGGTTCGAGCTCAGACTGGTCCGAACCGTTTATGTGTAAAGTGTGCCAGCTACTTGCTGAAAGATGGTGTGTCAAATTTGTTAATTATATTCATTTATATAGTAAAGTCATATCCATGTAATTCATATAAAATTTTATACAAAGCATAAAAAGGAATGATACATGTACAAAGCTGTTCAACTTTGAACCATTTGAGACTAATATTTATGTATATCCCAAGTGTTATAGACACCAATATACATATATCATATTTACATATATACAGAGTTATAATAGCAACAAAACAATAACAATTATTTAAAACTTATTCATTTTACAACTTATACAAATCACGCTCGAAGTTTTCCCGGGTAGGACCAGTACTCAGCATATACGGAAACAGTGTCTTGCTCTGGGACACCACACATAGAATGAATAACTATCTAGATTTATACTAAAAGCATATCCAATTAAGTTGTTCAAAATAATGAAACACGACCCGTTGTAAATTATCTCGTGTTTGCTCTATATTGTGACTACACTCAAACATTGAGGAATACACCTGGTTGATATCCTATCTTTGTCCATATATAAGATGATTCACGCTGATAGAAAGCAAGCATTATCTTCTATTTACATTCACTTCCGCGATTCAAACCACTTTAGATTTCGTATTGTGTACTAACTCAAATTAGAAACTGTACATTATGTATCTGCTTATAAAACTCCCATATAATTATTTCATTCAATGTTTAGTTTAAACTTATTTATTTTACTTCGATTATGAAACACGTCATTACAGCTTAGACAAATCACACTCGAAGTCTTACTGGGTAGAACCAGTACTAAGCATATGCGGAAAAAAAGTGTCTTGCTCAAGGACACCATACATAGCCTTGGCGGAGGATCAAACCCACGACTATTCAATGTCTCTCTGTATATACATATTCAAACCTGTACCACGATGGTTTATTATCACTAAACAAATTGTGTATAGTGAACCACTCGACAGTTAATCCCGTTTCTATAGTAACGACCTTATGGAAATATTTCAATCCGAACTATATATAGTTTTTTCGTAAGTATATTATGTCACGCAGTCAAGAATATATAAGATATAGTTTATGTTTCTTTATTGTATGTATTATACGGTTATAGATAAATAAGTTATAGTTTATGTTTCTGTATTGTATGTATTATACGGTTATAAATAAATAAGTTATATGTTGTATTTCTTTAAGTAAAGTTTAAACGTATCAATTTTACATTGATTGTGATTTTTGTTTTACAACGTGTGTCATTCTGATTAAAATCAGCGCTAATTATGATTATGCGGATAAATCGTTGCACTTAAATTAAAAATAGATAACGGGTGCACCCAACCTCGCCACATCAACATTCCACCCCGACATACCCACTCCGACACCGTTGTCTTACCATGAAACGAAAACAGCGTAAATAAAAGAATCGCAGTCAGACTATTCCATTACAAATGGTAACCATACCCAGGGCCTAAATTCATCAATAATTTGAGTCCGAGAATCAGACTCGGACCTAAATATTACATTTTTGTAAAACCCTGTAAACATGTAATTATAGGTAATAAATATGATCCTGTAACATTTTCTATTAAATAATCATTAAAACTGACTGAATCTGTAAATGGCTTGTTTAATAGATGTTATTTGAATATGAAATTTTTGATATTTTGAGTCTGAGTCAGAATCTCAGACTCAAAATGTTGATGAAATAAGGTCCTGATCTCACCACACAGTTACGCCCCTGCTTTGCAACGGTATTAAAGAAAAGTCCTACCCAGTTTGGTTTGAATATATTTTCAAATTGGTTCAAAGGGGCTGAAGAAGAGTGAAGCAATATCTGACATAGCATAATTATACTGCATCAAGGCATCACTGGTGTTAAAAAGTGACTTTTATAGGATTTCAACAGATCCATGTATTTATGAGCATTTGGGGACTTCTTGTTTTATAAAACTGCACTGTCGTTACAAAAACAAGCCGGTCAACCTACATGTCAGTTTGCAGTTTATGTGCGGATACATTCAAACTATGAAATAAAAAAAAATTAAAAAAGATTCTTTGTGTATTTTCTTTACCGTGGAATTCCTAGACGTTACTTTATGTAGAACAAATAACTAAGTTCAACTGTGGAGTGAGACCTGCATATGTATGGTCCAGAACACAACATGTACCTTGATCGGTCGTGTCAAACTTGATCGGTTACTTAACTCTGTAAACCGTCCTCATCATATTAAAAATCAACTCTCCAATACAACAGTAGAATAAGATAAGTTCTGCCACATTAGTCTGAAACATGTTGAATAATTCTTAACAACTACACGTACCTGCTGGTAAAACAACGAATAGCAATAAGGCAACTGTAGTGGTTGCCAGGCAACCTCTCAAACAGCAAATGCCTGGAGCCAGGTCATCATCATAGTCTGCAAAGACAACAAACATCAGTTTAAACATGTCATAAAAATAAAAATGAAGAAACAAATGTGAGTCGCAGATCGACTTTGTTTTTTTTTTCAGCCTTATTCATTTCATCCGTGATGTCTGATAAAACGATCCAATGGAATCACAGAATGGCACAAAAAAAACAGCCTATGTTGTATTGAGTCTGTTTATGAGGGTAATGGAATACACAGCACCTCTTGAGCACCCTAACACGTTTTGTTATGTTCTGTACTTTCCTGTGATCCCTTTATCCCTATATGTTTTGTACTTCAACGAAAGATAACTGTTCCGTTTTACTTTTACTCATGGGGAGTTATCTTTTCCTTTGTCGCGTGTCGTGTAATTAAAGTTGTATATTTGTTTCCCGTTCTATTTCCATACATTACACGGCAGGCTTTGAACTCAATATTTTAATTAATCCAACTGGCAAATCGTTTATTGGCCTTAAAATGTTTTGATTTAAAGCATACATCACAGACATGTTAAAAAAGACATTGTTAAAGTGTTTTATCTCGAAACGTATTTTCAAGAAATAATGGTTTTCATTAAATGTTTATACGTCAGCATGTATATAAATGCATGTTACAACTTTGTATGTAAATAGATATTAATTAAATAGTTGCCACCTAATAATTGAAAAATAAGACACTGTGCATGTTTGGTACGTTTTGTATTTTGCCCCATATGACCCCCACCCACTCCTATCAATGTTTAGTTTTAGGAACAATCGCGATAGCGTTCACATTAAAAAAAAGTATAAGGTATATACTAATTTATGATAAAAGAATCTATTGGAAGCACAGTGCACAACCAAAAGTAGACAATAGCAGTCTTGATTATATTGCATTTTTACTAGTCTATCCCAGTACCTGATGTCTCCCGAATCAGGTCTATTAACCCCTAATGAAAAAGCAGAGAAATCTATGCCTGTCTCACAATTCATAGCTATTGACCGTTTACTAAACTGTGACCATCCTTTCAAAAGTAACTGGCAAACTTTCTCGCATAAAGATTTTGGACCGAGAGAGTCTCAAACCCCACGACCTCAACGATGAAATGTATTTGATCATTCGACGACAGTGGCACCGACCATTCAACCACGGAGTACCACTTAACGTTGTCTCAATACTCTTTCGAGCAAAACAGAATTTCAACAAGCACGGGGCGACTTTTACGACCATCGCACATCAGGTACGACTACTGCACAGCACGTACGACTACTATAATACTTGATAAACGACACTGTACAGAATATAACTAAGTATATTATCGGCCATTAAACTGTCGCCATAATTTAAGACGAAAACAATGTTCTAAAGGGACACACGGCAATTGTAATGAATATTCATTGAAGATCAATACTGAAAAGTATACATATCCATCATTTAAATCTGAAATTAAAATACCCCAAAATGTCTGGTAACGTGTGCGTGAGTTCGATCCTCCGCCACAGCTATGTATGGTGTCCTTCAGCAAGACACTTTTCCGTATAAGCTTAATACTGGTTCTACCTAGGATGATTTCGATCATGACTTGTATAAGTTGTAATACTTTGTTTCACAATCAAAGTATAATAAATAAGTAACAACGCGTAAAGATTGGTTTTATATGTGAACAATAAGTAAAATCGATGTCGGCATTTCCCTGTATGCCCCTTTAAATGTTGTGTTGTACGGACTATTATTTATAGTTCACCAATCTATAAACAGTTCTGTTGTTAGCATAAATGTTATAAGACATAGCATTGCCCTTGTGTGTTCGTCTGTTAATCATCTTTTTCCTGACAGAACATAATAAAATTAGATATTAATATAATTGGCTTCCAACATTTTAAATGACAAATTGGAATATGACATTACATATCATAACGTTTGAACAGGTGTGGTCCATCAATGTCATACGAAATCGTTATCAGTTGTGTTTATCTGCATCTCTGCCATTGATTAACTATCTGTACTTGTTGATAATGCTTTAAACATGTATGCATTGACATTTGTGACCTGATAACAGGCCGACTTTGGTGCATTAACCTACCTGACCGATCGATAGAAAGTTAATCTGATATCAGGCCAAATATATGTTTGGTGATTTTATGGGATGATGATATCATCATTGGCAAGACTTTCTCCCCGGGGACAACGGGGTTATGTCAAACGGTGTACGATTACATATTCTCATTTATTTGAACTCGATTGAGATGTAAGCTTATCGAGTCCGTTTTTTTATATATATATAAAACTTTTATTCAATATTTACAACATAATTTACATTATAAAAAATCACATATTCACAAAACATTACATATTTTACACTTTTAATCAACTCATTTAATATACCTATAAGCATATCATGAATAATTTCAAGTATGTTAGTAATCCTTCAATGAATTGTTAAACAATTTAAATATGCGCATGTTTGATAATTTTTTGCTCCTTTCTAAATATCGAAAAAATAAGATATATTCGTATTTAAATAATGCAAATACATCAACACTCGTGCTTCTGCAATAAATAACGAAATATGCTTTATAAATACAGAATCCTGTAAGGGCTAAAATAGTATTTATATTATTATATTCTGGGTAGCTAATTTTGTATCCAATAACTATGTTTTTCAAAGTTTTCATTACTGTTGATACGCCACATTTTTTAAAAATATCTGTTATATTTGTCCAAAGAGATTCTACTTCTTGGCAATCAATGAAAAAATGTGTGTATGTTTCTATTTCACCACATACATTACAAAAAGGAGTTTGACTTATTTTCCACATATATCGAGTCCGTTTCTTGCTTAGAACCAGTACTGAGTATTGATTTTAGGAGGTCATTGGGTCGATCCTGGAATCGAGCTTGCAACCATTGGCTTGAGCAGCCAACACTGCCGACTGCACTACCGCCCGCTTCATTGTACGCTTGCATAAGTATTGTATAATGCTTAAATGTTAAACTTAGTCTTTTAATATATCTGCAGTGGGGTAGGAATCCTCCAAATGGGTGTCATGTTTATTTTATCGTTTTTGTAATTTTCACTTTTATGGTTAAATTATCAACCCCAATGTGGTTCCAGGGAGCTAAATGAGTGATGGTTAGAAAATGAACACTGTGGCACGTGCATGTCGTAGGAAGCAACAATTTGAGTAATACGATATAATTTGCTGGAACTCTGCAGTTAATTTGCAAAAGTCTTGTGAACTCTGAGACGTTGCCAGAGAGGGGTAAAGCTTAGTGCAAGTGACACTAGGGGAATTGTTTAGAGACATTACGAAGTAATAACTATACTGAATGGAAATACGCCATTTTGAAGAAAAAAAAATATACGAACAAAGTATCATATAAATTATAAAATGAACGGGTGACAAGCGAACGAGTTATCAAACTAAAATATAACGATTCTGACTGATACGCCATAAAACCCCAATTTATAATGTTATTTAATGACGAAAAACGAATTCAAACTAACATGTAACTGCTCTGAATAAGACTCCTGTCGCGCGTTTCGCATTGTACGTATATGTATACGGTCATTATCAAATTGCATCGGTAAATAGTAACATCGATCTCCATATACTGTAAAAATAGATCGCTATAAAGACCATATCAGTTAACAATCATCGGGAACAGTTCATATTATATATATGTAAAGAAAATGCACTGTCAGATGTTTCACGTATACTGACAACAGATGGCGATATAATTACAAAATCAATGATATGTCGCTAAATGAAAGTTTATGCTTTAATGATTGTATATATAAGCTTCGTGGAAATTAGAACCTTAACTGAACATAAATAAGTACCACTGTGGACATCAAAGAATGTGTTATTTTTTCGAACCCATTTTCCAATTTAAACACTCAGCACCATTAAAGACAACATAATACAATACAATTGTCAAAATCGAACCAGTCTCCCCTATATGAACCTTAAGGGCCATTAAAGTCTAGTCGTTGCCATGATCGAGCAAAACTATGCTACCTCAATCGGTAACGCGTCTGACTCTCAATCCAGAGGTTGTGAGTTCAAATCCCACCCCGGACACTTTTTCAGTGTGGCTTGGCCATTAACGTTTTATTCAACGGTCATAAATCTCCCACCTCTGAATATGTGGGAAAGTAGTCAGTGACTTGCAAGGATAAAATGTGTCTAGTACCGGTTAACCGCATAAGATTTCGGTGCGCTGACCACCATTAAATAACTGAAATAATGTTGAAAAAAGGCGGGAAAAACATACAGATAAATGGTCTAGATCGAGTGCATTTCTGCAGTAGGATGACTATGTAGAATATAACGGAACACAACTGTAAATGATTTGAATATATGTATTAAGTTGGCGTTGTAATGTCGATATTAAAGTATATTCTTTTTCTGTTTCGAAGACGTTTATATTGCCATTTTGTACTTGTACATATGGTTGATCCCATGAATGACACAACTCTGGCGTTACACGATAATTGGCTATACATTATATGGTTCTTTTTTCATAATTATGTTTAAAGTTTCCAAACACAATTGTGCAAGAATAATAATAGTTATAGTAAAAATAATAATAAAGTCAAGTATGATAAAAATGATGATGATGATGATGATGACGACGACGACGACGACGACGACGACGATGATGATGATGATGATGATGATGATGATGATGATGATGATGATGATGATAACGATACTAATGCTGATGATAAAAATGATAAGAAAAGTATTGATGATAAAACATAAAATTAAAAGATTAAGAACAATAATAATAAAATAATAATAATAACAATAATAATAGAAATTATGATAACATTAATAATAATAATACAACTTATGTATCATCTAGAGATACATTCACCGTTCGGAACTTGATAGTTAAATTAAAAACTATCAATATTTTGTATATATGACTAATACAAATTGTAATAAAGTACTGGTATACAACGAAAAGAAGTGTTCTATAAAATAAACCCCTTCAGATCAAAGGATTGTGTCGCTGTCACTGGAATAAAGCGTTGTTTTGTTTTTGACAACTTTATTTATTGTCTGTAAACGAACTTTGTTGTTATGCGAGCACCTGAGTAATCTGACGTGTTTATGTTTAATTTCCGTAGTTAAAAACGTTCATGTACTTTCAATTGTAGATTTAAAGGAAGTTCTATTTTTAGGCATTTGTCAAAACCAGACGGATATGTTAAGTACTACATGTATAGTATTTGTATAATAATTTGAATATACATGTCGATAAATGAGCACAAAAATGTTACCGAGTTACACCCAGTATTTGACTCAGTTGTTGTCACTATTTCTTCTCCTTTGGAAATGGAACTCATTTAGGATTGCTTATTAAGCCGGTGTTAGGGGGCGCGAGTGATGTTGCATAATTATTTCATTATTCCCCTTGAACATACTTAAAAAAAAGAACTGTAATTTTGTTTTCTTGCTTGCGTTCTACGATCTATACATGTATCAAATATTAATTAATAACGACCGTATGTTTTATAAAGCCTATGACCGGTTAAATTGTTTTATAGTCGGATTGTTTAACGCCACGATAGCCTGCCAAAGGGTTTAAAGCCGTGTATAGGTATACTTATGGAATATTCATGATTTGTTTAAGCATATTTATTCAACTTATTATACATAAAAAATCAATACACACGTACTTCAATATGGATACATAGTCAAACTTATACAATATTATCCTTTTAAAATGTTTTTCTCCAATAAGGGGAGCGGCAGATAACTCATTCATGGCCCAATGGTATAAGGGGCCGTATCAATATCACTTACTTCTCACATCTGAGGTTGTGGGTTCGGGCCAAGCTCATTACTTAACAGTATTTGAGAACATTTAACCAGTCATTTACAGAAGTCCGATTCTTGTGTCGTCTATCACTAGTACAGTTAGATATAACCGCTGTACTAGTGTATTGAAAATGACGTTTAAAATCAATTAAAATGTTATTCTCAAACATGAGTTCATAATCTCATACACACGCTAAATGACAACAGTGTGACAGCTGTGTCTTACCCAAAACAACTGACCACAAATGAAAAGAGACTTGTCAGTTTGGTGAGAGAAAGAAAAAAACGTACCTTCATCTGTGTTGTCATTATGGACGCTTGATGTGCCATCGAGAGGTTTTAGACTACCTGTGACGCTCGAATTCCCCGGAATGTCGCTTCTATTACATTCTGATTTGAGATCACGTTTGAAAAAACACAGCCATTTTACCATGTTATGATCACGTAGACAGCGTTAGTAAATAGATAACGACAGAAAACACCTGATATGAAAAATGTCCCTCTACACACAACCATTAACACAACAATCGATAGTATTTCAAATAAACCCCAGTTTGATTTTCCGCATCACGTGAGCGTTTTAAAAGGAATATCAGCTCGAGTCAGTATAGAACGAGAGTAGCCGATATCGTAGCATGCCTCAACAATCCATTCAATAACATCCGCCTCAATATACGTGCATTAAGTCGGTATTGTTAAGGACAGTGTCCATGTTTCACTCTGTGTATAAAATTTCACTAAGATACCAATAAACACACCGCCGGACCTACATATAATACAGTAACGTCGTCATGCCGTGGTTTAAATATACACAAAGACAAGAATCTATGCTTTGTACTAAGATGACACTGAATTTTAAATAGGGTTATTCAAATTTAAGTATAGTCTCACTCAGACGAATATCGTATAATACATTTTGAGAAAACGTAAATGTAAATTTCGATAACTTATATAAAGTATATACTATTGTGTATAGATAATAAATTGAAATTTGAAGTAAACATTATTTTTTTTTAAATTTCAATCTCTAAAAAGTGATCCATTTTATCACCCCGTAATAGGTTTGTGGGGGGTTTGTGAAATACATGCATGAGTTGCGTTATATATATATATATATATATATATATATATACTGTATTCACTATTTCTACCATTTATGCATAAGTTAAGTTATATATATATGATTCTCCCTATCACACACACACACACACACACACACACACACACACACACACATATATATATTAATCTTAAAGGGACACACTAGGGTCTCAACGAATCATAACCCTAGCTTGAGCTTATTTCTGTTGTGAATTTGTTAATATACCAAAACAAAAAACAAACAGAAAATAAAAAACAACATATACTATCATCTGCACAAAGTCAACTTCTTGAAGAAAACAATGAGATGTTATTAATATCGTATCGTATTTTATACAACAAGTTATCTTAATCAAATATAATGTTGTTTATATAGAATATATAAATGCAAATTGAAAAAAACATATACTTATCATCAGTAATATGTATTTTAACAATGTTATAGTTAAAAATAAAAGAACAACTTTATCTATACCACATGACATTATCAATTAAAGTATACAATTATCAACTGTACACACCATATTAATAATACCTAGCATTATCAAATACACACTTAATACAAATAGCTTTATTAACTATATCCTGGGTTCGTTGGTTCGAATACCTGCACTGCCATAACCTCTGTGATGATTGGCAATGCAGTTGGGTCCTCCGTTGCCGAGTGGTCTAAGGCGCCGTCTCAAGACCACTTACCTCTCACCGCTAAGGTCGTAGGTTCGAGTCCCGCTCGCTCCAAAACTTTATGTGAGAAAGTTTCCAGTTACTTGCGGAAGGACGGTGGTTCTACTCGGTCTGATTCGGTCTGAGGTCTTCCTCCACCAGTAAAACTGGATATGCCATATTTAACCTGAAATGTGTTGAAAATGACTTTAAACACCAGTCAAACAAATTTGTTTTGTTAAACTTGCAAATGTTTCATAAGGTGTGTCCAGTATTGACCTAACGGACACCAGAAATGATTAGATAAACTGATCGCCATTACATGATTGAAATACTGTTGAACAAAAATAGGCTCAAAACACATAATTTTCATATTTGGGATCTACATTGAATAAAAAATAAGACATCATAACAATTTGCGAAGTAAACATAAGATAAACATTTATAAATGTGTGAACATTTTCATTATAACAGTGTATACATGTATTAGTATTGACGTAATGTTCTAGTTGTTTAATGTAGTTATTCTTTACAATACTGACCTTTATACTAATTGATTGACGCTGTAAAATATTAATAATTGATGAAGTGTGCCGAATTGAGTACCTTGATTCTACAACTATAATCCGGCATTGATCATTTTCCGATAGATTCAGGGTAAACAGGTATCACGCATAATTAAGTATTTTCGTCAGATGTTAAACTAGCGTAATGAAAGAGTTATATGAAGAATGGGAAACTGCATTACTTTATAGTTGTCTTTAACCGCATCCATCTTAAACTCCGAAGAATCGAGCTTGTAACAAAGGCGAAATTTAATATTATCGAGGTTACCCCCATCCCCTTGCTTAACATATTCAATTGTATGTCGTGTTATGGAACTCAATATTGATCCTGTAATGGATAGAGTGTTGGCCACTCATGCTAGAGGTTGCGGGTTCGGGCCCCAGCTCGACACGATGCCTCTAAAAACACTCTCAGTACTGTTTTTACCCAGGAAGCGGACTCGAGAGCGGTTCATATAAGCTTTGAGCTTTCTTTTCAATCGAGCTAAAATAAATTAGTATGAACGTGCTTCAGGTTTTAAATGAGAAAAGCTGTCACTTTTAGCAACAGACTCGATAAAAAACACAAAAACACATGTGTGCTATTTTATTTCTTCTTGGTTACATTCTGTGATCTTTTTATCAGACATTACTCATATAAATGATCAATATTTGAATTATTACACAATAAAAGTAACACAGGAGCCAAATATGACATTTAATAATTGTAAAAATCAAATATGTATATATGTATTATAAAGGAGATATAACAGTGTTACTGTCAGCGTAAAATTTAATTAAAATACAGATGTAATATAACAGTGTTACTGTCAGCGTAAAAATGAATTAAAATACAGATATGATATAACAGTGTTATTGTCAAGGTAAAATTGAATTAAAAAAAGATGTAATATAACATGTTACTGTCAGTGTAAAACTGAATTAAAATACAGATGTTATATAACAGTGTTACTGTCAGCGTAAAACTGAATTGAAATACAGATATGATATAACAGTGTTACTGTCAGCGTAAAACTGAATTAAATACAGATGTAATATACCGATGTTACTGTCAGCGACTGAATTAAAATACAGATGTAATGTATCAGTGTTACTGTCAGTGTAAAACTGAAATAAAATACAGATGTAATATAACAGTGTTACTGTCAGCATAAAACTGAATTAAAATACAGATATGATATAATAGTGTTACTGTCAGCGTAAAACTGAATTAAAATACAAATGTTATATAACGATGTTACTGTCAGCGTTAAACTGAATTAAAATACAGATGTAATATAACAGTGTTACTGTCAGCGTAAAACTGAAATGTAAGACAAAATTGAGAAAAGAACAAATACCCGTCACCAGTGATCGTTTAAGACGTATTGTAGATGTCAACGCCAAATGTACTTTATTAGTTAACACTTTAATGTTATTGCCATACTTGTTCTATTTCAGTAACGCAAGGAACGGTATGTTGATGGGATAGAACACACAGCACACAGCACACAGCACACAGCAGTCGATATGTCTGATAACGCGGAGACAGAAATTCCGGTCACTCCAGCGTCTCCAAACGATCGTCGGAGAAAACGTTCAATAGTTTTTGGGAGTCAACCGATAGTTGTCCCAACAGATGCTGGTATTGAATGCAATGACGTATTAAAGACAGTTGAACCAGACAATTTCACACAATGCCTGAAAGAGAAAACGGATGATGATCAGTCACTGAACACAGGTGACCAAGAACATTATATAATAACTGATGATGACACATTAAAACAAAATGAAGAAAACAATAACGACTGCAGTGTTGAGTCAAGTGACAGAAATGCAAGAGAGGAACAGGAGTTTGATAATAATGAAAGTATGGACGATGAATATAATATAAGGGAAACAGTACCCGTTAATAACAAACAAGATGAGTTAAATGATATAATCTATGATGAAACAAAACCAAAACGACTTCCCAATCCTAAGCAACTCAAACTTGACTTTGCAGGTAATCAATCAAATGTTGTGCGAGAGAGCATTGACGTACTTATTTCACCAAACGAAATTGTGAATACAGGCAGGCGCAGGGGACAATCTATGACGGAAGCCGAAACTGGAACTATTATGCTTAATAATGAAAATAAAACAGCAAATAATACTTTAGAAAATTATAAAAAGAGGGGTATAATACCGTCACAAAAGGCTGCACATTACGAAAGAAGTCCTGAACCTAATCGAAAATTAACGAATCCTTCTCCAGTTCAAAGAATGATTGTAAGAAATGGCTCCCCTAGTACCGCCCATCATGTTAGGAGAAAGATCTCCTCTGACGCTAGAATAGGGTCACCGCATGAGAGAATTCAGTTGAATGTCATACCAAGACGTAGAATATCTTCGGATGGGAGGCTTGATTTCAGAGAGCCGTACGAAAACAATCAACACATTGCTGTTCCTACGGTTGATCAATTCAGAAAACGCAAAGTTTCATTCGATACAACAGCGTTAGTCAATGGTAATGCATATACGCCTTTAAATGACGAGCTGCATGTAGAAGAGGACGATGTCGCTGCTGATAGAGCTAGCCCAATACCTGACGTGTTCCTTACCGTGGAAGACGAGATAACGCACGAAGAAAAAACACAACATATTGATATGAACAGCGAGTATCAAGAAAAAGAATACGATCTTGCTTCTGGTTGTTATGACAACAACGCCTACATTGCTGATGATGCAGAGTCCTGTTCATCTAAGACGAGCACACCGCCACCAGGATATAATACGTTGCCTGAAAGGAGGGTTTCATCCACTTCGCAACAAAATGAACAAGATCACGCTGCTATAATACAACATACGGAGCTGTCCAATTGCAACAAGGCTATGTTCAAAAAATTATCGTCATCATCTCTGCCTGCATGTTTAGGCAATCCAAATGGTAGTAATGCTTCACTTTTGTCTGAGAACGGAACTCCGCCAAAATCAATTCTAAAGAAGTATAAGGATGATTCTGAATCAATTCGCTCCGACAGTTCCCAAAACGGTAAAACATTTAAAGTCAGAAAAGATTCGTTAGCCTTATTTTCGGACAAGAACGGAGAAATTGCCCTACAGGAAATTCAGAAGAAATATTCTAACCCCTGGAAACGGTGGAATAGAAACACTATCAAACAAGTAATATTACGTTTTGTTTATGAGATTAAGCAAATATTTCGTTTTGTAATCGTTAATGGCACAATTTTTAAAAAAAAAAACAATACTGGTTGTTGTATTTGTGATAAAACTTAAAACTGTCAATGAATAATAGTAGCTTAAGTTCAGATGATTCTCGTAAACAAACTCGGTAAAACTGATTCTGCTATTTTTTCTTTTGGTGGCGTTTTGTGCGTTTCATTAAATGGTATTATTCGTAGGAAAATATATTATAAACTTATTTATTTTACATCGTTTGTTAAACAAGTACCTACAACTTAGAAAATCACGCACGAAGTGCTCCTTGGTAGAACCAGTACCAAGCATAACCGGATAGAGTATCTTGCTCAAAGACACTTCATATAGCCGTAGAAGAGGATCGAACTCACGAACTCCTGTCACTGGTTCGATACTCTTCCACTGAACCACGCGCGCCACACTACGAAAATAATTAACTAACCCGTATGTATATTCTTTAATTTCAGATGTGGATAAACAGACGCCATTTTTTGGAAAAGTATAAATTGCACCTGCTTGTCCTGATGTTGTTTTCAATGACGCTTACCTTCGTCATAATCGGTCTGCATTTCCATAGCGTCCATCACAAAAACCTTGCCACTTCCCAGAAAATCATTTTCGAGGCCAGACAGAGAAAATTATTTCTCCATGATATTAAAGATTTGGATACTTTATCGGGCCATCTCGGCCTGAATATGCCACAATGGAAACAGCCCTCACATTGCCATTCTAATTATAAGGACATTCTTGACAAGACCTGCTTACGGTGGAAGGGGTATGCGCAGCTGAATATCAATCATTTTGCAGAGAATACCACCCAGTGCTATAATCTGACATGGCAACTTGAACCTGGACATCAACCGTTTGACTGTTTCGATATTGGTCAAAGTTTTTGGTATGGTCCAGTCAATATGTCTGAAAGTGAATGGCCTATAAAATCAAATTTTGAATTCACTGCGTCCAGGGCAAAGCATCACAATAGCGGTACGTTCTCTTATGCAATTGAATATTACTGGATTTCATCAAACGGAGCTGCCATTATTCTAGACTCTGACTTTCCTTTAGAAATAAACTGGAACAAAAGAAGACCAGGTCAACTTTGCTTAATTGGTAAAAAGCATGGTAACATGTGTTACCCCGATGACACAGTTGGACGAACGCTTCGTTACACAGTTTGCAATGGTTTAAATATAGCTGAGACTCAAAAGTTGGTAAGACAGCGGTTCTTGCCTTCAGTGGAAGAATTACCTGATCGCTCACTACTGGAATCCCCTCACTGGTCAAGCGTGTCAGCTTCTGAAAACGGAGAATTTAATGGAGGTGTAGTTAAGGAATTGGCTAATGCTATCTCTGAAAACAAACTCAATTGTAGCACAATAGAAATAGATGGCAAATGGCAGAAGCACTATGGTGATTTTGAATTTGATAAATATCTGTTTAACGATACGAAAAACTTTCTCAGCAATGTCACAGATTCCGGCTGTGATCTTTCACTAAATATTTACCCTTACTTCAATCTTAATTCAAGCTATTTCAAATATGGCTTATCAAAGGGTTACTTTGTTAAAGATGTTGGGAAAACTGTCCCAGCGTTATTGAAATGGCAACATGGAGTCGGTGTTATGCTTGATATTTCAAATACACAAGCCCGCGACTGGCTCAGAGTTAAACTGCGTGATATCAAAAGAAAGTACGACATAGACACGTTCCGGTTAGCTTATGGAACCTCTGCTTGGCTCCCTCACATACCGGTGTTTCATGAAGATCACACTAACCCGAACAAGTTAAAACAGATGTTTACAGACGTGCTATCAACAGTCGGCAATTCGGTTCTAGAAAGTACCTCCCAGTCACAACACATATACGGGCTTATTGGTATTCCGTCTTCCATCTCGAAAAACAACGAAATTTCTTGCCTTAAAAATATAATACCGGATATTCTGAATCTAGGAATTATGGGATATCCTTTCATAATGGCGGATGGATTTGAAATGCCCTCTACAAAAAACAATAATTTACTCCCAAGCAGGGATCTGTTTATTCGCTGGATGCAGTTATCGTCCTTCCTTCCAGCTATGAAATACACAATAACGCCGTGGTCATATGATACAGAGGTTGTTGAGGCTGCAAGAAAAATGGCGTCGCGCAGAAAAAATGTACTAGATGCCATATATGAAGCTGAAGATAAGATTCTGAAAGGAATGCCGATTATTGCACCGCTGTGGTGGCATTATTCAAATGATGTAAATACATACACAATTAACGACCAGTTTATTGTTGCTGGAAAGTATTTGGTGGCCCCCGTGCTCTGCGAAGGAATGGTTGAGCACGATGAAGCGGAACGCGACATTTATGTGCCACAAGGAGTGTGGCAAAACACTGAAAGCAAAAAAATGATTCATGGGCCCAAATGGGTACGAAACTTTCAAGTGAAACAGTTTGAAATACCTTTCTTTGAAGAAATATTAGAATATAAAATATAATATAAAATATTTCAACATACTTTTAAACACTACAAATGTAAATAAATATTGCCCTTAATGAACATGTACTTTATTTACTATAAATACAATATATCTAGGTAAACAAGTACCATTTTTGCACTCGATTAACACTATTAAAGAAATAATTTAATTGTAAACGTAAATAGTCATTATGGATATAAGTCTCGAAATATATTGTGTAATTCAGAAATGTACTAGTTAATAACATTTTACGGATGGAAATATTTGAATAGATATGTATATTTAATATATTTACCTGTAGATCTAAGTGATATTCCATAAGTGTCCGTAATTCCACCATATATTCGATTTTAAACAATCGTAAACATGAGCCGTTTTTTTTGCACATTGAGATTTTGTAGTGGTAACATTATTCGGTTCGTTTTGTTTGTCGAGGTGTGGGGGTACTTATTTTTCAACAGTATTTTGGTTATTTAACAACGGTTAGCGCGCCCTATGATTGTTTCTGGGATCCGTCAGTCGGTTAACCTGTACTAAACACACCTTATCTCTGCAGGTCACTGACTACTTCTCCACATATTTAGAGATAGGAGATTCGTGGCTGTAGAACAATTTTCTTGACCAATTCTTGACCAATCATCACAGAGACTGTCGCCTAGTGGGTATTCGACCCTGTATTGAGCTTGTCGGACCCGGCACATTATTCTGTTTAAACAAAATCCCACAATGGTTTCTATTATATATGTAACATATCTTTATACCATTTATATCTATAACAATTCTCATTGCGGGCAGAAAGTGTCAATATATGGACATAATACATGGATTAAAGATGTAACGTAAACCTGCTGTGTGAACTAAATATGTAACATCAACATGATATATGAATTAAATGTGTAACATCATCCTGATATATGATTGATTGATTGATTGAATATTTAGCGTCATTTTTATGCCATCGAGGGCTAACAGACGATCAGTTAACCTAACCACTGTTTCCTGGGATTCACCAGTACTCGAGCACACCCCGCACATCTCCGCAAGTAACTGATAACTTTCCCACTTGAATCAGTGGTGAGAGACGAATGATAATGAGACACAATGTCGTATATCAATCATCATGGACACTGTTGCCGGGCGGGGGATTCGAACTCACGACCCCTGGATTGATAGTCAGACGCGTAACCGACTGAGCTAATCGGGCTCAGCCCTGATATATGAATAAGATATGTACTATCAACATGAAATATGAATTAAATATGTAACATCATCCCGTTATATGAATCAAATATGTAACATCATCCTGATATATGAATTAAACATGTAACATCAACATGATACATGAATAAAATATGTAATATCATCCCGATATATTAACTAAATATATAACATCATCATGATATATAAATTAAATGTGTTACAGTAATATGATATATCAATGAAATATGTACCATCAGCCTGATATATGAATTAAAAATGTAAAATCATCTTATATATGAATTAAATATGTAACATCATCTTATATATGATTTAAATATGTAACATCAAAATGATATGTAAATTAAAGATGTAACATCATCCTGATATATGAATTAAATGTGTAAAATTAAATGATTTATCAATGAAATATGTACCATCAGTCTGATATATGAATTAAAAATGTAACAACATCTTATATATGAATAAAAGATGCAACATCAAAATGATATATAAATTAAAGATGTAATATAATCATGATATATGAATTGAAAGTGTAACATCAACATGATATATGAATTAAATATGTATCATCAGCCTGATCTATGAATTAAAGATGCAACATCAACCTTATATATGAATTAGATATGTAACATCAGCCTACTATATGAATTAAAAATAAATCATCATCTTGATATATGATTAAAAATGTCACATCAACCCAATATACGTATTGAAGATGTAACATAATCATGTTACATGAATTAAAAGTGTAACATCAACCTGATATATGAATTAAATATGTAATATCAACATGATATATGAATTACAGGTGTAACATCAACATGATATATGAATTTAATATGTAACATAATCCTGATAAATGAATTGAATATGTAACATCAACATGATATATATAAATTAAATATAAAACATCAAAATGATATATAAATTAAAGATGTAATATAATCATGATATATGAATTGAAAGTGCAACATCAATATGATATGTGAATTAAATATGTATCATCAGCCTGATCTATGAATTAAAGATGCAACATCAACCTTATATATGAATTAAAGTTGTTACATCATCCTGATATATGAATTAGATATGTAACATCAGCCTACTATATGAATTAAAAATGAAACATCATCTTGATATATGATTAAAAATGTCACATCAACCCAATATATGAATTGAAGATGTAACATTATCATGTTACATGAATTAAAAGTGTTACATCAACCTGATATATGTATTAAATATGTAATATCAACATGATATATGAATTACAGGTGTAACATCAACATGATATATGAATTAAATATGTAACATAATCCTGATATATGAATTGAATATGTAACATCAACATGATATATATAAATTAAATATAAAACATCATCATGATATATGAATTCAAGATGTAACATCATCCTGATATATGAACGAAATATGTAACACCATCCTGATATATGAATTAAATATATAGCATCATCCCGATATATGAATCAAATATGTAACATCATCCTGATATATGAACCAAATATGTAACATAATCCTGAAATATGAATTAAATATGTAATTTCATCCCGATATATGAATTAAAGATGTAATATCGTCCCGGTATATGATTAAATGTGTAACATCAACATGATATATGAATGAAATATGTACCATTAGCTTGTTATATGAATTAAAAATGTAACATCAACCTGATATATGAATTAAAAATATAACACCATCTAAATATATAAATCAAATATGTTACATCAACCTGATATATGAATTGAAGATGTAACATCATCCTGATATATGAATTAAATATGTAACATCTTCCTGATATATGAATTAATATGTAACATCAACTTGATATATGCATTAAAAATGTAACATCATCATGATATATGAATTAAGTGTGTGACATCAACATGATATATGAATTAAATATGTAACATCATCCTGATATATGAATTAAAGATGTAACATCATCATGATTTGTGAATTAAATATGTTTTAACATCCCGATATATGTATTAAAGATGCAACACCAACATGATGTATGAATTAAAGATGTAACATCAATATGATATATTAAATAAAGATGTAGCATCAATCGGATATATAAATTCAATATGTTACACATACATGATATATGAATTGAATATGTAACATCATCCCGATATGATATTATGTAACATAAATATGATATATGAATTAAAGATGCAACATCAACATAATATATAAATTAAATATGTAACATCAACCTGATATATGAATTAAAGATGTTACATTAATCTGATATATAATTAAATATGTAACAACAACATGATACATGAATTAAATATGTAACATCATTCCTATATATAAATTAAAAGTGTAACATCATCATGATATATAAAGTTAGTATGTAACACCAACCTGATATATAAATTGATTATAAAACATCATCCTGATATATGAATAATAAATGTAACATCATCCTGATATATGAATTTAAAGCGTAACATCAACATGATATATGAATTAAATATGTAACATCAACTTGATATATGAATTAAAACGTACCAGCAACCTGATATATAAATTAAAAATGTAACATCATCATGATATATGAATTAAGAGTGTAACATCAACACGATATATGAATTAAATATGTAACATCATCCTGATATATGAATACAACATGTAACATTAACCTGATATATGAATTAAATATGTAACATCATCCTGATATATGAATAAAATATGTAACATTAACCTGATATATATGAATTAAAGATGTAACATCATCCCGATATATGAATTAAAGATGTAACATCATCCTGATATATGAATTAAAGATGTAACATCATCATGATTTATGAATTAAATATGTAACAACATCCCGATATATGTATTAAAGATGTAACACCTACATGATGTATGAATAAAAGAGGTAACATCAATATGATTTATAAAATAAAGATGTAGCATCAATCTGATATATAAATTTAATATGTAACACATACATGATATATGAATTAAATATGTAACATCGTCCCGATATAATACTATGTTTCAAAGATGTAACATAAACATGATATATGAATCAAAGATGAAACATCAACATAATATATTAATTAGATATGTAACATTAACCTGAGATATGAATTAAAGATGAAAATATAAGATGCTGAAGATTTCTCGACCACGACAGAAATTTGAAATTAGTATAAGTAATATTGTCGGCATATTGTACATGACATATGTCTGCGGCATGATACTTTAGTAATAAAGCATTTTACTCTCATGCAGCACAATGGTGTGACGACAAACATATTACGGACGACAAACGTATTACGCATATAATCAGTACAGTTACTGTCAGATGGTCAGCCCAATATCGCAATATCCAAATCTACGGAACTGACGTATTTGTCACTCACCGAGGTTAGTTAGTGTCAATATGACTTACACATTTCATGGTGTGTTGCTAAAATAAAATGTCAAATTTTCTTTCCCGTACATGCAATCTAGTTATATCAAATATTCCTGTGAGATATTTTATTCGCTGATGCAACAAAAACAAAGATGTTTGGTCTTTATAAATGAAGTTCAGTGGCACATATAAATTACGGCCAGAAAATCCGCAGTATTTTTCGTTGTAAATAAAAATGTTTTTAATTTGAAAAATCTGTCGAGTAAAACTTTTACTTGTGACAAATTTTACAGCAAAACTGACGGGGTCCATCTGTAGTCAGCCAGCCCACCATCGAAGGATTTCAATCGGCCCTTTGGAGACTGGGTGCCATCTAGTTTCACCGTTGATGTTTTTATCTTTTTACAAAAAAAAAATTAATCTGTAAACAGCTGACTGCTGACTGCTGTGAGTGCTCAGTATTTTAATCACATCGCGCGAGAATACTCTTCCAGAGTGATACGGTTACTATAACACACGAGCTAAAAAAAAAAAATTGGTACCGTTTTTTTTGGCTATTCCCCCCGATAAACATCTCTACACCAAAACAAACTGGGGGCCGTATCTCGAGCACAGCTTAATGTCTGAAAATGAGCAGTTCCAAAATGGCTTCCAAAATGGCCGCCAATTTCTTAAAAAAAAATCATTATATATAATATGAACCCGATTTACATAGTTCAACTGTATACATGTATGAGTCTTAAGTCATTTATCACATTAAGGTATGAAAATTGTAATTTTCTTTATAAAAACATGTTTTATTGAAAAGAAAATAGATTTTTGTTAATACAAACTAAATATATCAACACATCAAAAACATATTTTTGCATAAAAATTGTATATATTTAATGTGTTTATACATTTTAGATGGTATATGTCCTAATATTTTAATCAGATATGACTTGAGGTTAAAATATAAGGACATATAAACTTTGCAAAAAGTAGATGTAGAACTCCTATTTTTGTTAATCACAGCAAAATCAAAGTGAGTAGAGTAAATCGCACAATATTTACAGAATTTGACAATAAGTCATAATTTATATACATATCTTGGTTTATCATGTTAAACATTTATTTCTAACAAAATGATTTCATGAACACTTAAAGTTTATGAAAATACAAACTTGAAATATTTATACATATGTTTTAAAAATGAAGCTCTAGTCGCTCACCTGAGTAAAGGACTGACACCTGTGGTGGTCACTAAATTTGACCAAAGGGGTCCAGATTGATCAAACTTTATACAGGTCTACAGACAATACTAGATGTGAAATATTTCATACTCCATACCTTTTGATTATTATCACTTTGTCAAAGTTTATCTCAGTGGAAGCCCTTAATTTCACTCCAGGAAACCCGTTTGAACAATTTTGATAAAGGACTATCAACCAATTTACATACAACATATTTCTTGCAGAATATTTAAAAAGCTATATTTACCCAAAGCGCTCCCATATTTATTATAGAAGTGTCCTTACAATGCCTCAATAGATCCCATTCGAGTATATGAATTAATTTGACAATTCTATCATAGTGGTCGTTTACAGCAAATATGAAAACATTTCGCCTACGTTTTTGAGTTGACTTAGTTTTTTTAAAAATTCACATTTTCATTTTTTGTAACCGAAGCGGTAGTCTAGTAATAGAGCTCCTGCCTCGCATGTGGTAGGTCGAGGGATCGATCCCCAGTCGGGTCACACCAAAGACTTAAAATGGTACTAGAATCTTTCTCACTTGGTGCGCATCATTTAGAGAATATCGGTTGTCAGTATGTGACTGAGTGGGTATCATACCACATGTCTGTAACATGATATATTAGTGTGACATCGCATAGAATATTGTCTGATTCAAGTTGACACTATCTCGATATAACTGAAACAATTTTGAAAGCGACACTTAACACCAAACAACATTATCCCTTTCTATCCCTACTGGTCCCTTATGGATATTAAATCCTCTTTAAAGGACCCAGTCTCAACTATTATGATTAAACAATGCTCTTGATTTCAAGATGATACTTTTGAAAATCCACAAGTGCTCCCTTTTTAGGTCCCTGCTGATCCTTTATGGATATAAGATCACCATTATAGGACCCAGTTCCAACTGTTATTAATAAACAATACTCCAGTTCTCAAGTTGATTAAGGTATACCCTGGTCCGTATTTTATTGATTATGCTATTTCAAGAATTACACTATTTTATAGCAGGTTGAATATATATGCACTTAATCTCTAAACTTCAGTGTGTAAATTCTAATAAAACCAAACCTCAATAGCAGGATAAGGATTAAAGGACACAGTCGTCCCATTTATTATGACTAAACAATGCTCCAGCTCTTAATATGATTAAAATAAATCCCTTTTCTGGAGTCCCAATGAATCCTAACCCTTTCATTTGAACAAACTTGAAACCTCTATTCATATAGATATTTATATCGAATAAAAACGAACTTGGCTGGTCGGTTATTGAGATTTTTTTTAAATTAAGATTTCTCTGGACCTAAGTTCATCAACAATATCAGTCTGAGAAATATTACATTTTTGTAAAACCCGGTTAATATACAACTATGGGTAACACGTGTGACTATGTAACATTTTCTGTTAAATAATCATTAAAACTGTTTGATTTTACAAATAAATATAGCAAATTGCATGTTCAATAGACGTTATTTGAATATGACATTTTTGACAATTTGAGTCTGAGTCTAAATCATAGACTCAAAAAATTGATGAATTTAGGTCCAGGGCCTATGGCCATGGCTTGGATAAACCGGAGAGATATTTATTGCAAAACTCAAAACCATGTATTGCACTTTCGAAGAAGAATATTGTTGAAAATAAAAAAAGCAACTGATAAGCCCCTGGGATTGGTTCAGACTTGACTCCAGGGTCATGATTCGAATAAACTTCGTGCAAGAATTCTTCACTTTAAACTTGGTGAAAATCTATCAAGCGGTTTCTGAGGAGCGATTAATAGAAATTGTTGAGGCACATTCTAGCAAATAAGTATTTAAGTGATTTCTTTTAGTCATATTAAAGCATCATTTAAGTGTTTAGAAACAGCTGCATATTTTTTCATCTGTTTATCAATTGTCAAAAAAATACTTATCCTACCGAAACTATAGACACTTAAATACCCATTTGCATGTGCGGACAGACAGACAGATGGATGGACGAAAAGCGATCCTACTAGCTGACTTGATACCTATCCATGTTGATCTTAAAGCACAGCTCGTTAAAAAGGATGAAAATTGACAACAAGAGATCTACTTGAGAATAAATGGTTAGGCCCTTTTATCAACAGCTGCAGCAATACCTACTGCCATGTGTAATGATCTCGTATGTGATGAGGAAAGGAACGAAAATGCTTTATAAAACATATCAAGAAAACAGTCTTTTGAAAGAAAATCCATCTGATAAGTTTATGACATATTGTGAAGAAAAACCTAAATATCTTCGGTAGCTGCAGAAAAACAAGAATAAATATATTTAGCAAAGAATGCATTCTCGAGATTGATAACCAGTTAAATGGACATATGGTTTTGGTAGCATCTGTTTGACATTTGGTTGTGAAGGAAGTACTTAAACATCCACCAGGACGGCTCTAGAATCATTGTGGTATTTGATGTAAACAGGCATCTATAAATAACACAGAGATCGATAATAGAAGCTTGGATAGTGGACTGTGGATCTGTAATATCAATAAAGGACAACAAATTTAGCAATAGAGATGCCTCTTAGGTTCTTCAGGTAGTAAGACAGCGTTGATCGATTTTCTTGTTGATACTTGGAAGGTCCTGTACTACTTTTCATACTAGGCGACAAAGAGATGTTTGTAGCGTCAAAAAACAAATGTTATAAACTAACACATGATACTGTTTGCTATGTGGAAGAGCTGACATATTCTCAAGAAGAAGCTGAAACTTACACGCTGCTACATGCAAAACAAGCGAGATAACACTTTAACTCTATTGCCATTCTATCAGAAGATACAGATGTGCTTATGCTATGTCTGGCATTTTGCAGGAAGATGTAGGACCAACAATAGACAACGATACCGAGATTTATGGAAACTCCCTCGGTAATAATGAAAGTTTACCGGATGTGACCCAGTGTGTGCCTTCAAGGGTCATGGAAATGTGTCTGCAATGTGATTTGTTATAAAGTCCAGTGTATTCCAATCGGCTGTGTAAAGTTAGATGAAGAATGGATTGTACCTCACGAGCTGTTTGCATCTCATCCATACTTCAAATGTAAGGTATATGCTGCAAAGGCTACCAATATTAAAGTGAATAGCTTGCGCAACAAGATGTTCCGGGTTTAATATCTTGATGTAGAATCAAGAAAACGTCCACAATGTGAAGACACATTATATCTCCACTCATTTCGAGCAAATTATCAGACAGGCCTCTGGCGTAGAAGTCTAATAAACTTTCCTGAAATTCTAAGTCAAAAAAGGTCATGGATGGTTCATGAAAGATGGTCAGTTAGAGCCAAATAGACGAAGGTATTTTCTGCTCCACATGTTGTTTGGGGGCGAACGTATTTTGAAGGTATGCGTTCTTAGGCGGTAAAAATGAGCAGACGCGTCAAAAATGGCGGATTTTTGTTTGTAAATGTTACATCAAAGCACAGAAAAACACGGTAATCTTTTTATACTCATTATTTTTCTTAATACATACTTCCAAGATGTAACTAAGTATATTGTCTTCCATCGGTAGTTTATTCCTACCTTGCAGCTATCACCACAAAAGACGCAATTCGAGAAAACCGAAAGTGTTTACATGTACCGAAATCCATATTCACTAAATGGCACCTTCTTTTGGACTTGTTCTATGATATCACGCTTTGTTTTCATGAATTTTACTGTCAGTACTGTTTTCACCACCAAGTATTTCCAAATTGCACTTAATTCGTCCTTTTAAGACCTCCTTGTTTTGAAATTCATAATTATGTGTACGACAATATATGAGGGTTTCCGTCAACTGTATGCCATAAATGAATGGATGCGTTCCCAGTAGGGAACACACAAATATAGATATGTACGCTTAAACACAAAACTCTGTAATGTGGAACTAAAACAGTTAAAGTGGTTCATTGAATAAAAAACAGCATAGTGTGTTCTTTATTATGATTTTTCCTTTCCTGGTAAAATGCCTTACAGAAAAAAATAAGCCATTTCCTTAAATAAGCGGCAACAACCGCAAAAGAGGATATTTATTTCACCCTCACCTAGTGCAATGTTACTATGAACAACAAAAAGAAAATTAGATTCTCCGTTATCATCTATAAAGAAACGACTTAAGCATTAACAATTATTTGCACATTTTCTTCAAGATACTAGTAGCACATTCTCTCCTGGGGTATACATTGCCAAAAACTAATGAAAACTCCAATAAATTCACCTTTACCAATTAGTAAGCGTAGGTTAAACTTTGCAGATGGGGTACATGATACATATATCAAAATATCACTACAAATGGACGTGTCACGGATATAACCCTCTTTAAAACTCGGTGTGCCAGAGAAAAAACTATTTGAAGCAGAACTAAAATAGTACTTGTTCGTATTACGGATATACATGGCAGCTATTCTTGTCAAGAGATTGCAAAATACGCCGGTGTTTAAATTCATACAGGTTTATGTTGCATCCCATGAACAGTCCGTGGCATATGCATGGATCACAATTCGTGTATATATTGACAGACACCATGTGTTTCACTTTTATTTTTCGTCAGAATTAAAAGCGTAATTAATAACCTGCATTCATATGTATGGATTAGCATTAATTATTGTTTAGTTGGGGGTATTTTTTGTTAACCATACGGTATAAATCATTTCGCCATTTAGTGCTAGCGTGCATGCACACGTTTCATGAAACTAAGACGTATTTACTTTCAAAGAAGTTGTGATTTTACATTACAATAAAACAAAATAATAACATGTATATTTTAATACACACAAGATATAATATATTCATTGGAAAAAACATAAAAACAATTATATATATAAATGCAAAAACTGATTATGAACGAAAATAAATTAATATATTAAAGGTTATATAATGCAATCTAGAACAAAATAATATGTACTCGATCTCAGTAAAATGAAAACAAATTAAAAAAATCTTGATATCTTGATTTTTCTGAACTGCAGTGTTTCAGCAAGTTATAACCAATACTGAAGCAGTTACCTCTAACGGTATAAATGAATCATAGCCTTACCAACACTTATGTGACACCCTGGAACCACGCAGGGGTTGATAATTAACTTCAATAATGAACACCAAAAATAAGGGGAAATATGTATTGAGATTAACAGTGATCATATTTGGTTTAGTCTAACCTGAAACCACACAAATAAATAAAGTTATGTATTTAAAACAGTTTAAGTTTAAGTTATGTATTTAAAACAGTTTAAGTTTAACAAATATAGTATGCAACTTGCAATAAATTGGAACGATTGAAATAGTTCATGAAAATAATACAAAATACGAAGCATTTTCAATGAACACAAACTATGATACTTTAACTCCTGGTGCGATTATTTCGATGACAACGACTTGCTATGAAAATATGTTTTTCGAAGTAAGCTTATCTACGATAAATAAATGATGACACAATTTGAACAAATCGGGTTTTACGGCTTACCAACACATTATAGGTTATTCGACGCCAACATGAAGGGAGATTCCAGGCTCACACTACATGTACAAAACAACAAATTAACATACAAATTGAAAAAAAACATATCAACAAATGAATATGCAGAATCAACATAGAACCTTGATACCTGCAGAACTGCAGAGTTTCAGCAAATTGTATAGTATTACTCAAATTGTCGCTTCCTACGGCATGCAAGAGCACAGAGATCAAGCATATGGCTCCCTGGAAGATACAATTTGAAAATTGTTGCAATTGGATTGCTTAAGTAGAAAGGGAAACACTAAAACAACATTTCAATAAAACAACATTGAAGTATGCAAATAAAATATTGGAAATCGCACAATGAAAAATGTAAAGAAACCATCATATTTTTGATAATAGTAGAAAACATAATGATTTTTTTTTTCAATTCTCAAATCTATTAAAATTTAAATGATTAATCTTATCGTAAGAAATAGATGTCTTTATTTAAAGGAAATATGTTGAGCAAATAAGACAAGCTTCAAAACTTCGCAGAAACAAGCAAAATGTTTTATGTACGACACACTTTGATATGTGCACGGAAACTAGTCTTTCGGATAAATATTCTCCCTCACACTGTAAACACATACGAAGGTTCATTGTGAAGAAGTATGTGATGTTTCAGTCCCTTTTACTTTTGACCGCCTTAAGACATGAAGTACATGTATGGTCCAATGTCTCTACAACTGTTTCATTGTTGGTTGGTGCCTTTTGAAGTTTTTCACATAATAAAATTGATGTCGACACATTTGACGTTCAAATGGTTTGTGACCACAATGTTTGGCAACATGAGCCGTTAGTACAGTCTTGTTAGCAAACCTTTCGCTGCACAGCTGACAAGTCAGTTTCAGTATCCTCTGATGAACATTCACGTTGTGTTTACGTAAATTACATTGACTGGGAAATGCTTTTCCACACTCCGGGCATAGATACTTGTCCCCCTGGTGTGACTGTATATGCCTATCATAGTCGTATTTAATATGATATTCCTTGCAGCGCACTTGGCATACATAACTCGCAGATCCATGAATTCGAATATGTCGTGATAATGCAGATTGTGATTTATAATTATTGCCACATACAGCGCACTGAAAACTCTCCATCTATCTCCATAATCTTCTAAAAGTATAAAATAGATTTGCAGGCGCGTACCAAGGCGAAAGTCGCCGGTTCGAGCCCTTTCCAGCCAGGAATTGTATTGCCTTTTATTAACTGCAAAACTCAGTAATGTTTTCTACCCAGGAAGCGGACGCGAGAGTTTTTTACATTAGCTCTAGAAACTTGTAACACTTAAACAATGTTGTGTGATCGATACATCACACTGAGTGCCATAGTCTAGTTGTCAGGGTGTTGGGTAATCTCGTTTTAAAACAAAATAGTAATAATTACAAAAATAAGTTTAACATTTTTTTAAGTTTGATGACGTTTTATTTAATTACCGGCATTACCAGTGCATAAAGAAACATGTATGTTACCATCATCGACGTTAGAACAGTAAGACTGTCTTCACAATGTTACAATTTGTACTCAACTGAGCGCCCCTGGTTCTAGATAAAGTCACATTTCCGGGCTTTCTTACCGGGCTTTTTTTAATTACATTTTCAATGTCAATCTGCTCACGTCTGTATCTATGTAGCATGACCATTCCAAAACGGCATTCAGACCTCGTGGTTGACCTTAGATAATCCACACTCTACACACGACACAGAACAACCATTCCGCATGGTTATAACATGGTTATAAGTTCAACCAGACAGGAAAGGATATCAGGATATAGTATACTTTACGTCGGAAGCTCTCAAGGTCACCACTGAGGTCAGTAAAGCACTGTGTCCCTGTTGTGCCGTCAGCTGATGCAACATACTGGACAACACATTGCTCTCCAACTGCCCTTTGCCTACAACCAGTGGCTTGCACATATTTTTGAGAATGCATCATTATATCTCCTGAAAATGCCCTCAGAACGCAGGAAATGCATCCTGAAAGTCTTTTTTCTGATGTGGAAGGGCTTTGTCCCCCAGACCCCTCCCCAGACCCCACTAGAACCCGATGGGCTTGCACATCATTTTAGGGTCAGCTACGCCACTGGCAACTACTTGTTAAGAGGCATTACATCCTGCGAAACTATGTCAAACTTCAAGATGCTACATCTGTTCATCGAGTGAACTCACAACTTTAGAATAGGCCTATTTAAACGTACGTGTACAAGGAGCCTGCCCGACTTGAACATTCAGATTCACAAAGGTTTTGAAGTCGGTCCGTTTCTCCATCAAGATCATCATTTGCATATTTATTTTTAAATGCAAGTAGACGTTTTGCTGAATAGTTAAACGCTAATGCAATCTGTTGGACAGTATCAAACATATTACGTGCGAATTTTCTGATATTAGCTAAAGAAGCAAAAGCATGTGGACCCAGCTCGTACAGGCAGGTACGCGGCTGATTGGGTATTAAACAGAGTGGAATATGACTTCAATAAAAGTCAAATACAACCACCTTTCGTCATAGCACACGAACAACGAAATATACTGTTTTAATTTTAAGAGTTGGTCATCTGCGGCGCTTTCTTTTCTAAATTAGTAACGTCTTGACCATTTATTCTTTGAAAACAATTAACTGTACTCTGATAATGTTTCTGAATGGTTGATTCAAATAATGGATCTACCTTTTCGTTTCCCTTAGTTTTAGAAAAGCAAACATCGAAGATAATCAAGTAAATATTTGTATTTTCCCTACTGGGCATCAAACGCATCCATTCATTTGTGGCATACAGTTGACGAAATCCCTCATATATTGTCGTACACATATGAATTTCAAAACACTGAGGTCTTAAACGGGCGAATCAAGTGTAACTTGGAAATACTTGGTGGTGAAAATAGTACTTACAGTAAAATTCATGAAAACACAGCGTGATATCATAGAAAAGGTCAATAAGAAGGTGCCATTTAGTGAACATGTATTTCGGCACATGTAAACACTCTCGGTTTTCTTGAATTGCGTCTTTTATGGTGATAGCTGCAAGGTAGGAATGAACAACTGATGGAAGGCAATATACTTAGTTACATCTTGGGAGTATGCATTGAGAAAAATAATGGTTATCTGATACAGTTGTGTTCTATTATGGCTTTTTGTTTATGTTAAATTAATATTTTATAAACAATCTAAGAAGAGATTTCAATAGAAATATTGGAAATCAATATTACTTCTAAAAAGTAACATCAAGTGTAAATGTAACGTAAAATATACAAAATAATTGTTTAAAGCAGCATTTATATGAGAAGAACACTTCTGCTTTTATTTAAACAACGTTGGATAACACATATAACAATTATTCACTATGCTAATGCAACTCTTTGTATACCAAAAAATAAGAAATTATTTGTAATGATTTGAATGAAATTACAGTTACCATAGAAACTCACTAAAATCAGACTCTAAGCTGTGCCTCAGAGGTGGCCCCCTGACCTTTTCATATACTGCAAAAATGTATATTATCATAAAATAGTAAAACAATTTGCCAGTCTGATTGGTACCAATATGGGTCCGTTTAGATCACGGCCTACTAGAGATGATGATAAAGTAATCCGCAAAATACACTTATCCGTTTCTCCCATTTGTATTTCTCATAGATATAGTCTTTATTACGATACACCAGGGAGAATTTTAACGAATTTGAAATTACATCAAACAACTTGAGTTTTTACCGACAGGTGTTGTCGAAAGGTGTGACATTTATTTGTGTGCACGGTTTTATTTTCCAAAAACGTTATTTCTCTAAAAGAGGTTGTTAAATTGTGGTTTGTAAGTATTTCTGAGGTTAAACGATGGAAGTTTTAATCACAGGCCCTATCTTACAGTAGCTTTTTGATAGCTATATATAGTAAATAATGGAAAGGTAGGACATTTCAAAATTACCATATCTGGTTTAAAGAACATTTAAGTGTGAAGCGAGAAAACTTAAATTAAATCCGTGGGCAAAATCATAATAAACCTACTGACTAATGTTGATCTCTTTTATCAGTTTATTAGCAAGAAATATATGCATTTTTTTGCGAAATCAAGTTTCTTTCTTTACGAAGGCTGTACACATCCGGTACCGACACGGACTGAATATGTTGTCATTGCATGATGAGTCAAAATTTAAACCTTACATTTTGAAGGTTTGAAATTTGGTTAGTATATATCAAAAATATGACATAGTAAACATGAAAACATGTCAAACAGTATACCCTTGATGTCAACAATTAAATAGTTATTGTTTTATAGTATTCAACTAAAATTTAACGTTATAGTGTGTGTACGGAAAGACCGAAAACGAATTTCCCGCCATCTGTCAAACGGCACCTGATAACCAATCGAAATCATACAAGACATTAGGCAAGGCAAATGTTGGAACTCATTTAGGAACGTAAAATATTAATCTTAAAGGCAAAACACGACCTATCTGTTGTTATTACATGATGTATATGTTTAGAATATTATATTCTATGTACACTATAACTTAACATTGAAATCGGTCATGGATCATGGATTCAATGATTTGGGTACTTTTAAAGTGTCAGGGCTACCTTTCCATTATTTACTTTATATAGCTATCCAAAAGCTAAAATGGGCAACACTGTAATTCTATCTAGAATGTAGGACTTTTGCCCTTCCACTCAATTTACATACGTGGACAATTGCCCTTTCATGGTTTTGCAAAGGCGGACATTTGCCCTTCCAGTTATATAAAACTATTGAAGGGCAATTATCCACCTACCGTATATCCTCGGCCATAAGGCGAGTCGGGCCATAAGTCGAGGGGACTTTTTGACCTTCAGATCTCAGTTTTTTGCATTGACCCTTCCTTAAGTCGACCCAGAATTTTCGAAAAGGAAGTGGGTGAGAATTGGGTCACCTAAATATTAAAATTCCTACAGTAGCGATTGCCTGCACTCACAACTGACCTTACGCCAGTATACGTTCATGTACCGTTATCGAATCAATGGCAAATATGCAGCCGACAAACAAATGCAGTCTTCTGTTGAATATTTGGTATATTCTGTAATCCGTGGATAAGTGTCACCACATATGTGGGAATGCAAATTGCAATAATCGGTTACTTCTGACCCAAATATCCCAAGGCAATTTTCAGCATATATGTTTACACCCCGTGCCAACATCGTATAGGTTGCTAGGCAACGCAATCGTTCGGCTGACCAAGATCAAGGTTTCCCTTGCATAGAGTTAAAACATCAAGCGTCTAATTGAAACCGATCATTTTTTTCAACTGTCAATCAGAGTTTTCCATGAACAAAGTAACTTTCCACGTATGACGTAATCATCCTTTGTGTTTGCGAGATGCATAGTTGATTGACAAGAGTGTAATTCAATTCTGCACTTTGGTGTCATTGTTCATATAGACTGTTGCTGAAACTGAAATTCGACGTTCAAAACTTCAGTAGGAGCTGACCGTTGGTAAAAAAAATCATCACTCGGGACTAGGACGGGGCCATAAGTCGAGTAGGGATTCAGAGAGTGATTTTGGAGTCTGAAAAATTCGACTTATGGCTGAGGATATACGGTATGTGAATTTGAGTGGAGGGGCAAATGTCCAGAATGGCAAATGTCCGTATACCTTCTATTAATAGCAAACCTCTGCTGGGAACCTGAGCAGGCGTTGTCATACCAACATGATGTCTCCCAGAGAGATGGCTACAAGGTAAAAAATTTGTGATCATGTAACACAGGGAGAGTCGATTGTTAATATGTCTTTGATCTAGTCTTTTCCATTGGAGAGACTGGAGCATCTCAGTGACATTATTTTTCCATTTGTAATTGTAGTTTGCTCAGCATGCTGGCCTGCACCGGATGGCCACAGTCCGGTTAATGGCAGTCTCAGTATGAGGTGACCCTGCAGACATTTGAGCAATACACCACTTGAGGGCAGACGAGTTTTTTTATGGTTACATTTTTTTCGTCAACCAACCTTCTGGCCACTATTTTTCAGATACAAGCTGGTTAATGTACCATGGAACAGAACATTCTAGATGATCTGGCTGAAACTCTTGGTGTGTCGTACAAGGTTCTTGATAACCTTGTGGACGGAAAAAAAACATATAGAGCGCAGATAACCCTGACAAACAACAGTACATATCCACTACAATACGATGACTGGGCAATCTACTTCAGCCATATCCGAATGATTGAGCCCGGACATTTACCCAGATCTAGTTCCTATGAAATACCTAAATCAGGAGTCTGCTTTACCCATATTAATGGATGTTTGTTCAAGCTGTCTCCTACAAAAAAATTCAAGACACTCAAAAAGGGTGATGCATTGGTAATTAAGATAAAAGCTCAGCATTACTCTGTAGCAAGAAGCGATTTGATGCCTAATTGGTACTTTTTGTACCCAAAGTTGAAACCAAAACTTATCAAAAGTACTGTGGGTGAGGATTTGAAATATGTTGAGCCCTTTGATAAACCGGAGACGTGGAAACGTTTCGATTATGAGCTTGCAGATGGCCAGGCAAGGTTTGATCTCTATAACCCGTACAACCTCCAGGAACGGTTCGAGAGACAGAAATGCGGGGAACTAGAAACACTTGCAACATCAGTGTTACCTACCCCCAGCAATATGCATGTTAATGAAGAACTGCAGATCAGCTTGCTTGAAGGTGATTGGTCAGTAACTGTGGAGGGAGATCTAGAGGATGAAGCACAGTATCTAGCAGGTAAATATGCCGTTATGTTGGTTTAACCCTTTACTCCATAGATATGCGTTTTCCCCGCACCAATCACAGAAGGCATTTCACCCAATAATTCAAAAGCCTTCTATATTAGAGGTGTCCAAAGGCGTCTATATGAAGTAAAGGGTTATCAGGCCTGGTAATAATGTGTCGTTATGATGGTTTAACAGGCCAAGCTCCCGTTTCACCATAATGTACTTAAATATCACTGATGATCATGATTTTAGACTGGTTCCAGTAAATCTGCATAAGTTTTCATTCATATTGTTTATATAACAGATAAACAACCAGTAAAAACTCAGTGATGCATTTGAGTAAAATGTTGGTGAAACAGAAGCCTGGTACCGTAATAAAATATGTTTGAATAATTGATATAAATTATACCTATGAGTCAGGGTTTGAGGTTTTTATAAGAAAGGCTTTATAGAGGTACAATGTCAGTAATTGGGAAAAAAACAACATACGATCCTATAACTAATTATTTACAGGTTTCCACATGATTATAACACCAATGGAAACAAAACAAATATATTATATATGTTTTGACATGGTAATATTACTTGTGCTTCCAACCTTGAAAATTTGAAGCAAGTATGAAATTCGTCTGAAGAATAGACCAAAGGTAGTTTTAAAAGAATCATATACCACAATGTGCACACAATAGAAAATGTCTGAATCGTTATATTAGTTGACTCTGTTTCCGTTCAATTGTTGGCATTTTGTCCAAGATCCATTGGGTACCATAACATAATTAAGAAACCTGACACAAGAACGGCTATCAATCCACCCGCTGATCACATGGTTTTGTTTGTCAAACTATATATACAAGGTAGTGTTTACTTATAAATTGTTTGATTGTCTAAGGAAAATGGCAGTATTGATCGCTGGTTGGATTATCAACTTGTTTGATTGACAGCCCAGGCCAAGTCAGTTGTATACCAGTAAATAATAAATTATTTAAAAAACTGTTAGTGTTTACATCAATTTGTACTTGTACACAATTATTGAAGCTGCCACAGTTTACAATTACATGTATTGGTTGGAATAGCGAAGGCAGTAAATTCCAGTCAGAACTATAGCCCTTTGGACTAGAGACATTCCAAAATTACATACTCCAAATTCAATTCTATTTAGAAGACCTAAACTTTACATTAAGTTTTGTGTTCTAAATTGTTATCATTTAATTATAATTTTATTCAGTTTTAGCGAAGAAACTACCTAACTTTCTCCCAAAACTGTGCTCAGACAGTTTCATTTCAATATAGTCTTAGAAATGGTCAGGCTACATGTTTGGAAAAAATTGTAGTCCACTTAAAAAATGTCATAAACTGGGTTTCGGGCTCTATCTATTTTTTGCAGACTAAATTAAAAAAAGAAAATATAAACAAAACAAATGATGTGGCTTTTGAACACAGACGTGTATCATTATAATAAAATAGCAATATTACTATATACATGTACATTGGACACAAATACATGAATTATATAAGTATGCATGTATTTACACAGGTGCCCGTAATGTTCATTTACGGCACCATTTTGTGAGTTAACCCTTTACTTCATAAAGACGCCTATGGACACCTCTAATATAGACGCCTTTGGACACCTCTCATATAAACGCCTTTGGACACCTCTAATATAGACGCCTTTGGACACCTCTCATTTAAAAGCCTTTGGACACCTCTCATTTAAAAGCCTTTGGACGCCTTTGGACACCTCTCATATAAACGCCTTTGGACACCTCTCATATAAATGCCTTTGGACACCTCTAATATAGACGCCTTTGGACACCTCTCATTTAAAAGCCTTTGGACACCTCTCATGTAAAAGCTTTTGGACACCTCTAATATAGACGCCTTTGGACACCTCTCATATAAACGCCTTTGGACACCTCTCATATAAACGCCTTTGGACACCTCTAATATAAACGCCTTTGGACACCTCTCATATAAACACCTTTGGACACCTCTAATATAGACGCCTTGGGACACCTCTCATATAGACGCCTTTGGACACCTCTAATATAGAAGCCTTTGGACACCTCTAATATAGACGCCTTTGGACACCTCTAATATAAAAGTCTTTGGACACCTCTCATATAAACGCCTTTGGACACTTCTAATATAGAAGGCTTTTGAACTATTGGGTGAATTATGTTAACATTAACTGACAGAGTTGAAAACAGTGCAGGAAGTGTTCAGATTGCTCGTTACAAGCAATCTGAACTCTTCCTGCACTGTTTACAAACACCTTCTGTGATTGAGGCGGGAAAACTTGTATCTATGGAGTAAAGGGTTAAATGCCAATATACTCCATTTCTGGTAATTGAATTAAATGGCTTTTTAAGAATACATTTTATACACATTTTTGTTACTAATAAATATTTTATCTGTAATGCTTTGCAGAGTAAAGATAACAATTATGCACTATGGATTTATTCTAACTGAGTTAAGCATTGAAAAATATGTTATAATTTTACAACAGTTCTTCATAGAATTATTCATAATACTTAAAAAACTTACATGCTGCTAATAATTGTGCTTACCCAGAGCACTTTTACAAAAGCAGCTTCATATTATTTCATATTTTATTATTTAATATGTCTCTTCATATCTGTATTTTGGTTGTTTTATTTTTATGTTAACAGAAGAAGGTAAAATGAATATGTGAGCATTGTTCCTTGATAAAATATTTATTAATTAGCATGAATTTAATCCTTCATTCTAAAAGACAAGTTTTGTAAACTAGGTCTGTATGCTTTTGTAATAATGCTATATTCCAAGTTTCATTTAAAATGGCCATTTCAAATTTTGTTTATATAATTTTTAAAGAATTGCACAGATCAATAATATAATTTGTCCACTCAATTAATCATTGTTTGTTTTATTTCAGAGAAATTAAAGATTCCAGTAAAGAGTTCCGACACTGCATCCAGCACAAACACAATTCTGTTAAAACTGTCTTCCAACATTAAAATCAAAGACCAGCAGCACACCACAGAGGCATATGAGCTGATTGTGACGGGAAGCCCCAGTATCAGCATTGTTGGAGGGGGCGCGCCGGGTGTTTTTTACGGAATTCAGACTCTGCTCAGTATTTGTAAGGACGGGTCTGTGCCAGAATGCAACATTAAGGACGGCCCACGGTATGATTATCGTGGAATGCATTTGGATGTGTCAAGGAATTTTCATAGTAAGGCTCAGGTGTTGAAGTTGCTGGAAACCATGGCGATGTATAAGATGAATAAATTCCATTTTCATCTAACTGATGATGAAGGATGGAGGCTTGAAATTCCAGGTCTCGAAGAATTGACCACGGTTTGTATAATATAAAATTAACAAAAGTTTTTTAATGTACATGTATGTCATAGTGTCATGCCAATTTTAAATGAGGCTAAAGTGAAAGATTTGTTGGTTACAATAATTATTGCTCCGGTTTTTTTTCTATGAAGTTCGTATTCTCTCATGAAAATAATTATGCGAGTGAATTGCCATGTTTAATATTTTATTTAATAAAAAAGAATCAGCAAAAAACACGTTTAACAAATTTTGTAGCAGTAACCAAAATAACAATGGTAAAATTAGACTGGTTATAACATCATATTTTGTCTTGTATTTTAGTATGTTAGCCTTTTACATACAATTTAACAGTACAGTCTAAGCGTAAACAGTTCAGCTGTTTATGAATTGCATATAAATATATATGTATTAAGTCATATACACAAATAGTCAAAGAAGTTTAAATGCATGTGTGTGAAAGGAAGAATATCTACATTTTTATACACACTTAAATTATAACTGACAATCTTAATTGCTTGAAATGTGTAGATACACAACTAATCTGGAACACTGTCCAGGTTTGCTGATCAGTACACTACCCAACATGTTGTTTTTAACTGTTTAGCCTAAAAAAAAAATTATTTCATAATTCATTTCATATTCTTCAGTAAAATAACACATAAAAAGATCCTACCCACTTCTGAAATCTGATCAGGAAATAGCAAATTATTGGAACTAAATCTGTTTGTCATTGCTAAAACCATTTCTATAAATCCCTTAATGACTGATTTTTAAAAACGTACAAAATTAATAACTTTTTTTGAATTATCTATTTCTTATATGAGCAGACAGCTTTTATTCTTTTTATTTACTATGATAATTTTCAATAATCTCCGCCAATGTTCATCTGCAGTGTGCTATGTTCAGGTGACATACCAGTTATTTTTGGAATATATGAATTATATTTAAGTACTTTAATTGCATTGAAAGAATTACCGTAATAGCTTAAAATCTATTTTACTTTGTAGGTTGGTTCCCGTCGTGGTCATGTGAACAGTTCAGATATGTCTTCATTACTACCTCTGCTGGGTGCTGGTCCAGGGTTTGACTCGTCTGGCTCAGGCTTTTATACTGTAGAAGATTACAGAGAAATCTTACGTTTTGCAAAACAGCGTCATATTGAAGTCATACCAGAAATAGACATGCCGGGCCACAGTCATGCTGCCATACGCTCAATGAAAGCCAGGTACCAGAGATTTATGACCAAAAAAGACAGGAAAAGAGCCGAGGAGTACCTTCTAACTGACTTAGATCACGACATTCACGGGTCGTCAACATCAGTTCAAATGTTTTCAGAAAACGCCATGAATCCAGGACTGGAATCAACATATAAGTTTATTCATAAGGTTGCGACAGAAGTAAAAAAGATGCATGAAGATATTGCTCCTTTAAACATTTTCCATTTTGGCGGCGACGAGGTGCCATATGAAGCGTGGGAAGGGTCGCCGGCATGTATAAGTCTGGTAGAGTCGGAGGAGGTGAAATCATTTGAACATTTGATGGAGTATTTTGTGTCGAGAACAGCGGATGTGATAGCCAAGTGTAAATTAGACATTGGTGCATGGCAAGATGGAGTCATTCCAGATGAAGCGTCTCTTAAGCCAATTTCAAGGTTTGTTTCAATTATAACGAAGTTCTAGATGTAAAGAAGATTCCTGACTTATATGGATAAGGAAAGCTTCTCATTGAGATATTTTTTAAAGCTTTAACATTCACTCAAAATTTTGTGAAATCTTATTTTCATTTAAGGAATATAAATCATATTTGGGTAAATTGTAATAGCTCTTTACACTTTATAGAAATTTTGTCTTTATGTTTTACATGATGTAACAAATGCCAATGTCTATAAGATGGCAGAAAAAATTAACAACTCGTTTTTAATGTTAAATGAGTTTTTAAATTTAACCAAAAATGCATGTGCAGCAATATAATTGTACTAGAACGCCAGAGATTTTGCCCAGTAGTAAATTTAAGATGAAACCTTCGCACCTGGAACTAACATAATCACAGAGATCTGAATGTTGTTGTAGGACGAAGTTTAAGAGTAAAGAAGTGTATGTTTATGCATGGCAGAATGTTTGGGAGTCCGGCCTTGCTGGGTGTGCTTATAGATTAGCTAACGCTGGATACAAGGTATGCAATAAATCATGCTACTGTTTACGTGTTCCTGATGAATGTACCACACAGCTCTTAGCCCAAACTTGTTGCTGAATTTCTATGATTAAAATTCCATCATTCTTATTTTTGTATTACACTGTCCATTGATGCATTTACGACCTAAGAAATTGAAATTTAATTTTTGTATGCGGCCATTCTTAAAAAAATGTTTGTTTGCTGTGCTCTGACCCAGTATTTTTCATGTGGGTAGGTAGGTAGCTAATTTTTTTTTACATTTTGACTTTGCATAGTCATTTAAAAATAAATGGGAAAAAGTCAGAAAACTAAAAATTGAATGCTTTGAAAGGCAACAAAAAAGGTTGGAGTACTAGTAGGTAGGAGCACAGCAAACAATTTTCAGCTCTTCTGGCCAATGGCCAGCAGGGCTTATGTCATGGTTAATTGTCCGTCGTCAATCCTTTACCTTTTTATTGTAGACACAATACCACCTTCAGTTTTCATTGAATCTTAACCAAACATGCATAGCAGTTATATAACCATAATATCTCGGACGAATTCTTGAACCAGCGTCATTCGACCACAAATGCCCCTGCCACTGGGTTTACATGTATAAGCACATTTTCAGCGACACTTTAAAAAATATTTTCTCTGAAAGGTCAAGGCTTAGACCTTAGATATTTTATATGTAGCATTGCATGGAGGTATGTTGAAGGCGGGTCCCTGGGGTCAAATGTTGGGTCGCCACAGGGGTCACTGATTTATATAGAGTTATATAGGGAAAATGTTGTAGACATGATAGCACCTTCATTTTTCATTGAATCTTTATCAAACTTCCACAGCAATTATATAACTATTAGATCTCAGACGAGTTGTTGAACCAGGGTGATTCAATCACAAATACCCCCGCCACAGGGCTTATAAGCACATTTTCAGCGAAACTTTAAAAAACATTTTCTCTGAAAGTTCAAGGCCTAGACCTTAAATATTATACATGTAGCACCTGTTGCAAGTAGAGCGATTCAAGTCCTCTTGGGCCTCATTTTCTTTAAGGATGGCCTAAAGTGTGTGTAAAATGTTGTCAGTGATGAGGCAATTAATTCAAGTTTAAAATATTTAAATCAGACTTTAAGATAAACTGCCAATCTGGTAAGTCATTTTATTTTCCATAAAAGTGAGCATGAACGTAATTTGAAGAATATGCATTATATTACAAGAAAGTTATGATGCAAAGCATCAAAGTTGACCTGGCTATATTGCACACCATTGTATGACTGAAAATTTAAACAACCTTCATGTAAACTGACTAGATAATGCTTGCCTTGAAAAACCAATGTCTCAAATGCAGCAGTAACACCTGATTACCTGTACTCAGTTCATAACCATACACGGTTCCAGTTCCAGTTCTGGTCTCCCAGTTGACTAATGAGTTGGTGTATTCAAAATATTGAAATTAACATTTTACTTATAATTGGGTTACAAATTTTTAAAGAAACGCAGCAAACAATGGAATGGGCAGAGCTATTGTGAACTTGCTAGCGTTAGCTGCTTATACCCAAGGTCACAGGTTTGGTCCTAGAACTGACTCCATGACCTCTCCAAAATAACATTCTGTGTCTACCAAGGACACTGGCTCGAGAGTGATTCATAAAAGCTCCAAGTTTACTTTGCAATCAAGCTTAAATAAATGATTATATATAAACTAAACTCTTACTTGATATGGGAAGCATTGTGAATGTTTGTGATTGTATTTTGTCTCTTGCTTCTTGATAATCATGTTTTCATAAAAGTTATTAAATCAGTTTTGATGCGACATTTTTCAAGAAGTTAAAGAAACACCAACACATACACATATGTATTGTTTTGCTGGCCTATGTAAATAGTTTTGTGTATATTTTAAAACATAAAATTATTTTATAAGTGTGTAAGTTTTATTTTTAGGTGATAATGTCCCAGGGTACACACCTGTACTTTGATCACCCGTATGAGCCAGATCCTGAGGAGAGGGGGTTGTATTGGGCGTGTAGATTTGCAGACACACGCAAAGTGTTTACATTCATGCCGGACAACATATACTCGAATATCGATGTCAAACTGAGTGGAGAGCCTCTCACTAAAGATTTTCTAAAGTTCCACAAGAGAGATCATGATCAATTGAAGAAACCAGAAAATGTGATTGGTAAGTAATGTTAACATGATTGGTAAGTAATGTTGACATGATTGGTAAGTAATGTTGACATGATTGGTAAGTAATGTTGACATGATTGGTAAGTAATGTCAACATGATTGGTAAGTAATGTCAACATGATTGGTAAGTAATGTCGACATGATTGGTAAGTAATGTCGACATGATTGGTAAGTAATGTCGACATGATTGGTAAGTAATGTCGACATGATTGGTAAGTAATGTCGACATGATTGGTAAGTAATGTCAACATGATTGGTAAGTAATGTCGACATGATTGGAAAGTAATGTTAACATATTTGGTAAGTAATGTTAACATATTTGGTAAGTAATGTTGACATAATTGGTAAGTAATGTTGACATGATTGAATGTGTTGAAAATGGTGTTAAACCCCATTGAAAAAAAAAACATTGACATTTCTGAATATTGAATATTTAGCGTCATTTTAACCTAACCACTGTTTCCTGGGATCCGGAAGGGTTAACCAGTACTCGAGCACACCCCATCTCTGCAAGTAACTGATAACTTTCCTACTTGAATCAGCGGTGAAAGACGAATGATAATGAGTCACAATGTTATATATCAATCATCACGGAGAGTGTTGCTGGGCGGGGATTCAAACTCACACCCCTTGATTGATAGTCAGACTGGTAATTGACTGAACTTATTGGGCCTGACTTCATTGAAATTTATAAGTCATAAAATTAAAGCATTAACTGTTCAGGAACATCAGTCATTATGCAGATTATGAACTTGATCTATGTGATATTTCATTGATCTGGTCCATAAATTTGGATATTAACCACATTATCGGGTTTTAACTGTATAATACTGTTATAGGTCACTGGCCCAAAGCACAATAAACATTTACATCATGTTTTAGTGTCAATCAAATAGAAAGGATCAAACACTTTTAAAAAAAATGGTAGCCAGTTAGATAAAATTCAGATATGATTTTTTTTTTAGATACTTTTTAATAGAATTAATACACTGTACAATGGCATTGTCATCAGGCTTTCAGGTCATGGGTTATAGTCCAGCTTTTGGTCCAAAAACTTGTATCTAATTAGAAATGAGCACTTAATAATACTTCTATCAGAAACGAACAAATATCCCGGCCCTTAGACTTCATTTAGGGGATGCATGTGATTATAATGGAAATTGTACTGATTTTGCCTAAATCTTTACAGAAGCATTGCATGGTCAAGAAGATTCAGATTTTGATCTGGCAGCTTAAGTTGTAAAGTTTACAAAAATACAACAGCCACTTTATTGAAGTCACTGGAGCAGTGGAGCTCCAAGAAACAAGGTTTTTTACTGAAATAAATCAAGTTTTTTTTTAATGAAATAAATTGGAACTCACCTGTTTAGTTTACTGATTGCAATCTACTGTCTATTTTCAAAAGTAAAAGAACACAAATGTTTCACATTTTTGATGAATTATCCTTTAATAAACTTTCTGGCACTCAGTTTGAATAATGTGTCTTGATAAATGCCTGTTGTCCTTAAAACAGATCTAGTGATTGTTTGTAAAAATAATTGATCCAAAAAATAACTGAAAAACTGTTGAGAACAGGTGAAAAAAGCATTATAAACAACCAAACATCACAACTGAGTTCAAATCAAGTTAAAAGGACTGTTGGAGGAGTGAGCAATATTTATCCTGTTTCAGGTGTCCAAGGTCAGCTGTGGACAGAGTTAGTAAGGACATGGGACCAGATGGATTCAATGATATTCCCACGTCTGCTGTGTGTAGCCGAGCGTGGCTGGCACAAGGCAAGCTGGGAGTTGGAGACGGACATTGACAAGTTGAAGGAGGGACAGGCCAAGGACTGGGACAGATTTGCTCAACTGTTGGGACAGAAGGAACTTGAGAGGCTAGATAAACTGGGCGTGGCATACCATCTACCTCCTCCTGGGGCACGCTGCTCGTAAGTGAATGTCTCAACACGTATAATTATATCTTGGTTAATTATTTAACAATGTTGCATTTTGGTTAAGGAAATATCATCTGAGGCTTCAAGATACATTAAATGACCGAGACTCTCCTGGGTTTCTTTGACAGTATATTTCCCCCAAGAGTTTGATTTCCCTATACATTATTCATAAAACAGATTTATTTTATCACCTACCAAAAAGTATTTTTACTTGAATTTGTCTTAGAAAACAGTATCTGAAGCTAGATATTACATCAGATTAATAACGTTTTTGGAGCAACCAGGATTTGAACCTACTTGACAAATGTAGCACTCCCACGTGACCAGGATATTCCTGTCTGGTAGGGGAGAATATGAGAATCTGTCATGAATTTGAGGTTTGAAGAAGAATTTTGGAGAGATTGAGGCTCTGGGAAATAAGATATACTGAGGGACAGAATTTTCTTTTTGAACCAAAAGGCATATATGATTCTTTTCTTGCATAGTACCTCAATCATTGAATCATTTTTAGCTCGACTATTCAGAGAATAAAGACAGTTATTCTACTCAACCAGGCGTCGGCGTCACACCTTGGTTAAACTTTTGCATGCAAGTCCCTATTTTAGTAACCATTACATGTATTGCCTTGAAACTTTACACAAGCCTTCCTAGTCATCAACCCTAGTACAGTAACTAATAACTCTTGCTTGAATATAATACAAATTATTGCCCTTGTATGACTTAGAAAATCTGGTTAAAGTTTTGCGTGCAAGTACCATCAAGTCTATATCTCACCAACCACTCAATGTATTTGATTGAAACTTTACACAAGCCTTCCCAGTCATCAACCCTACTACAATAACTAAGTGAGCTAACTCTTGCTTGAATATAATGTAAATTTTTGCCCTTGTTTGACTTAGAATATCTGGTTAAAGTTTTGTGTGCAAGTACCGTCAAGTCGTTATCCCAGTAACCAATGCATGTATTGACTTGAAACTTTACACAAGCCTTCCAAGTCATCAAACATACTAAATTAACTAAGTGAGCTAACTCTTGCATGAATTTAGTGCAAATTATTTGTCTTGTTTGAACCATTGCATGTATTGAGTTGAACCTTTACACAAGTCTTCCCAGTCATCAACCCTTCTTCAATAACTAAGTTAACATGAATATAATGCATTTGTTTGACTTTGTAAATCTGGTTAAAGTTTTGCATGCAAGTACCATCAAGTCGATATCTCGCCAACCACTTAATGTGTTTGATTTAAACTTTACACAAGTGTTCTCAGTCACCAACTCTACTACAATAATTAAGTTAGATAACTCTTGCACGAATATAATGCAAATTATTACCTTTGTTTGACTTAGAATTTTAAGTTAAAGTTTTTCATGCAAATACAAGTCCATATGACACCGACTGCTCAATGTATTTGATTGAAACTTTACATATGGCTTTATAGCCATGAATTCAACTAAATTAATCAATCAGATAACTCTCCAGATTTTTTTACAAATTAGGACCTTTGTTTTACTTAAAAATTTTATAACTCAGCAGTCACTGCATGTATTTGATTGAAACTTTAAACAAGATATTGCAGTTATAAGACCTTCTCAATTTTGTCAATTTTGTAAGGTAGATAACTCTTATTTGCTTGGATTTGTCATCAGTCTCAATCAAATTTGTAATTCTATGACAAATATTCAAATAGTCGAGCGCAATGTCCCTGACAGCTCTTGTTTAATTCATCATTATCTTTTTCACCATGATCACTTTTAAGATGTCAAATAATACAATTGACACCATATATTTTTATGTCAAATACAATTGACACCATATATTTTTATGTCATTACAATTGACACCATATATTTTTATGTCAAATAATACAATTGACACCATATATTTTTATGTCAAATACAATTAACACCATATATTTTTATGTCAAATAATACAATTGACACCATATATTTTTATGTCAAATACAACTGACACCATATATTTTTATGTCAAATGCAATTGACACCATATATTTTTATGTCAAATAAAACAATTGACGCTATATATTTTTATGTCAAATACAACTGACACCATATATTTTTATGTCAAATGCAATTGACACCATATATTTTTATGTCAAATAATACAATTGACACCATACATTTTTTATGTTACATCACAGATAGTTCCAACGTCACAGTGAATTTTTTCTCAACCCTACAGTTAAATAGAAATACAATAAAAAACAAAAGTGTCTGCCCTAGGTCGTGGGTTCAATCCCCAGCCAAATTTTACCAAAAATTTAAAAAATGGTACTAGAAGCTTTGCCACTTGGGGTTTAGCATTTGAAAATAGTTTTAGGTCTAGGCAACCTGGTATCAGTATAACGTGACTGGGTGGGGTGTCATACCATGTGTCTGTGGTCGGCCCAGTGTCAGTATAATGTGACTGGGTGGGGTGTCATACCATGTGTCTGCGGCATGATACTCCAGCGTCGCAGCGCTTAGAATATTGTCTCAAGTAGACACCATCATAATGTGCCTGGTAAATTGTTGAAAGGGACATTTACGCCAAACAACAGCAACTCACTATTCGTATGGATAGCTTCATGTGGTAAGGCTATTATACTACTTACTTCATTACTATGTCAAAGATAGAAATCTTATGCTTTGGTAAAGTTTGGTAACCAGGTTTTACTTACTTTTACACAGGCCAGATACAGGAAAACTAGAATTAAACAGTGCATATCCCGGTCTACCAATATTCTACAGCACAGATGCCGGGAAATCCTGGACACAATATACCTCCATGATAGAGACCAGTACTGAAACAGACCTGCAACTTTGTACAAGGTAAACCTGAAGTTCTGGTTGTGATTATGTCTAGCAGGATTATATAGTGGTGCAGTGGATAGAGTGCCAGATGCTGCAGTTTGATCCATGGCTCGACCTGATGACCTCTCAAGAAACAAACTTGATATTGGTTTGATATTTTGATATGAATGAAACAAATCATGTTCACAAAAATTTACCTGATCCAAACCTTCTCTCTACTTTAATCTTGAAAATGTATGTATATATATTTGTCACTGATGCCTATATTCCATCATTGAATTCATAAACTGGTTAAAGTGCACTAGGTGTTGTCTTTGTCTGTTTGTATGTCCAACGTCAAATTGGTGACAATCAATCATTTCTAAAACAGTCTATGTATTGAACACTTGGCATGTATCTGTATACTTATAAAATACATATCACGTATAAAATACATATATTAATCCATATTTTTCAATTTACAAACCTGTTTTCGACTAAAAAATTATATAATCTTCTTACATATAGCGGGGGTATCCTTGTTTTGTGGACACATTTCGAATTTCAACAGTGTTTTACTTATACAGCGATGGTCAACACACCTAATTATTGTTCTAAGGATTTGCCAGTTGGTTAACAAGTACTAGACATCTTAGCCATTATAAATTTATTGCTAGATTATCATCCAAATTTTTCGGGAGTTTTTTATGGGGTTTTATGAAAATTAAGTTGGTTGGGGCAGCGGGCAGGGATGATAATCTAGCAGTTAATTTATTATGGCCTTATCCTATCTCTACAAGTCACTGAGACTCATGACTAGAACAAAGATTGACAGTCAGGGGCTTGTTTCACTAATATTTGTAATTAAATCTTCATATTTTCATACAAAAAATTGTGACATCTGAGAATAATTCATTTTGCTGTATTTTTGTAAATTTTAAAAAAGAAATCTATTAACAAGGCTGATGAAAGTTAATAAAATGATGTAAGCTAAGCAAAATTTTAAATTGTACACTAAGAAGTTCAGAAACTTATGAAACAGCCCCCTGATACATAACTGACTGAGCTATAGCAAACATTGAAATACTGTATGGATATTTCTAATTGTTTTCTGTTTTCCTTTTACAGGTCTGTGGATGGGAAGCGATCTAGCCGGGTTGTTGAGATGAAGAAGCTTGACGCAGAAACTTAAAATACAGGCTTTATTGTTTAAGTATCGGGGAAACTGAGTAAAGTCTGCAAGTGCTGATGAGGACAAATAAGAATTATTATTACTCTGTAGAGAATGTTTATTATCAGAGAAATTTCAACAATATAGAAACCTGACCTTAAGGAACGAGTGTTGATTCTATAAACTTTACTAACTTGATGTTCAACTTAATTTTCAACAAACTATATTTAACACTTTTAAAATCACAAGTATGGATATCAAATCTAGATATGACATGCATGATAGAACATGACAAAACTTCTTACCTTGTCAATTTTATTCCAACAATTTCATCACTTTAAAACACAAATTTAACAAATTAATTATGGTCGACATTTATATGAAATGATAAAAAAATGATGGGCTAGCAGATCTGGGATATTAAAAATATATTACTTGCGTTTTTACAGCCATTAAGTATATTTGCAATGGAATCAATATAATAATCAAATGAAACATTTGTCATTTGTACTCACAAATTGTATGTAGTTTTTTTTTTATTGTAAATTGCTCCTATAAAATATTTCTTTAAACAGAACAAGACATAAACTCTATAAAAAATATTTATACAAGTTTTGAAATACTACACAATCTGGTTGGAAAGGAAACCGGGAATAGGAAATAATGTTTGTGACAATCTTTATGTAATAAGTCTTTTTAATCAAAAGCTACAATTTGTTTCTAAATGTGAGTTTGCCAGGATGAGTTGTTTGATGGCCTTGGTCCGAGGTTATAAAAATTGTTCTTGCATACCAAACAAGGATTTAGCGGGTACGGAATTTCCATCCTAAACCCCTCCCCACGCTCGTTCTACCATGCTGTGACGAAAAAATTTATGAAATAACATATGAAAACATATGAAGTAATATATTTAATTTGACGTCTTAAAAGCCATTGTGGTAAAATTTAATAATAATTTAAATTAAGATAAATATTCAATGTGTTTGGTATGCAAGAAAAATAATCTTACATGGCTTTTTTGATGTTCAGATAGAAAAGTCTTACCCTCAGGAACTGAGAACCTTGTTACCAAAAACATTCCCTCGGACAAGAATTTTGTATCCTAACCTCCAACTCATGTAAGATATTTATATTCCATTATCAACTCAAGATTTCGTGCTCAACTCAAAAAAACATATAACATGTCCTCAAATTTGCATTAATTCTTTTAAATTTGAGGTTGAGTCCAGTGTGTGTGCTTTAATTTGTTTGTGTGTATATACGAGTCCTTGGAAATTATGTTTTAGTATGAATTTTGAGTTGACCATGAAAAATGTTGTATAACCTTGGGAAATGATTGTGTTTAGTCAAAGATTATAGTTGATGCTGTTTAGGGTGTAACATTATAGTGGTATTGGGATCACTAATTCCTTTCTGATATATTGTTAAATTATACAGTGAAGCTGTGATAACTTGAGGTCGACTCGGACCAAGAGAAATGCTCCAGTTTCACCATGTTTCAAGTTTCAGATGTTTTTAAATGATTGCATGAAAGGTACAATTTTTTCAGAAAACTATCCTTGCTTATATAAAAGCATTGTTGGATTACCAAACACCACTGCAGTATTTTTAATGCGTTGTTTTATTGTATTAAAATATTCTTTGTGGCATTTGTTAATTGCCCAATAAGTGTGCACTGTAAAATAAACACTGTCATCAAAGTCCCAACACGTCATTTTATATGAAAAATATGTTGAAGGGACTGTCATAGGAACTCTAGTTTTCGACTTTTTGATTCTCAAGATATTGCAATAATGTTTATAAGAAATATGCACAGAGAACAGTTCTGGACCATACAGTTTCCTCAGTGTGCTCAAGTTTTTAATGCTCCAGCCATCAAAGTTTCACTGAACACCATCAGAAACCGTGAAGGTTAATATAAGAATCATTGGTCTCCCATACCTGATAAATATATCTGCCATATTACAGGTGTGAGGTAGATCTGTCACACCCTTCTGTCAGAATAAGATCCATGGGAACATAAATTGCTCTTTGACAGGACGCAAGAGTGGCTATCACACTGTCCAATGGCAACGAGGCGTTCTTTAAGTAAATACAATGTAGTGCTTACTTTAAATAGATATTGTTCGCTTGTATAAGGAAAATGACAGATCAGTATTGATCACTGGTTGATAAATTATCAATTTGTTTGATAGACAGCCTGTGTCGGGTCAGTCGTGGTAAATAAATATTACCTTCTGTTGAAGGTTAACAGTAATAATGTCAAACGGAGATATTTAACCAAGACAAAGTAGAGATTGACAGTACTTTCCAGAGGTTGACAGTATTACTGTCACCCTGAACAAAATCTAGTATTCATTGTATTATACCAAACAATATATTTACTCCTATAATATGAAAAATACATGTATAATTATATATCAGTTTTAATTTATATAACACTATATGTCATTTCTTTATTAGAAAAAATCAGATCTATTTATAGGTGTGTGACAGTTTAATTACTGCTACCTGCTGAAGTGTCATTTTGTCAATAGTGTTACCTGCTGAAGCTGCCAACAGTGTCATTTTGTCAATTTTGTTACATGCTGAAGCAGTGAACAGTGTCATTTTGTCAATATTGTAACCTGCTGAAGCAGTGAAGTGTCGTTTTGTCAATATTGTTACCTGCTGAAGCCATGAACAGTGTCATTTTGTCAATAGTGTTAACTGCTGGTACATTTTGATGAATAGTAACTGTTATTTGCAGGCCTAAGTAGATTTAACATTAGTGTTTCACTTGATGTATGGTAATGCAGACTTCTCATATTGTAGCTTTTGTAATAGAAGTATTCACATGCTAGCATAGATGAGGACTTTTGGTAAGTTTGGATGTTAAAATGCACAATCAAGTACCGTCAAACCTGTTTAAGCTGTCACCTCTATTGAACAGCCACTTGTCTTAAGGAGCCACATTTGCTATCTCCCATTTATACGCTTTTAGAGCAAATTAACCTGTATTAAGCAACAACCTGTCTTAAAGGCCACCTTTGCTCCTGCCCTTGACTGGATGCTTAAGACAGGTTTGACTGTACAGTTTTAATTGTCAATCATTACAGATGAGATGTGCTCTTTGTTCAGCTTCATCTCGTATTAAAATGCACAACAATTAGAAATTTGGTTGTCAATCATTAAGGATGAGATATGCACTATAAATGGTATATTTATTTATTTTCGCACCTTATCTATAGTGCTGTCAGATCAAGTAGAGTGGAGGGGGGGGGGGGGGGGGGGGAGAAGATTTAGCACCATATGTTAACACTTGAGAGTAGGAGTATGTGGTTTTATGTACGCAATATGAAATACGCATTCAATTAAAACTAAAAGCAAATTATTAAAACTTGTTTCAGACTTAAAGGGAATATATCAGGATTTTTCAAAATTTTAAAATTGGTTTAAACATTTTTTTGCCAAAATACCATGCCTATATTATACTCAATGACCCCTTATTGCCAAAAGAATATCTATTTTAACATACTAAAATAATATATTGAAAAGGGCTTTCCTAACTTTCGCTACACACATAAGTTAAACTTAAATAGATTTCCCACTTAAAATGGCAACATATTTTGTGACAATTTAAATTGAGTGACATGATTCAATTTGATTTCAGTCTCATCCATTTTACAGGTTTACAGGTAGTAAAAATTGTTTCATCTTAGAAAGAGCCAGAATGACGATGTAACGGTCATCAAAGAGTATTTAAGTGCTGTCTATTTTTAGAATGGAGATTTCGTTTCAAGTTGACCATTCCAGTTAACATCTTGGTGGATCTGACTTACTAAAATATTTGGTTTATATTTATTAATGATAAAGAGAACCCTTATATCTATTTTGGTAATTATTTTATTTTTTAAAACATTTATAGCATTTATTAATGATATACTCCCCTTAAAGTATATTTTATGTTTTGTCTATTAAAAAATTATTCTGGGGGGGGGGGGTACTGGAGATTTTGTATGTGTAAGAAACATGCATATACAAGTTTAAGATACATGTACTTGTATTAGCTGCTTCAAATATTTCTCAGTCAAACTATTATCACAAACCGTTCTTTCATAGGACATACCAAAAGTGTATTGTAGTTATATTACCTACAACTATTATATAACATGTAAGATTTCTGGTCAGTTAAATAAATCAATTGCCTTATTTATAGTATTAATAGTAAATTTTGAACTATTTTTCAAAAATGCAACAGTTCCATTGATAGAATTGTGCAAATTTTTTTTGGAAATGTTGAAATTTTTATCTGAATTGTATTGATAATTTTGTTGAATACGGGGTGTAATGAGTTAAGCAGAAGTAGATACTGGTAACTGTATTGCCTTCAAATAGTCTACACACATTTTTCATTCTATTTCAAATTCGTAAATAAACATTTAAGCATATGTATTATATACATTTTCTGCATAAATTATTGATATTTTTCTTGGACAGCTTATTCAATGGCCTTCTTAGGTTCTTTTTAAAATAATGTTTGCTGTGCTCCGACCCATTATTTTTCATGTGAGTTTTGTTGCCAGATTTTGAAAACTTGTCAATAATTTTTTTTTAGGTAGCTACAATTTTTAGTGAGTAGGTAAGAGCGCAGCAAACTTTTTTTTTTAAGAACAGCCTTACAAAGTTGACTTTCAGTCAAAGTAGTAAAGTTCAGATATTATTCAGTTTTTGTTGCTAATTTTAGGTGGATGACAGTCGAAGCTTAAATTGTATCAATGTTGTTGTTGTTACTGATGGTGATGATGATGTTTTTGTTATTGTTTTACTTGTATGGTTTCAATAGTGTATGTATAATGTTGGTGAGTGGGGTTATTTACTATTGTCAGAATGATAACTTCGCATCAACAGTCATTAGGGGTAGATGGAATAATTAATTTAAATGATTACCTGTAAAGTCATCTCTGAATATGATACAGTCTCAATAGTAATTGCAGATTAGTAGATGTGTAGTTGTTTTACAATTTTCATTAAATGCTGACAAGTGATTGATGTTAGTAAAGTGGCCTTTTAACCCAAATAAATACCCTGCTTGTGCAAAATGCATCACCCCAAGGGGCACTTATTGGGGGGTATGTTATTTACATTTACTGTATTACTGAAAATGAATTTGTAAAGAAGCTTGTTTGAAATTGATTTAAAATTGTTTATTGATATTTATTAATCATAATTAACAGATATACTGTATTTATGCCCCAGCCATTCTAACAATGGTCAAGCTGGGGGAATTAATTGTTACCCCTGTTTGTCCGTGCATGTGTCTGAGGTAAAAAAGTTGTTTTCCAATTAATAACTTCTGAAATAAGTCCATTGTATTTAATTAATATTTGGTGTTTAACAGTATAATTATAAAATACAGGTCAAATGCAATATTTGTCTATGTCGGTCAAATTTTATAGGTGTTATGGCCCCTTTTGGGGTTAATTTTCTGTAAAATAATGGTTGTCGATCAATTACTTTTGAAAGAGTCCTTCTATTTAATAGATATTTGGTATGTAACTGTATTATTACAAAATACAATCGCTATTACACTGGTTTTCTGAGGACGAAAATGTGTTAATATACTGAACCGAACAGCTTACTCGCAACTTTTATACTTCCAATATCTTCATCAAAAAATTAAGTAGCATTATCAAAATTTTTGTACGGAAAATCATGTATTTTTACATAGCTGAACTGTTCTTTCTTATTAAAGTCTTGACTTTCAAGGAAATTGCTCCAATACTTTTTGAGAAAATAAATAATGTCAGATGCATGATATGGCAGATGGCGGGTTGCTGTTCCCTTCAGTATATCTAAGTGTATAGGTCTGTTTTACAATATCTATTTACTGTTTACCTAGTTGATGCGTCTGGAGATGGAATTCCGTAATAGAAGAACTTAATTTAGGGGTACAAGTAATTATTTCATTTGAGCAACAAGAGATTTAAATATTGTTAAAATGTTTAAACTGATTGAATTTGAATGAAATTTGTTACTTTTATTCCATATATATATATGTATGTATCAAAGCTCTAGATAAGATGCCATTTGTAGGTTTTTGTGCATTCATTTTTATAAAAGAAAAAAAGTATTAAAAATAAATACCAGGTGTATAAAAAAAGATAATTACAGCTTGTGTTCCACACTTACGTAACAAAACAAAGTACAAAAAAAATACCTTTTTGCTTTATTTGCCACAGCAGGTGTGTGTTTATCCAAAGTCGTATCTAATTTGATGCTTGCTTTTCCAAAACAACAAAAACAGTATGGCTGCTTAAATTTTGAATGAAATAGTTACAATTGCTGTAAATAAAGAAGAAATCATTCTGGTGAGTCTGTATCTTATTTTATAAAACAGTCCTGTTGTGGAAGAGGTACGGGAGGAAATCGTTGTTGCTTGGATATTCAGTTGAAGTGTAGTCTTTATACTGAGCAAAATAAGATTGCATGTGATGATTAGTGAAAATAATGTCATGTAAAAAACTCGCCATTGAAAAAAAATTGAGAGAAACTTTTGAAAAAATTAAATATAAGATTAGTTGAGGATAAAGCAGCTTTTGCAGTCGAATCTAATCTGGAGCTCTGAATTGTAACAATGTTGAATTATGTTAAAATATTTAAACTACATGAATTTGAATGAAATTTGTTTCTTTTATTCCTTCTTTATTCCTGTATTTATTAATTGGTAATTATATAAATTAATATGCAGAATGCTGTTTCTTTTTTTTATTTCTAAAGGGAGTTTTTACTTCAAACAAGAGGTAAGTTGGGCATGGCCAATCCCCTGCCAAAGCAATTTTTTGTACTGTCCACTTCCTGTCAATACTCTCTACCATTGTATGCAGTTTTCAAAGCATTCATTTCAAAACTTTTCAAGGTATGTTCCAAACAAGGGGGTATAATTCTACAAAGATAGAGAAAAGAATTATGCTTTTTGCACACTGCACTTCCTATCAATTTCCATCATCGTGTAAAATATCAATTTAAACCTTTGAATACTTTTTGAGTTATGTTCTGGACTAGCTTGATATAATATAAAAATGGTTAAGGTAGAGCTAAAGTTCTTGGACAATATACTTCCTCTCATTAACCTCTGTCATTGTGTGAAAAATGAACCCCTTGAATAGTTTTTGAGTAATCTTTATGGCAAGTATACTTAAAGTGATAAATGGGGATAATTGAAAAAATGAGGCAAGATAAAGTTATGGTATTAAAACACTGTGTGAAGATTCAACAAAATCCCTTGAATAATTTTGGAGTGATGCTCTGGACAAAAGTGTAAATTTAATAAAGGGAGATAATTCAAACAGTAAGCAAGGTAGAGTTATGGTTCTTGTACACTGCACTTCCTCTCAATGTCCTCTGTCATTATGTGAAGATACATGGGGGGGGGGGGGGGGTGTAAATAGAGAGCTTAACTGTGTCAAAGACTCATATATGAATGAATGTGATTGCTTTGTTTTGGTCACCTTGTCCTTTGTGGACTGTTGTCTCGTGTTTTTGAATCAGTTATAAATCAAATTAGAGCAGATATCAAAGAAGATGAAGTAAAAACGGAGAGATAATTATGTCATTACTCAAGAAAGGGTTATGAATATTTTCCTCCAAGCATTGCCCTATTCACGTTTTAAATTATGTTGGATTCCTTTACATTTTAAGATTTACTCCGGACAATAAAAAAATAACCAAAAATAAAGTACAAGAAATGTCACTGGTAAGTGTTGCATGCCCCCAAAATTGTCGTTGAAAAATAACAATATAATTATGTTATAATAGGAAGTCATGTATCCATGAATATAAAAAGTAATGGACTGATGTTTCAGACTAGACATGCAATTTCATGTTGTTTTTTAGCTCTACTGGCCAAAGGCCAGAAGTGCTTATGCGTTGGCGTGTTGTGTGTCGTCTGTTAGCAGCACTTTCTCTGAAACCACTAGGCCAATTTAACTGAAACTTTACATGCATGTTTCTGTTGCATAGGAGACTATTCAGAAGAATTTTTTTTTATCTGAAATTCAAGATGGCCGCCATTACTAAAATTAGACCAAAACTTAAAAAATCTTCTTCTCATGAGCGGCCCAACTTATTTTCAAAATGTTTATGTAGTAATGATGACCAAATATAGTATTGTTAGATTTGTTCAAATGGTGTCCCTAGGGTTAAAAATGACCCCGCCCCGAGGGTTCAATTAGGGGATACATGTCATTATAATTTTTTTTTTTTTTTTTTTTCTTAAAATGGAAATGATTTTGCCTTTATCTTCACAGAAGCATTGTTTGGTGAAGGAGATTCAGATTTGTAAAAATGAATGGGTTCCACTGTCTTAAGGGGTCAGGAGGGGCCCCAAAAGGGTACAAATTTGGTTTTACTAAAATCGTTTTCTTCACAACCGGTATGTCACATTTGTTCATATTTTGCATAAATTATCCCTATGTGTAGGGGTTTGATTGCAGATAAGAATCTAGGGGCTAAAATTTATAGGGGCCCTGTAAGGGGACTTAGAATTTTACATAGGGATACTATGGGAAAACAGAAAATTCTCTTTTTCTTTCATCTATTCTGAAACCACTAGGCCAATTAAACTGAAACTTCACATGCATGTTTCTGTTGCATAGGAGACTATACAGAAGATTTTTTTTTTATCAATCTGAAATTCAAGATGGCCGCCATTACAAAAAATAGCCCAAAACTTACAAAATCTTCTTCTTATGAATGGCCCAGCATATTTTCAAAATGTTTATATAGTAATGATGACCAACTATAGTATTGTTAGATTTGTTCAAATGGTGTCCCTAGGGTTAAAAATGACCCTGCCCCGATATTTCTATTGCATAGGAGAATTTCAAAAAGTGCTATGGCCACTATGAGTCAGAAGAGGGTCCTCAGGCCCTCTTGGGCCTCTTGTTTATATTTAAGCGTGACCATGACATCTGATGTAATGGTCTGGGTATTTCTACAGTTAAATGCTGCTGAAACATCATCATGACATGCTGATCACTTGTGTCAAGCTATTTTAAAATCCCTAAATGTAAGACAAAGCTACAGATCAATTGTTGAAAAATTGAGCCAAGTGTTTTTGAAATCCATTCATGTATGATAAAGTTAAAGGACTGACTTTAAATCTCAAACAGATTCAAAGTGTTGTCATACATACTAAAATTATGACCTTGACCTTTGATGTATAGGTCTAGGTCTTACTAATGACACGTCATCATGTCATCTTGATAAATTGAGCCAAGTTAAAGGCAAAGTCACAGACCAAGCACACAATATCAAACAAATTGAAAGTGTGACCTTGATCTTTGAGGAAAGGTTCTGGGTCTTACATGCAACACTTAATTATGTCATGTTGATCAAATGAGCCAAGTGTTTTTAAAATTTATCCATAGATGATAGACCCGACAAGAAATGTCAAAATGACTGAAAGTTAATTGTGACCTTGACCTTTGAAGTGGGAGTTTGGGTATTAAGTGCAACACGTCATGTTATGTTGATAATTTATAACAAGTCTTTATAAAAATCCATCTATGCATGACAAAGGCCGGACACGAAATTTAGCACAGACTCAAAGTGTTGTCACTCAAATTGTGACCTTGACCTTTGAGGTACAGGTGTACAACTGAATATTCTACATATAACCTGGATTGCATTGAAAATGGTGTTAAACCCCATTCTTAAATACTGAACTTAATTTTTATTGCAGTTAGGCTATAATAAATTAATTGCTAGATTATCATCCCAGCTCACCCACTAATTTTCATCAAACATCAAAAAATAAAAATACCCCCCCCCCCCCCATTTTAAGAAAGATTTTGATGATAATCTAGCAAATAATTTATAATGCCCTTATTTATCTATCATATCAATGGTCCTATATATATGCATATTTACTGGAACCAGTCTAAATCATGATCCCCTTACTGCTTATCTCAGATTTAAGTTTTTAAGTTTGTGAAACAGGAACCAGGTGTGTGGATTATCAATGTTATTTACATTATTTTGGAACAAATTTTCATGTTCCATCACATTAAAACATCAGACTTTACCATCAAATCAAATCGAAGGACAGAAGGTCCTGAGAGTTGCCAGCAAGATGGAAGAGTAAGTACGGTTCAACCCAAAGCCCACTTAAAACTCCTAGAATATAGTCATTACAATGAGCGTGTGGTTGGCTGATAGAAAGAATGAAACAAACAAACAAGTTTTTATCTATATTCATGGTTGATTCTTTTCCCTGAATATCATTCTTTTCCCTGCACAAATATATATTGATCAACAAAAGTTTTGCTGTATAACCTTTAGAGTTTAAAATAGTTTTAATAGTGTTAAATTGAAATGTTATATTTTGAAACAGAAAAACAAAATCATAGGTGAATATTTAATTTCAACATTTTTACTTTTCATGATGACACAGATAATGGTTCCTATGGGTAAAACTGTTTGTTTTTTTTTCTGATAAAACTGGCATTTACTGAAGTGTACCAAATTAAAAAAATATTGAACATCATCAAATCACCTCTCTTTCCATTAAAATGTACTTGATTTAAGAAGGATAATACCTTTCAACTGAATCCAACAAATAAATTTTTTTTATATACATCTTCTGTTTGATGCCAACTGGATATTACAAAAACGAAAAACAGTAGTTTTATGAGATACAGTGTTATAAATTTTTGACTTTCAATATGTCCCTGATTTACTGTGTGTGCTCTTAAGATGGTGTTATCACCGCAGCATGTTTAATTCACAAAAGCATGGATTTTATCCCAATCCATTGGTGAGGTAGATAGAACTTTCTTGCAGCACACCGGACAAGGATATCTGTATTTTTACCGGAGTTTGATAGTTCTATCACACTCTAGGGCCTAGATAGAATCCTTGTGCTGTGTAGAACCATTCATAAAATCCTCACGCTATGAAAAATTCCTTGTGCTATGACATAATGCCATTCATAAAATCCTCGTGTTATGACATATTCATTTATAAATACTACTATGATATCCTTTCGCTACAATAAAAGTCGGAATAAAAATCTTAAAATATCACACAGCTAGGGTTGTATACAAGAAAAAGTATCTTTCATTGGTTTTTCGGTGCGGATTGAAAATTCTGTCCCTTGGGATATCTGTTTTGGCAGCAACTCAGCAGAGTCTCATATCCACCAAAACAGTTATCCCTCAGGTTGGAATTCTCCATTCGCAACTTAAACCCATGAAAGATACTTATAATCTTACCATTTGGGAATTACAACAGTTAGATGGCAGATATCCTCATTATTACTTTAGAATTCTCTTCTTTCCTATAATGTTATTTATTCCTCTCCAAAATCTGCATAAATGTCACACAAGCAAGTCCAGCTTAGCTCAAACGTCTCTACATATCTCTATCCGTGTGCCCTACCAAAATATAAATACTCTTTATAAAGTCTCCTACAGATTTGTCTAGCTAAGAACCACCTATTTTATTTCCTCACCACATGTTCCATTAAAATGTAAATACTCTTTATCAGTCTTCTTCCTCATCAATTTTTATTTTTATTTTTTCAATGGAGATTTCCACCATTATTCTACACATTACAGGTTAGATAATGGCATCGATTTTATTGGTGGAAGAAGATCTCAGAATGAATCTGAGTAGAACCACTATCTTCCGCTAGTAGCCAGCAAACTTTCTCACTTGATGTTTCTGGACAAAGCTTGGTTTGAACCTATGTCCTCAGTGGTGAGACAATCTCAGACCACTCAGCCATGGAGGACCCTTATACTGGTCGACTTAGGTAAATGTGGATACTATTTAGTTTCCGGTAGAGTTGTTTCATTCTCGTCAAAGTATCCATATTCTTTATAAGTTTTGTAAAGTTCATCCCCTGTTCTGGCAGCATAGGTCAATGTTTTGCTCTGGTAATAGTCACTAACATACTCAATATTCTCTATAACATCTGTTAGCAAGTGGGCGCGGTCAGCTCCGAATCCTGGAGCTTCAAGTTTAACATGCGTGAAATGTACGTGTAAATGGTAGTACGATGGTTGGTAATGAAGGTACATGTGAAGTTTGTTGGATGGAACACCGTAGGTCTTCTGAATAGCAGTCTGAAATGGGAAATATATCCTTATTCATATTGTCAAAAAGGTGATGTGGTCGCTTTACTGGTAACCATAACCGCTTCAACAAAAGTCACAAACTATACAAACGTGAGTAAAGCATCTCGCGGTGAATACACAATATAAGCTCCGGACCCGTAGGCTTTATGGAGAGATGAAAATCTAGATACTTTTTTTATTAAAAACAAAAACCTTAGATTTAAAAGACTTAACTAAAGAGACATAAAGAAATAAAGAGAAAGGGCTGAACTAATCATAAAACTTTAATACGATGACGCTGACGACTCCAACAATAGGGTCATGACACTTTTTTTTTTTAGTCAAAAAGATGAGCTAATAAGGTACCTGGAGAGCATTATTATCTAGTGGTAAATAATAATGATTTACATAAGAAAATCTGTTGAGTAAAACAAAAACTGCAGATCTGATTTAAAATGGACAAAATCAATACAAATTTCATGTTGCCAAAAACAGCAACTATTTAGAAATTTTGCAAAACCTTTGATAGGCCTAAAATACTGCGATAAAACTTTCAGCATTTCTCAATACACATTAAATCTAGTTGTAACAAAAAAAAATTCAAAATTGTTATACATGAACGTTTTCTTAAAACTTGTCCACCAATATCAACTTTTTGTGATATTTCAAGTACTGGTATACTAGTATACAGTGTTCACAAAGTAAAAAAAAACTTAATTTTGGCTCAAATATGAAGATCGACAGCTCTGTACAGTGAACACTTACCAGTCCTTGGTCATGTATATTCTTGAGTAAAGGTAAAGATTGTTGACTGAGGTCGCGTAATGATCGAATGCCATGTTTGTGGACTATGGCGACAAGGTAGAGACTGTTAACATCCTTCCTGTCCCATTTCATGTCTGGCAGCAGTATGAAGCCATTGGCAGGGTCCGGGTCCTCGTACACTATCCGGTCTGCCTCCTGTTTCTTCTCTAGAATGTTGTACACCCACTGTGAAATATAACAACACGATTCATTAAATTAAGTATTCTACCAAATAAATGTTGTTTCTGAAAGGGTCACGACTTCTGGTTAAATAATCTGATCTGAATGCCGTGAGAATATATATGCCAATTGGTGGCTATTCCCATACTTCAACTGATTTTATCAAAAGTGTAAAAGTTAATGTGATGGACAGACAAGCAGACAGGGCAAAACTGGAGACAATGAGTGGTTAACAGTGTTAATCTGCAATTTTGATGCTTTGAGTTGATTCCTGTAATTAAATTCTAAACTAATTTGATCAGGTATAAACACATGTAAAATTAACAAATATACAGAATTTTGAAAAACTAGAAGTATTTTTGTGGCAAAAAAACTGTGTTCAGCTCTCCTTTGTCAAGATTATAAATTCACTAGTTTGTAGTAGATGCCATTGGGTTGTTAAATAGGTATCAACAGCAATGCTGACCTGAGCTCTATTTCATTTCCTGCTAGATGACACAATAAAGAACCAGTATACCGACCTCAAATTAAAGCTAAATGCTGCCATTTTACCTCAGTACAGTCAAGGGATTTTAAGAATCTTTCATGGGTATAATAATAAATCTGACATATAGAAACAGAGGCTCTGTCGAGTTTCTGTCAGTGACGAGGGTTGGAATCTTATTTTCTTTCAAACTTGACAAGGATTTCTGTGTATTTATACCAGCTACAGATTTTTCATCCTGCCACAACCCCCCTCCCGCTCCCACCACTTTACACTTCCTGTGATGTTGGAATAAAATACATATCTAAATGATGTCTAACAAGATATTGTTATAAAAATGTAATGATAATTTAGGTTAATACTATTATTCAAAGTGTTTGGTATGTACAAACAATAATCTAACACGACTTCTTCGCGTTCAAACAGAAAATTCTGTCCCTTGGGAGAACTGCTTTCACAGTAACTTGGCAGCTATCCCTAGGTTGGAATTTTCTATCTAAACCTCAAACCTATTTAGATTAAAATAATCTAAATCATGTTCTCATAACTGATTATATTTCTTGCATACTGCTTAGATTTTTTCCACAAAAAAAAATGCTGATTTATCTTCTCAGAATTCCAAGATCATTAGATGTCATACTAGCATGACTTGTGAATTACATCAATATATCTCAACCATTGGTTGAGATGACAAGAATATAGCAGACCAGTAAAATCTAGCCTATCTATATCCTTATCAGGTATGTAAGAAATATTTGTTAATTTAAACTACCTGAATGCTAAACTGTTTCTTCTCAAGAAGAGGTAATGTGACATCTTTGTACAGTTTTGCCGTCTCTCTTATCAAATACCTGTCCTGGTCTGTGTACTTGCTGATATGTCGATCTGTGGCTGGGTGGATCACAACTGCCTTCACAGCTGAAACAATAATTATGTATAAATTGTTCCATTATTCGAAACATTAAATTATTTCTTGGGACTAACATAATGATGAAGTGTCTGTCATTTTTAGAGTATAAAACAGGCCTTGGTTTGGCCCCTTCACCGTAAAAAAAATTTCCCCTTTGCCTTTTTCTTTGCAATATAAATTGTGCGATACATTTAACTTTATTGAACAAGCCACTTTTAGCATCTTGTTTTGATTATTCAACAGTTTTGTTAAGATTGTCGCAATCATCAGATTATTCAAACAGTCTCCTTTTACCAGTTTTGGCTCCAAATATTCTATTTTTCCCCTTCGTGAAAGGCATGGGTCTTTTCCCCATTTATAATAAAAAAAAAGCCCTGCTTCGCAGTACAAGTGATATTAGTAATTTATACTTCCCATGTCTGTCGCAACATAGTAAATCTATGGAACAGTGTGAAAGCTGTTCAGGATATGTTTAGTACCGACAGCAAGACCTTTTGCTTATCAATATGAAGGGGTTTTAGATGATTTAGAATATACCATTATCTGTAGGTGGAGGAAAGGCTTTGTATGTCCCGTATATATCATTCTTCAGTGTATTTTCCAGCTTTGTTTTCCCACTGAAGTAGTGATCCATGTGCTCCGAATCAAAAGGAGTTTTCTCAAGAAGCACGACCACGTCGTCTCCGTCCAATTTTCCATGCACAGTTACTGTTTTACATCTTGAATTCTCTGCCAACACTTTCTGAACAGTTAGACCATCAAAGTTTTCTAAAAAAGACGAACTTTCGGTTTCTGTTACAGATTCTGTTTCAAGTTTTCTTTTTTTAATTGGCACAGAGTCTGTTTTGGTCTCCATTTTGTTTTACGCGGTTTCCTCTATTGAAGAGAGCAAACTTCCGGTTTAAGAAGTAAAATACGGGTCCAATTTTTTTAACCTCAGATGGTCCCTTTTTGTGGTTTCTGCGACCGGATAATAGCGGCATGACTATATTTATGGCCTATTTTGGTAGTGAACAAAAATCAACGGTGGGCCTGCACCTACAACAGCCATTCAAGGCGTAACTCGATGACACACTGCAGAACAGAAAAAAAACATGAAGTAGCCACTTTAAATTAACCAAATATACATGTTTCAAAACCCTGTTCTACATATGATTTTGATTAAGTAACTAGTTTTGGTTTACTGACAAGGACTCGATAAAAAATTAAAACAACTTACTTGAGTAGGGAAAACGTGAGCTAAGGCAAAAACAGTGATTTTGTAACATTTTTACGAGTTTTCTTGACTACTGATAACGTGGTGGAAAAATAAACTTTGTTAACTGTTTGGATTAACAATGGATCTGAATGAAACAAACCATTGGACACATTTTTAGAGGACAGTGATACTGAAGTGTTTTTTTCTCAAGTTCAAATACCTCCCGTAAGAATTCAAAGAACGACTAAGTTTATTCATTACAAATTTTAAAACATGATCTTTATTTTATGAACACTGTTTTCTTCTTAGAATAATTGGTAAACTTTCTCGCATAAAGGTTTTGGACCCAAACCCACAAACTCAGCGATGAGAAGGAAGTTGGAATATGGTTAAAGTTATGACCTTAGCTTGTTCTTAATTTGCAACATTTGAAAAATGTTCCACTATCTATGAATATTGTTCCCAAACCGGATATTCGATCACTCCGGAGTTACCTTCAGTATACAACACTCATTATGTCACGTGACCAGTAGCCAGCCAGCTGTTGAGTTCCGGGTAAACACAAACTTGATCTGAAACTCCATTAGATCTGCTTTTAGAACAACGAAACAACCATTTTAGTTACATAATGTATCATGTCCAGCTTTCGTTCTTTAGTAATTAGTATCATCAAATAAGCATTAAACTTTGACACACTATGTTTATAAGCGTAAATGTCGGGGACCAGCAGTAACTCAATAACTGATATATCACTGGGGAAATATTGATAACCAATGAGCCCATTTGTTTCTAAATGTGCTGGGGGAGGGGGACCTGATAGTTTCAAAATTGATTCATTTGTCACACAATAGTGGCATTTTCTTTTCTTTTTTGCTCTTATTAAATACAAGATACAAAATTGTATGTATAGTCGGTGCCAAGTAAAATTCAAGTAACATTAGCTATGTATAGCTATTGACCGATATCAGTATTAGTACATAATGCAATTATACAATGATTACTGATTTGCAGAGACATATAAATTAAGTCACTGCTATTTACAAGGAATTATATAGAAGGATAAGAGACATGCATCCCTATATTATATGTTATATGTTATTAACGAAGATTTAAAAATTAAACATATTAATCATTTGGATATGTATAAGTCCTTGTTATTTATAACAGTATCCGTCAATACTTCCTTCATACGAGGATACCGGGTTATGGTGTTGGACCTTTGAACCGGAAAGTAGCCGTCATTTAGTAGTACCATATTGGTATTGACCCTTCAACTCTAATTCCCGCGCTTTAGGTCACATGTGCAAAGAAAAGCAAAACAATGGCTGTGAGTATACGTTTTCACCGAATTATTTGTATTTATATGCACTGAATTGGATAATCTACATCTGTAACAATAATGTTCAGATACATAATTTTGTTATCATCCATACCTGCTGCCGTGTTATGATTTCGGTTCCATGTTTTGGTGTTATTTTTAAATCCAATTGGTGCCAGAAAGCATTTCTTTTTGTTTCTTCATTCAAGTAAAGTACAAACGCTTGTTTCGGAGGCTTGTATTATAAAAAAAATTACATTTGTTAACACTATTGAATTGTTGATTAACTTAATGAGATGTTTAAGTTAACTGGCATTTGATTTTCGATTTGTACTGTGTGACCAGAATGACTTGACCTGGGCTGCGTTCAGTTGGTTAAACATTTGATAACATTGCTGGACACGGCTCAACCTCGTGTTAGTGTGCAGTACGGGCTTAATCAGGGGAATAGGGCATTAGTAAAGTTTGCTATTTAACATTGCTTAACCAGCCTGGAATAACTTGGTATTTTTTGTCGAGAGACCGATGCGATGGTGCACAATTTTAGATGTTAAAAGGATTCACGGTCTACCCAGGAAACAGATTTGAAAGCGACTTCTTTAAACCATGAGCTTTCTATGCTGTTGAGCTAAAAAATAAACGAAAAATGAAAACTGCATACCGTGTTCAGAAATAATCGGGGCAAATAACTGAAAATTATATAACCAGTGAAGTACTTATGCCTGAAGCAGTTTAGAATAATAACTTTGAAATATTTTTCAAGGATGAAGCTTCCTCAGAACCCTTCTCTGCGGCAACAAGCCCACCAAGATCGTCTCGCCGTGGAAGAGACCCGATAACCTCCAGTCCTGGTAGAGATCTGCCTCCGTTTGAGGACGAGTCTGAACTACTTGGGGATGATGAACCACCTGTCGAAGAGGAGGATGGGGAGGAGTTGTTTGGTGACAATCTTGAACGGTGAGTGGTCAGGATACAGCTGTTACTTAATTAGTGCATTTTGCGTCTCATTGTTTTTGTTGGAACTTGTACAACTTTGTTTTGTGATGGCGTGGTAGTGCAGTAAATAGTGTTGGGCACGCCAGAGGTTGCAGGTTTGCTCTCTTGCTAACATCTCAAAAACAACACTATAACTGGTTCTACCCAAGAAAGGGACAATAGCAATTCATAAAAGTCTTGCGCTTACTTCACAATCAAGCTAAATTAAATTCATATACAGTCTAGACTGACTGAACAACCCCCCTCTATGTAATGACTAAGATTTTAAACATTTAGTTGTGATTTTAGTCACTCGAAATGTTAGGTAGAGTCATGTGGTGTTTGGTGTCCGATAGATGAAGATATAAAACAAAAATTAGGTGACCATGACTAAATCACTGGATGGTTTGACATAGAATTATAAATAAAATAAAATAATATTTTACTTTGTAATCAATAGTTCTTTTTATATATATTTTTGCAGAGATTATCGTCAGATTCCCGAGTTAGATGTGTACGACAGAGATAATCTAGATGAGGAAGACTACTCGGACATATCTGAGAGTCAGCGTCATGCTGCTGAGTCAGAGATTCGACAGCGAGAACGAGAAGAGGGGCGCTTTGCTGGTAGAATGAGGCGAGGCCTAATGTATGGTGAGTTTCATGCTTTGTACAGATTAGGATTTTTATATGATATAGAAATGATTGATATTTATGATCAGTCTACTTTGAAAGAACCAGTAGATGAAATGGCTGTATTGGCAAAATATGCAATCTCTATTAAGCGCATAGTTTGTTCTGATATACAAACATTTTTTAGCTTGCCGGGACGAATGTTTTTTTCGTCTGTAGACACTCGAGTTAGACTTTTGCCGTTTTTTTGTAAGTTTTGGAGTTTGCCTTCAATCTCAGTCTTTGTATGGGTGGTGAGTTTTATCCCATAGGCGAGCTTTGTTGTCTTCTGGCTCTTGTTTCTTCTTCACATAACCTAATTCAGTATAGTAACTGAAGTGGTTATGTAAGTTTATTGAGTGAGATTTTAACAAGTTGCTTTTTGTTCGTACCGTTTTGTGCATATAGTGTATTACACATATTTGATGTTTTAACAGACGAATCTGATGATGAAGATGAACGTCCACGTAAACGTCGTGCGGCAGAACGGGCTGCAGAGGGTGAAATGGAGGATGAAGAGGTAGGTTCTCGGTGTTTTTGTCTTTCACCAGAGCCCCATATTCTGTTTCAGTCCCTTAATAGAAAAGTCTAAATTTTCCTAATTTCTTATAAGAAATTGCTAATCTTCAAGGAAATGTTCCAGATCGTTATCAAAACTTGTATTTCTTAATTTTTTGTTGTCTCTGATACTGTGCTGAATCTGATGATGTTGAGCCAAGGATAAAATAATCTTGCTATTCCGATGTTTCATACCTTTTTCATATTTCTGCAGCTGTTGGAATATTCATGATTTTGGGCTTGACAATTTACTTTTAAACTATTTTGTTTTGTTTATAGTTTGTTTGACCCTACTGTAACTATTTTCTTCTAGCTTTGTTTGTTATCATATAAATGCTTGCATTTTCACTGGAGAATTATGTTGAGTTTCTTGATGAAATGCAGACTGGAAATATTGAAGTATCTGTTTACATTATTTTCTTCAACATCTGTTGCATAAATCGTGAAGTATCTGTATGATGGCAGTGTGACTGAAGTACATATGCAGCTTATCTGGGTCACTGTGGTAATCTGTAAACCTTGTGTCATTTTTACAGATGATTGAGAGTATTGAAAACCTTGAAGACATGAAAGGACATTCTGTGAGAGAATGGGTGGCCATGTTGGGACCAAAAACTGAAATAAAAAACAGATTCAAGAACTTCTTGAGGACTTTTGTTGACTCCAAAGGACATAATGTGTACCGGGAGAAAATTCGGCAGATGGTGGAAGGTGAGCATGCTGATTTATTATTGTATTTATACAGGGACTAGTGTAGACTAATTGTTTTTTGTATCCTAAATTCATTACCCAGTTAAGAAAATAACTGTTCAGAATGTGGTTGGTTTTCGCTGGAACAATCATAGTGTCATTGAGGGAGTATGTTATAAACTAGCTGCACAAATACATTGTATTGTGATTGAAATTGACCAAAGTAAAAACAGTTGGTTCTGAAGTTACATGATCTATTCTTTACTGTGGTTGCAATTAAATAAGACCTCTCTTCTTCATGATCTCAAGTGACCATTCCTTTTTTAGATAACCATTTTATTTTATTTTTTGCCCTGCAGTACAAATGCATGGGAAAGGCAGATCAATACCAAAATAAATGTATATGAACTTGGGGAAAAAAAACTGTTGATAAAAAAGAAAGCTAAGCAGTTGTCAAAATTTATGAAGATGTAACATATTATGATAAGGGAAGCTTTTTGCAGTTTGGAATTGCAGTCAAGTTAAATAGACTGGCTGTTGTATTAAAGTTAATGTGTATATATAGAAGAGTGCATGAAAGATGTATAAATATTTTATAGCTAACAAGGAGAGTCTGGTGATTGACTACAACATGCTGGCATCCGTTGAACAAGTCCTTGCATATTTCCTACCTGAAGCTCCCACTGAAATGTTACAAAACTTCGATGAGGTAAGCGTTTTGTTTATATCAATACATGCAATGTCCTTTGTGAAACGATTTTCATTCGTCTCTCATCGCTGATTTGAGTGGGAAAGTTGAATTGTGGAGGCTTTGCTTGAGTACTGGTAAACCAATCAGGATCCCAGGAAAGAGTGGTTAAGTGAACTCAGTGTGCCACATTAACTTTTATATGATCATGGCTACAGGGCCATGAACTTTTCAAATGTCTTGGGCCCCAGCAAAATTTAGCCCTAACTTTTTTCATTGAAAATTATTTATTTTGATATTTCATCTGAGCATTGACTAAGCATTATACTCTATGTAAAACAAAGTTAGTTTGTTGTGTTCTTTTTCTAAGACTCATTTCCGTAAGGCCATAATTAATTAATTTCTTGATAATCAGCCCTGCACGACCTTCATTTTCCTTCCGCCCCGACCCTTTTTATTTTCATAATTTATTTTTAAAAAAACATAAGAAATAAAATAAAAAATAAAAAGCACCTGCCCGTCCACATTTTTAAGAAAAATTGAGGTAAAACTAGCAATTAATTTATAATGGCCTGACCTCAAAATTAAAAAACAAAACAAGAACAAAATTTCAATGGACACTTTAGAAATTTTCTAAAATAATGTTAAATTATTTTTGTTAAAAATAATTTGGTTCTTTCAAAATGAATCAATATAATTTTCTAAAAAGTTAATTTATTTTTATCCATAACCTTTTAAACGTTGCCGCGAAGACCACAAAGGGCGCCACAAAACATGGACCGGCCGATGTTTAAACTGGTATTAGAAAGCTGCACATGCGCATCTCGATACCTTATAAAACAAAATGGCGCACATTGTAAATAAAAAGTTTCTCAGATAGATTATCGTCTGTACATTTACAACAGTAAAATAACAAGACTTATTTTAATAGTTTCACGATTTGCACATTTCATCTTAATATACAAAAAAAACTCAAACCGTGTATATATCAGTGCTTTTGTTGTTTTCAAAGATGTTTTCTTCAAATTGCAAAAAAAATGTCATGGCCTGACGGTCTAAGAACTTAAAATTTATGATAGCCAGAGGCAATTTATCATGGCCTCAGACCATTGGGTCACCGTTAATGTCGCACACTGAACTGATAGTCGGGCCTAAAAAAATAAATGTTGTGTTTACGGTTTCCCGACCGACCCATAGTAAAAGGTCCCGACCGTATATTTTTTTTTCAAAAAAAATTTAAAAAAATTGCCAACTGTCGTGTTAGGGATGGTTCTGGTGCTCCAAGTATCGGGCGAACACCAATATATAAAACTGTATACCAAAGACGAAACTTTTAGAAAAGTGCGACTTGAAATTCGAAGCACAACTGTGCCTGAAGACCAAAAGTAAACAATCTGAAAAAGAAATGACACAAATTCGTTTCTGAAATGGTTACAGTATTTATTCTTTCTACATTTCAACGCAATTATAATTATTTAATCATTTGCAAACTAGACATTGAATGTTCCTTGGCAATAAGTTACAACACCAGGAAATTCTTGTTGAATCTCCAAGGAATCTATTCATCGCGAATTGTTCGCCATTTTTTGTATAAGGTATCGAGGCGCACATGCGCAACTTTCTAATCTCGGTTTAAACATCGGACTATTTTCCAGTATTTGCCTTGTTTTTTTATTGGATGGGAAAATCGTGGGATCAAAGCGGATATTTATCTACATAAGCACTTGTTAATACTTATTAGGAAGTTAGAATGCTAGGTGTAAAAAAAAAGGTTTCCCTCATTGCTTTCCAAAAAGGTTCACATATATGAACATACCGCCGGCAGAAAGGTTATTCAGCCAATCAACTATTCATTCACTGTGGAACGGGTCTTTTTTCTGTTCCACCCTGCACCTGAGGAAGGCCAAAAAGGAAGCGTTTTTACATGTGAAACGAACACAAACTCTGGCACAAACTTTGAAATTCAGGATTATGTCTAAGTGTCAAAATTGGTTGATAGTTTTGAAATATTTTCACAGATATATTAAATATATAAAATTAAATTCCTTTTATATATTTAATAATACTTTTTTAACATATTCTGTTGAATACCCAATCTAACCTATTGCAATATGGTGCACATGGTGCAGAACAAATGAGAATATATTGAAAGTGGAAAGGAAAACATTCAAACTACAAAAGCAGACAAACTACAAAAGTATACAATAATTATGTTGTAACCAAATGCTTTTGAAAAAGGTGTCATTACTTCGCATTCAAAATTGAGTAACTGCGAGAGAAAATGAAGAAAAAAATAACCAAAAAACACCGACCCTTTGATTTTGCATCTAAAAAAATCAGCCAAAAAAAGAATAGTCCTACATCCCGCAGAGATGCCAACTCCTCCGATTTTGGCGGAGTAAATCCGATTTTTGTACGAAAAATCCGCTCTCCGATTTTCCATGAATTGTCTCCGATTTTTTTAAAAAAATGGTCCGGGATAAATTACACGGGTAAAACAAATAATCAGCACCGTTTACACTGACACTGGTTTTGATGTTCGGACATTTCCGTACGTGCCATGTCACTTCTAGAAGCGCTATTAATTAGGTTATCCGGAAAATACCCGAGTAATTAAGAAAACAATATCGGATGATCCGGAAAGGCCGATCAACAACCTTCAAAATCCAATATGGCGGATGCAATACCGCCAAAGAAAAAAAAGTACGAACATAAACAAACATTTATTAAAAGTTACTACGATGCATATCCTTGCTTTTCGACATCGAAGATAGGGGTGCATTATTGCATTGTGCAAGGTCTGCAATGCAGAAATTATGTTATCTCACGGTGGGATGGGTGATTTGAAAAAACATTGCTACAAAACAGCACATCACCCGCTCAACTTGTCAGTCGTCGTCAAGGAAAATATCGACAATGGTTGCGACAACTCAGCCAATGGATGAGTCGGTAATTAAATCCCAATAAAGCTTAATTTGAATGTTCAATAAAGCCTAGCTTTTCATCAGTTTGACAGCTTTTTTAATTTATTCTATAAAACTCGATCACTCAATTATCTTTTTCATCAGGTATTATGAAATATTTCTTATTAAATACATGACTTTTTATCACTGAAAAGAGCTTAAATGCCATCTATGAGCATCTACAACTTGAAAAAAATTTAATTTATTCTATAAAACTCGATCACTCAATTCTCTTTTTCATCAGGTATTATGAAATATTTCTTAATAAATACATGACTTTTTATCACTGAAAGGGCTTAAATGCCATCTATGAGCATCTACAACTTGAAAAAAAATTTGGGGGAGGACCCCCCCCCCCCCCCCCCCCCCAACAAAACCCTCGCTTTCGACCACACTCCTATTTTCAGTAATTAAGGGTTGGCATCTCTGCTACCGACCCAATTTTTTTTCAGCATGAAACCTTAAACACAACATTTATTTTTTTAGGCCTCAGTTAGCACTCGATGGCATAAAAATGATGCTAAATATTCAAACAAAACCCTACAATGTATTTGTTATGGTTTCCACCATATTGTTTTTGTCTTCGAATAATAATATAAAAGATTTCAGGTTAATGAAAGAACTGCTTTAATATCGGGCAGGTGTAAAATTATTTTATCAACAAGGTTAACGAAAGAACTGATTTGACATTAAGCAATGTTCCACGACACAATTGGTAGATTCATCAATTTCATTACTTGTTATCATTTAGGCAGCAAAAGAGGTTGTGTTGAGTATGTACCCCAATTATGAAAGAATAGCCAAGGAGATACATGTTCGAATAGCAGAGCTTCCCCTGATTGAGGAGCTGAGGTCTCTACGGTAAGTCTATAATCTATATTACTTCATTTTGTAGAGCTCTGTCCATTCGGTAACTGTAATTTTCCTGATCATTTTATTTGTTGAGTACTTAAATATTATCAGATCATAATATAAAAGGTGATATCAGATTGCTGTATTAAATGTTGGATATACATGTGTATAACCAACTCTCTGAGACATAAATATTTAACAATTAACAAGCTCCAAATCAACAGTTTTTAACTATTTCTTCAACAGATTTAGATCTAATTTCTATTTAAAGGCATATTTTTATGACAAATTTATTTCAGTTAAAACATGCATTTCCTTATGGTATTGGTCCTAAAATCTCCGTAACTACAGAATTTTAGAATTTTTCTAAAAAAATATTTGTTTATTATTTTAGTTCAGTTATGCCTACCAACTTTCAATACCTGGGTTGGGTAGCGACAAGTAGAAGACTTTGACAGCAAATATTAAATGTACATTAAACCCATGCCAAAATTAAAGTGAACACAAGTTTTGTTAGGCCAGTTGTTAACTTGCCTACTTTGTTATACAGACAGCTTCACTTGAACCAGCTGATCCGTACAAGTGGTGTGGTGACCAGCTGTACAGGGGTTCTGCCACAGCTGAATGTGATTAAATATGATTGTAACAAGTGTAACTACATACTGGGGCCGTTCTACCAGTCACAGACACAGGAGACAAAAGCAGGCTCCTGCCCAGAGTGTCAATCAACAGGACCTTTTGAAATCAACATGGAACAGGTAAGTTAACACGCATTGGTTGAGTATCAAATATTCCCATTTGGGGGGGTATTTGGTTCTCTTAACAGTCGTGAGATGTTGTTAAAACAAAGTTTCAGACATCGAAGAAAAAAACATACTCCCCAACATGGAAACTTCCAATACAGTTAAACCAATATTCATTTCCAGTTATACATACATTTTATAAAACTCTTGGTATTTGAGGTTATGGAATCTTACTATTAATTTCTATGCGATATTTATAATTTGATGTTTGATTTCAGACTTTGTACAAAAATTACCAGAGAATCACATTACAAGAGAGTCCAGGCAAGGTACCAGCAGGCCGACTACCCAGGTCTAAGGATGCCATCTTGCTGGGCGACTTAGTGGATGGATGTAAACCCGGAGATGAAATTGTAAGGTTAAACCCTGAACTACGCAATGATATAGACACGTCATATCTTGCTCTACTTCCTGTTCACTACTTGATATTTATTTGAATTGAAATATAACCTTTGAATTTACTTTGGTATAATTTATCTTGCATCATTTTTTATTGCATCATTTTAATTTATTTTAAGTTTTTTGATCATCTGCAGTGACATAGCATTGTGATCCATTGTATAATTTTGGTTTGCTTCTATGAATTGCTATTTATAAATTTTACTGTTACAAAAAAAAAAATAATTGCTAATGAAATTCGGTAAGGTCATTAAGCAAGTCTCTACAATGATAAAGTATTGATTCATTTCATGTCGCGTTAAATATTTGAAGACTTGGAGCTGGCAGTATACATTGATACTCCAGACAGACGTTTCATTACGGAATATATTTTATTTGTTGAATGTTCATGAGATGTGAATTTTAAAGGTCTGTTTACGGAATAGAAAGACACCCCAACTTTTTACCTTGGCGTCTTTTAGTTGTCTGAATTGCTACATTATAAACTAGAACCAGATTCTACTATATGTAGTTTTCATGTTTATTTGTGTTTTAACTGACATCATAGTAAAATCTTTGTAATGCTTTATTTATCATTAAGATTTACTGACACTAAAAATGACCATGGGGTATGCAAGACAACATTTTAGGTTCAGCAAAGGAATTTTGGGACAAATGTAAATATTTAAGACTTGTTTGTAGGAGATGACGGGTGTATACCACAATAACTATGATGGATCACTCAACACAGCCAATGGCTTCCCTGTTTTTGCCACTGTAATTCAAGCCAATTATATAACGAAGAAAGATGACAAACTGGCTGTTGGCAGTCTGACAGATGAGGACATTAAGGCTATCGTACAGCTATCCAAGGATGAGAGAATAGGAGAGAGGGTATTTATTTTGTTTTCTACATTACATTATATATATATCTTCATGGGAGATGTAAATATGAAATTAAAAAATGTAAATACAACGTACTCCAGTGTGTGTACAGACCCTTAAACTGATTTCTGTTTTAGAAATTGATAAAACTGTTGCATATATAATTTGGATAGTTTAGGGACTCCTGTTAATGAATTCATATATATGCTCATAAAAATAAAATTTTAGGAGCTCTGGGCCAAAAAACAATTATATTTCTGTTATAAAAATGCATGTACAAAAATAATTCTTGTGTTGTAGATATTTGCAAGCATTGCCCCTTCCATTTATGGGCACGAGGACATCAGACGGGCTTTAGCGTTGGCTGTGTTTGGTGGGGAGCCAAAAAATCCCGGGGGTAAACACAAAGTTCGTGGTGACATTAATGTGTTGATATGTGGTGATCCCGGTACTGCTAAGTCACAGTTTCTCAAATACATGGAGAAGATGGCACCTAGGGTTGTATACACCACAGGTCAGGGTGCCTCTGCTGTTGGTCTGACAGCATATGTACAAAGGAATCCCGTGTCTAGAGAATGGACCCTTGAAGCTGGTGCTCTTGTGTTGGCAGATAAAGGAATCTGTCTAATTGATGAGTTTGATAAGGTAAGTTATGGTTAGTTTTATTTTCATAATGGTGTTTAATTACATTTTCCACACTACAGGTTATCTACATGGCACCAAGTTACGTTGGTGGAATACGTCAGATGTATATACATGAATCTGAGTAGAACCGCTCTCCTTCCTCTGTAACTGGAAATCTTCCTCGCAAAGGTGGGTCAGTTTGGCTTGAACCAACAACCTCAGTTATTGATGTTAAGACTGCCTTAAACCACCAGGCCAAAGAGGACTTGACAATATTGTTCGTTATGAAAAGCTTGAATTTCCACTATTATTAAACCTGAGATAAATGTGTTGATGCAGATATAGCAAAATCACTGCATTTCACATACATGTATTATAGCTTTTAAATTTGATTTGGTTTTAATTTTGTTTGGCAAAAGTAGATTGTTCCGTGTTTATCATTGGTATTTACAATTGCACTAAAACCATTGTCATTGTTAGCTGTTGCATATTTTCACAGCTGTCGTTTAATTTTCAGATGAATGATCAAGATAGGACGAGTATCCATGAAGCTATGGAACAACAGAGTATTTCTATTTCCAAAGCTGGTATTGTGACTTCCCTGCAGGCTAGATGTGCAGTTTTGGCTGCGGCCAACCCCATAGGAGGAAGATACGATCCATCACTTACGTTCTCTGAAAACGTAAGTAGTGTATTGGGTTAATACCACAGGCATTTTTTATCTAGAGATTTAACAATGTGGGGACAGAAATTTTCGTGTAATATCATTCAACATTAGAATTCTGCCTGTTATGCAAGGCAAGGTACATGCATAAAGTGAGATTTAAGTGTTGTCTGAAATGTTATATTTTGGAATATTCTATTTGTTCCTCGTGATATGACTGGAAAATTGTTTAAAGTGACCCTAAACAACTCAAAGCCATTGATTCTTTTAACAAATTATTTACAAAGAATCGCAAGTTTTCACATAAATAAATGAAAATAATTATGGTGATTACTCATTTATCTACAGGTTGATCTCACGGAGCCAATCTTGTCCAGGTTTGACATTCTGTGTGTGGTACGAGACACCGTGGATCCAGTACAGGTTTGTTGGATTTCGAATAATTTGTGATGTTTGTTTGGGATCTTTATTGTCGGGCATTGGCAGTCGGCTCATATATGAAAGGCATTTGTTGAAAGATATTGACCATCTGTTTAGATACGAAATAGGTCTGTGTTGGAATACATTGGCCTCCAATATATGGTCTTTGACTGATATGACAATTTTTTTACCAATTATTGGGCCAATATGATGTCACTTATTTATAATATTATAATATAACTTATTGTTTTAATATGACATAACATAGACTTTAATTGGGTAACGATGTACTCTTGTTTGTACCAATGTTGGGATGTTTGTGGGGGTTTGAATTCTAGGAATCTCTAATCTAGAAACATACCAAGATAAGATCCAATCCTTTGCAAGACTAAGCTTAATTTTAATGAAAGCTGTGATGACTTTCATTTACGTTAAATTTGTGAAAACTTAGTTATTTAAAGACAACCTGGAATATTTGTTCCGTCGGACATTCAATTCAGATCAACATGCACTTTTTCAGGTTGAAATTCCCCTTCCCATGTTCAAGTCATGTCTTGTATTCCAGTTATCTGAGTTTGAGACATCAAATGTGAAAATTCCTTTGATCCTGTAAATAAACACATTATGAATTCTGTGACTTGTAAAACGACTTTGATGGTTAACGAAAATGGCAATCTGAACCTGCTTGAAAGATATTCTGGTAAATCAAATACAATAGTGATGTGCATGAATCGGATTGTTCCAGTAGTTAACTTGCATATTTCAGGACGAGCGCTTAGCAAGATTTGTAACAGGAAGTCACATGAAACATCATCCAAATGCAACTGAACAGGAACAAGATGAAAATCTGGTACGTATTTACTGGACGTAATATTTGTGAGATTAACTAAGCATTGAAATAAATGTTGATGAACTCGGGCCACAACATATTAAAGCTTTTCTTCAAATGAGTTTTTTACCCCTTGAATTTGTATGCAATGCATATTTTCAAAATTGTTAAGGGTAAAAATGATCATTCTTATCTCAAATTGCCATTTAATTTAATGCTTATTTTACCCCTTAATTTAAATTTCAATACTTAATGAAATTTCAATGCTTAAATACCCCCCCCCCCCCCCCACAATAGTGCTTATCTGGAGCACTGTGAACTTGGCCAAGGGGTATTGGAAGGAATCATTTTGTCTTCCCTGGTAGCTATTTATTTTCATTTCGAGCTCACTCAAGTTGAAAGTTCACTAAATATATAAAGCAAATAACGACAATTGTGATATTTGCCATGCCATTTAAATTATATTTAGTTTTAAACAACATAAAAAATATTGCATACGGCTTGTATTAAACTAATTCTGATACATGGAGTTTTTATGAATAATAGTTTTAATGGAACAAAATCGGAAATGCTTATTACCAAACTTAATGTCATGTACTTACTAGAATATATTACAGTTAATGAATTAAATGTATTGTAGAACATCCTCAACACACAGTCCAGCTTGGAGCCAATTCCTCAGGACTTGCTAAAAAAATATCTTATTTATGCGAGGGAAAAAGTCCATCCAAAACTCAATAAGATGGATCAGGACAAAGTGGGGAAGATGTATGCAGATCTACGACGGGAGTCGATGGTAGGTACAAAAATTAGCACCATATCGATTTTACAGACATAATATACAGTTGCAACCAGGCAGCTAGGATATAAAAAAATTGAATTTGTACTCGAGCACGATTTCCAGGATTCACATAAAAACACATATTCAAGGAAAAGCACTTGACTCTACCTCAAATTTAAAAGAATTATTTTGTTATAATTGGGTCTAATCATTTTTGAATTGAGGATGGAACAGAAGCACTTTATGAGCATTACTGAAAAAAAAGACTTAGTTACGTAATATATTTTCAAAACCTTTTTTACAGAGCAATTGTTCAAATTTCTGTTTTCCTTTATAGGCAACCGGTAGTATACCCATCACTGTACGTCACATAGAGTCCATGATCAGAATGGCTGAGAGTCATGCGAAGATGCACCTGCGTGACTATGTGAACGAGGATGATGTGAACATGGCGATCAGAATTATGTTGGAGAGTTTCATCAGCACGCAGAAGTTTAGTGTTATGAGGACGATGAGAAAGGTTAGTTTGTTCAATATACACCAGGGCTCCCATGACCAAGTGGTCTTAGACTTTGTCTCAAAATAACTTATCTCTCATTATTGAGCTAGTGGGTTTGAGTCCCACTTACCTCTCACCACCGAACTCTTAAAGGGATTATATTGGCAAGTAACACGAACACACTGTTTATCCAGCTTTTCCTGTATGCAGTGTGCACAAAATAATGCTTATGTATTGACGTATAACCTTTATTTACTTGAAAGTTATCAAATGAACAGTAATTGAATATTGGCCAAAACTTTAATACATCCCGCAATAAAATATTGCACAATGTTAACATTGAACTCTGTAAACTTCCCAAACAAACCCTCGGAAATGAGAATGGGAACGAGTCTTCACAATGTTATCCGATGATTGATCGAAAACCCGAAAGCTGTTCGTTGAAAATGGTGAATGTAAACAAAAACAAAAACGTGGCTTCAGAAACTCGATGTTTGTAATATAGAGGTTATGCAATTAGACATTTTAGACGCGTATTTCTCTAAGTTATAAGTATATCTTCATGCTGGGCGTGTGTACTTAGGATAGGGAATTGAGGGTAACATGCCAGTATAATCCCTTTAATTGTCCTCAGACTCAATAAACTTTAGTCTATTTGAAAAAAGGTTGTTAACATAGAATTAAATGAGATTTTGGTATGATTACTTGCAAGTGAAACGGACTGCTTTTAATCTCTGGGAGATTGCAAACATGTACTTTTATAGCCTTTACAGAAGCCACTCGATGAAAAGGCCATGACTTGAAATTATTTCAAATGACTTGCATAATTTGAATCACTGAATATCCTTCACTTGTTCATGGACAAGTAAACTTTACAATTTCTCTTTTCTTCTGTATTTGAAAAAAATACTAACAAAACGACAAAACATGTCCGAACTCCTGCATGATGTGTTATAGGACTGTCCCATAACAGTTAACACATCCAACATGTGCTGTAGATTCTTCCTGATCTTGTAGGACTGTCCCATTACAGTTAACACATCCAACATGTGCTGTAGATTCTTCCTGATCTTGTAAGACTGTCCCATAACAGTTAACACATCCAACATGTGCTGTAGATTCTTCCTGATCTTGTAGGACTGTCCCATAACAGTTAACACATCCAACATGTGCTGTAGATTCTTCCTGGTCTTGTAGGACTGTCCCATTACAGTTAACACATCCAACATGTGCTGTAGATTCTTCCTGGTCTTGTAGGACTGTCCCATAACAGTTAACACATCCAACATGTGCTGTAGCTTCTTCCTGGTCTTGTAGGACTGTCCCATAACAGTTAACACATCCAACATGTGCTGTAGATTCTTCCTGATCTTGTAGGACTGTCCCATAACAGTTAACACATCCAACATGTGCTGTAGCTTCTTCCTGATCTTGTAGGACTGTCCCATAACAGTTAACACATCCAACATGTGCTGTAGCTTCTTCCTGATCTTGTAGGACTGTCCCATAACAGTTAACACATCCAACATGTGCTGTAGATTCTTCCTGATCTTGTAAGACTGTCCCATAACAGTTAACACATCCAACATGTGCTGTAGCTTCTTCCTGATCTTGTAGGACTGTCCCATAACAGTTAACACATCCAACATGTGCTGTAGATTCTTCCTGATCTTGTAGGACTGTCCCATAACAGTTAACACATCCAACATGTGCTGTAGCTTCTTCATGATCTTGTAGGACTGTCCCATAACAGTTAACACATCCAACATGTGCTGTAGCTTCTTCCTGATCTTGTAGGACTGTCCCATAACAGTTAACACATCCAACATGTGCTGTAGATTCTTCCTGATCTTGTAAGACTGTCCCATAACAGTTAACACATCCAACATGTGCTGTAGATTCTTCCTGGTCTTGTAGGACTGTCCCATAACAGTTAACACATCCAACATGTGCTGTAGATTCTTCCTGGTCTTGTAGGACTGTCCCATAACAGTTAACACATCCAACATGTGCTGTAGATTCTTCCTGGTCTTGTAGGACTGTCCCATAACAGTTAACACATCCAACATGTGCTGTAGATTCTTCCTGGTCTTGTAGGACTGTCCCATTACAGTTAACACATCCAACATGTGCTGTAGATTCTTCCTGGTCTTGTAGGACTGTCCCATTACAGTTAACACATCCAACATGTGCTGTAGATTCTTCCTGGTCTCGTAGGACTGTCCCATAACAGTTAACACATCCAACATGTGCTGTAGATTCTTCCTGGTCTCGTAGGACTGTCCCATAACAGTTAACACATCCAACATGTGCTGTAGCTTCTTCCTGGTCTTGTAGGACTGTCCCATTACAGTTAACACATCCAACATGTGCTGTAGATTCTTCCTGGTCTCGTAGGACTGTCCCATAACAGTTAACACATCCAACATGTGCTGTAGCTTCTTCCTGATCTTGTAGGACTGTCCCATAACAGTTGACACATCCAACATGTGCTGTAGATTCTTCCTGGTCTTGTAGGACTGTCCCATTACAGTTGACACATCCAACATGTGCTGTAGCTTCTTCCTGGTCTTGTAGGACTGTCCCATTACAGTTAACACATCCAACATGTGCTGTAGCTTCTTCCTGGTCTTGTAGGACTGTCCCATAACAGTTAACACATCCAACATGTGCTGTAGATTCTTCCTGGTCTCGTAGGACTGTCCCATAACAGTTAACACATCCAACATGTGCTGTAGATTCTTCCTGGTCTCGTAGGACTGTCCCATAACAGTTAACACATCCAACATGTGCTGTAGCTTCTTCCTGGTCTCGTAGGACTGTCCCATAACAGTTAACACATCCAACATGTGCTGTAGATTCTTCCTGGTCTCGTAGGACTGTCCCATAACAGTTAACACATCCAACATGTGCTGTAGATTCTTCCTGGTCTCGTAGGACTGTCCCATTACAGTTAACACATCCAACATGTGCTGTAGATTCTTCCTGGTCTCGTAGGACTGTCCCATAACAGTTAACACATCCAACATGTGCTGTAGATTCTTCCTGGTCTCGTAGGACTGTCCCATAACAGTTAACACATCCAACATGTGCTGTAGATTCTTCCTGGTCTCGTAGGACTGTCCCATAACAGTTAACACATCCAACATGTGCTGTAGATTCTTCCTGGTCTCGTAGGACTGTCCCATAACAGTTAACACATCCAACATGTGCTGTAGATTCTTCCTGGTCTCGTAGGACTGTCCCATAACAGTTAACACATCCAACATGTGCTGTAGATTCTTCCTGGTCTCGTAGGACTGTCCCATAACAGTTAACACATCCAACATGTGCTGTAGCTTCTTCCTGGTCTCGTAGGACTGTCCCATAACAGTTAACACATCCAACATGTGCTGTAGATTCTTCCTGGTCTCGTAGGACTGTCCCATAACAGTTAACACATCCAACATGTGCTGTAGATTCTTCCTGGTCTCGTAGGACTGTCCCATTACAGTTAACACATCCAACATGTGCTGTAGATTCTTCCTGGTCTCGTAGGACTGTCCCATAACAGTTAACACATCCAACATGTGCTGTAGATTCTTCCTGGTCTCGTAGGACTGTCCCATTACAGTTAACACATCCAACATGTGCTGTAGATTCTTCCTGGTCTCGTAGGACTGTCCCATTACAGTTAACACATCCAACATGTGCTGTAGATTCTTCCTGGTCTCGTAGGACTGTCCCATAACAGTTAACACATCCAACATGTGCTGTAGATTCTTCCTGGTCTCGTAGGACTGTCCCATTACAGTTAACACATCCAACATGTGCTGTAGATTCTTCCTGGTCTCGTAGGACTGTCCCATTACAGTTAACACATCCAACATGTGCTGTAGATTCTTCCTGGTCTCGTAGGACTGTCCCATAACAGTTAACACATCCAACATGTGCTGTAGATTCTTCCTGGTCTCGTAGGACTGTCCCATAACAGTTAACACATCCAACATGTGCTGTAGATTCTTCCTGGTCTCGTAGGACTGTCCCATAACAGTTGACACATCCAACATGTGCTGTAGATTCTTCCTGGTCTCGTAGGACTGTCCCATAACAGTTGACACATCCAACATGTGCTGTAGATTCTTCCTGGTCTCGTAGGACTGTCCCATTACAGTTGACACATCCAACATGTGCTGTAGATTCTTCCTGGTCTCGTAGGACTGTCCCATAACAGTTAACACATCCAACATGTGCTGTAGCTTCTTCCTGGTCTCGTAGGACTGTCCCATAACAGTTAACACATCCAACATGTGCTGTAGCTTCTTCCTGATCTCGTAGGACTGTCCCATAACAGTTAACACATCCAACATGTGCTGTAGCTTCTTCCTGGTCTTGTAGGACTGTCCCATAACAGTTAACACATCCAACATGTGCTGTAGCTTCTTCCTGGTCTTGTAGGACTGTCCCATAACAGTTAACACATCCAACATGTGCTGTAGATTCTTCCTGGTCTTGTAGGACTGTCCCATTACAGTTAACACATCCAACATGTGCTGTAGATTCTTCCTGGTCTTGTAGGACTGTCCCATAACAGTTAACACATCCAACATGTGCTGTAGATTCTTCCTGGTCTTGTAGGACTGTCCCATAACAGTTAACGCATCCAACATGTGCTGTAGATTCTTCCTGGTCTCGTAGGACTGTCCCATAACAGTTAACGCATCCAACATGTGCTGTAGCTTCTTCCTGGTCTCGTAGGACTGTCCCATAACAGTTAAAGCATCCAACATCTGCTGTAGATTCTTCCTGGTCTCGTAGGACTGTCCCATAACAGTTAACACATCCAACATGTGCTGTAGATTCTTCCTGGTCTTGTAGGACTGTCCCATAACAGTTAACACATCCAACATGTGCTGTAGCTTCTTCCTGATCTTGTAGGACTGTCCCATAACAGTTAACACATCCAACATGTGCTGTAGCTTCTTCCTGATCTTGTAGGACTGTCCCATAACAGTTAACACATCCAACATGTGCTGTAGATTCTTCCTGGTCTTGTAGGACTGTCCCATAACAGTTAACACATCCAACATGTGCTGTAGCTTCTTCCTGATCTTGTAGGACTGTCCCATAACAGTTGACACATCCAACATGTGCTGTAGCTTCTTCCTGATCTTGTAGGACTGTCCCATAACAGTTGACACATCCAACATGTGCTGTAGATTCTTCCTGGTCTTGTAGGACTGTCCCATTACAGTTGACACATCCAACATGTGCTGTAGCTTCTTCCTGGTCTTGTAGGACTGTCCCATTACAGTTGACACATCCAACATGTGCTGTAGCTTCTTCCTGATCTTGTAGGACTGTCCCATAACAGTTAACACATCCAACATGTGCTGTAGCTTCTTCCTGATCTTGTAGGACTGTCCCATAACAGTTAACACATCCAACATGTGCTGTAGCTTCTTCCTGATCTTGTAGGACTGTCCCATAACAGTTAACACATCCAACATGTGCTGTAGCTTCTTCCTGATCTTGTAGGACTGTCCCATAACAGTTAACACATCCAACATGTGCTGTAGATTCTTCCTGGTCTTGTAGGACTGTCCCATAACAGTTAACACATCCAACATGTGCTGTAGATTCTTCCTGGTCTTGTAGGACTGTCCCATAACAGTTAACACATCCAACATGTGCTGTAGCTTCTTCCTGATCTTGTAGGACTGTCCCATAACAGTTAACACATCCAACATGTGCTGTAGATTCTTCCTGATCTTGTAGGACTGTCCCATAACAGTTAACACATCCAACATGTGCTGTAGCTTCTTCCTGGTCTTGTAGGACTGTCCCATAACAGTTAACACATCCAACATGTGCTGTAGCTTCTTCCTGGTCTTGTAGGACTGTCCCATAACAGTTAACACATCCAACATGTGCTGTAGCTTCTTCCTGATCTTGTAGGACTGTCCCATAACAGTTAACACATCCAACATGTGCTGTAGATTCTTCCTGATCTTGTAGGACTGTCCCATAACAGTTAACACATCCAACATGTGCTGTAGCTTCTTCCTTGTCTTGTAGGACTGTCCCATAACAGTTAACACATCCAACATGTGCTGTAGCTTCTTCCTGATCTTGTAGGACTGTCCCATAACAGTTAACACATCCAACATGTGCTGTAGATTCTTCCTGGTCTTGTAGGACTGTCCCATAACAGTTAACACATCCAACATGTGCTGTAGCTTCTTCCTGGTCTTGTAGGACTGTCCCATAACAGTTAACACATCCAACATGTGCTGTAGCTTCTTCCTGGTCTTGTAGGACTGTCCCATAACAGTTAACACATCCAACATGTGCTGTAGCTTCTTCCTGATCTTGTAGGACTGTCCCATAACAGTTAACACATCCAACATGTGCTGTAGATTCTTCCTGGTCTTGTAGGACTGTCCCATAACAGTTAACACATCCAACATGTGCTGTAGCTTCTTCCTGATCTTGTAGGACTGTCCCATAACAGTTAACACATCCAACATGTGCTGTAGCTTCTTCCTGATCTTGTAGGACTGTCCCATAACAGTTAACACAGCCAACATGTGCTGTAGATTCTTCCTGGTCTCGTAGGACTGTCCCATAACAGTTAACACATCCAACATGTGCTGTAGATTCTTCTTGGTCTTGTAGGACTGTCCCATTACAGTTAACACATCCAACATGTGCTGTAGCTTCTTCCTGGTCTTGTAGGACTGTCCCATAACAGTTAACACATCCAACATGTGCTGTAGATTCTTCCTGGTCTCGTAGGACTGTCCCATAACAGTTAACACATCCAACATGTGCTGTTGATTCTTCCTGGTCTCGTAGGACTGTCCCATAACAGTTAACACATCCAACATGTGCTGTAGATTCTTCCTGGTCTCGTAGGACTGTCCCATTACAGTTAACACATCCAACATGTGCTGTAGATTCTTCCTGGTCTTGTAGGACTGTCCCATTACAGTTAAAGCATCCAACATGTGCTGTAGATTCTTCCTGGTCTTGTAGGACTGTCCCATTACAGTTAAAGCATCCAACATGTGCTGTAGATTCTTCTTGGTCTTGTAGGACTGTCCCATTACAGTTAACACATCCAACATGTGCTGTAGATTCTTCCTGGTCTTGTAGGACTGTCCCATAACAGTTAACACATCCAACATGTGCTGTAGCTTCTTCCTGGTCTTGTAGGACTGTCCCATTACAGTTAACACATCCAACATGTGCTGTAGATTCTTCCTGGTCTCGTAGGACTGTCCCATAACAGTTAACACATCCAACATGTGCTGTAGATTCTTCCTGGTCTTGTAGGACTGTCCCATTACAGTTAACACATCCAACATGTGCTGTAGATTCTTCCTGGTCTCGTAGGACTGTCCCATAACAGTTAACACATCCAACATGTGCTGTAGATTCTTCCTGGTCTTGTAGGACTGTCCCATTACAGTTAACACATCCAACATGTGCTGTAGATTCTTCCTGATCTTGTAGGACTGTCCCATTACAGTTAAAGCATCCAACATGTGCTGTAGATTCTTCCTGGTCTTGTAGGACTGTCCCATAACAGTTAACACATCCAACATGTGCTGTAGATTCTTCCTGGTCTTGTAAGACTGTCCCATTACAGTTAACACATCCAACATGTGCTGTAGATTCTTCTTGGTCTTGTAGGACTGTCCCATAACAGTTAACACATCCAACATGTGCTGTAGCTTCTTCCTGGTCTTGTAGGACTGTCCCATAACAGTTAACACATCCAACATGTGCTGTAGCTTCTTCCTGGTCTTGTAGGACTGTCCCATAACAGTTAACACATCCAACATGTGTTGCACATGTAGATTCTTCCTGGTCTTGTAGGACTGTCCCATTACAGTTAACACATCCAACATGTGCTGTAGCTTCTTCCTGATCTTGTAGGACTGTCCCATTACAGTTAACACATCCAACATGTGCTGTAGCTTCTTTTTGTTTGGTACTGAAAACTTGGATTAAGAGAAACAATAATAATACATACGAATACATTCCGTGTTATTTTACATTTTTATCCTATATAATTTTCAGAAATATATATGGTTTTGTGAAAATATATCAAATTACTTTGTGTGTTCCTTTTAAAGTGTTATTTGTGAACATTGATTTATTTGTTGTAGACATTTGGACGGTATCTTGCGTTCAGGAAAGACAATAATGAACTGTTGCTGTTTGTTCTGAAACAACTCTCCCAGGACCAGATGTCCTTCCAGAGAAACCGATATGGAGTAGAACAAGAAGTTATTGAAATCTCGTGTAAAGATTTAGCGGATAAGGTAAGCCAGTTTTATCAATGCAATGCTTATCACAACCACATTATATGACTGTTTGACATGACTTTTAGGGAATTCAGTTGATTTGAAATGGTGTTTGGCCACGACATTTATTTATCAACACAAAAAAAATAAATCTATGTACAATGTGAAATTGTTAAGCTTGGATAACAAAAGTCAAAGCGCTTTCAACAAAATGGACATGATGTGTTTTTTTTTATATTTTTAAGTTGCTTTTATTGACCAATAAAGTAGGTTAAGACTTATTCTGTACATTTTATATGCCATCACAATTAACAGCAAAAGTCATTGCTAAAATGAAAATAAAAAATGAACAAAATAAGTTGCATTAAATAGCATTTCTTCACTCTCAAAAATGCTAAAAACCATTTTTGATATTGGGGGCATCGCCCCCCCCTGGACCCTGCTGGGGACCTTAGCAGACCACAGGCTTTTGGATTAGGAATATTCACTTACTGTCATCACTGAAAAAGACCTGCCAGAGCAATAAACTTAAAAAAGTGTTAAGCTTTATTTTTTTCAGTCATATTTAAGAACTGCAACACTGAAGGCATATAGTGCAATGTATCACCTAGATACATTACACAGCCTCTGACAAGTGAATTTATTACTTCCCCTGAAAATCAAAACGGCCTTTTCTGTTTCTCCTTAGTATGAGACAGCAATTCAGAATCACTTGTCATTTACAGCTGAGGAAAACAGCCCAACTCTAAACAATTTCTGTGAGAACATTTGTCGATTGCTTCTGGAAGGACAGTGGTTTTCTAAAATTCATGCATATAGATCTGAAATCTTAATTATTTGTTTGTTGAAATAGTGTGAAAACAACATTTAGAAGAGAGAAAAAAGAAAGATAAAATTACATGTATTTAATTATTGTGTTGCTATCATTGGAATAATATTTGGTTTAAATAAGTTGTGTAAATAATCATGGTTAAAATTGTTTAGAATGTAAGTAGTTATTGTTTATTTGACACTGTTTCTTGTTTGTATATTTCAGGCTCGACAGATCAACATACACAACTTGGCATCCTTCTATGAAAGTGATTTGTTCAAATCTAACAGATTTTCTCATGATTTAAAAAGAAACATGGTTGTTCAGCATGTCTAGTTATTAATGTCACCTACATCCCAGACAAGGACACGTGCAATCATTTATTAGAAAAGTGCTTCTATTGTTTGCTTCCAGTGCTATTATTTGACCTGAATAAGAAAAAAAATATATTTGCCTGGAACTTGCAAAAAAATAATGGGTTAAAATATTCGCAGTTGCAAAATACAGTAGGAAATACTATTGCTGTGAATTAAAGAGTTTATTTCAAACACAATATGTTGCGGAAATCACGTAGATATATGTATGCTGCATACTGACTGGATACTACAGGTGTGTTAACACGGTGTTTATTTAAATATAAGACTTGGTCGTTTGACAGCATAATGTATTTGTGGATGTGTTAAACAATTGCATTGTCACAGAGCAGTTGAAATGGAAATGTGCATTTGAAACCACATGTTTGAATATTTGTTGCGACATGAAATAAACAACGTACCTGTAAATCTATCAGATACACAACAAATGCATGTAAGTCTATCACGGGTAACTTTGACATTTAATGTGTTGCTATTTGTCCAAATCAGGACCCTCCTAAAGCAATAAACAATTTGATAGATCTGAACTGTTAATTTTTATGTTGCTTACTGAAAATTACTGTATATAATAAACTGTATTATTAAAGCAGATCGTGGCAAAATAACTTTTGAAGTTGTTAAAACCTATGTCGAATAATTGAGGAACTATCAATTGAACTGACGTTGGCTGGCTTATCAGGCAAGTCAATAACTCCATCAGTATTCCATATGTCACATATTTTCCTTGGACAAGCTGATGGTTTCCAAGTAACACTACATTGTATTTACTTGGACAGCCTATGGCTAAGTGGGAAAGCAATAGTCTTTCTCGCATCGTGTCATTTATGACACCGTTCCAGACCATGTTTATTTTATGAGCGTTGTGGATTTTTGCATATTAAGAATTGTCTTCTTGTAATAAAACTAAGCATATAAAATTTTTACTTGACAAAAAAATTATTAAATATTGACTCTTATTTTTGTTTTATTTTTATTGTATTACCAGCCTCTTTGATTCAAGTTAAGTGCTTCTTTTAAGCTAACCAGAGCCTATGGCTTAATGAGCCGTTGAGGTCACCAGCCTGTCAGTCCTTAGACTGGGAACTTTGTGTTAAATTTTTGTGCACTGTACCCATTCCAAACTTGAACAGTAGCTCTGCAATGATAATGATTATCCTGACACTGGCTTTAATTGGTTATTGGTAATTTGAGTAGTGGCCCTTGAATCATCTAAAAGATGCACTTTTTGGCATTGTCTCTCCAAACATCACCATTTGTTTTTGAACTGGCCAAACTGCATAAGTATTGTGAGTTCTTCAATCTTACAAAATTGTATGTTTTACCTTTTGTTCATTCTGGCACTAAATGTGTTGTTGGATACGGACTTACTTTTATAGCTCAATCCAATTCTTGGAAAGAACAAGGAGTGTCTATTGATAAACTCTTGCTTTAACATTCATTTAGACTGTTACTAAATTTACTGGTAGTTCTATATATATATTGTTATGTGTCCTGTTTTTTTGGAAAGGAGGAACTAGTACAACATGTATACAGGTATTAATTTGGCCAACGGCCAGTGCCATTCTACTTGCCCGACATTCTACATTTGTAAGTTTTGCGTACAAGACTATCCCAGTAACCACTGCATATATTGCATTGTAACTTCACAAAAAGACTTCTCAGTCATCAAACCTACTATAGCTAAGTTTGATAACTCTTGCTTGAATGTAATGCAAATTATGGCCCTTGTTTGACTTGGGGCACTCCTGTAAGTTTTGCATGTAAGTACCATCAAGTCCATCTTGCCAACCTCTTAATGTATTTGATTGAAGCTTCACACAGACTTCTTAATTATCAAACCTACAACAATGACTAAGATGGGTAACTTGCTTGAATATAATTCAAATTATAGCCCTTGTTTTGGCTTGGAAATTTTGGTAAGTTCTGCGTAAAAGTGCCATCAAATCCATATCTCTACAATCGCTCCATGTTTTTGATTGTAACTTCACACAAAACTTCCCAGTCATCACACCTGCTGCAATAACAAAGTTAAATTACTTCAAAATGATGTAAATTATGGCCAAAGTTTTGCGTGCAAGCACCATTAAGTCTATATCTCGTCAACCACTCCATGCATTTGATTAGACTTCCCAGTTATCATACCAACAATATAACGATAATTCTTACTTGAATGCAATGCAAATGCTGACCCTTGTTTGATTTAGAAATTAGAGAGAGATGGTATGGAGGAATTTTTAAATTCATCCACGTATCTAAATATGAGTTTGTTCATGAACGTTGGACGAGATTGATCACCAAACTGCTCAGCTGTGTTATTTGAAGGAAAATAAAGATATATATATGGAGATAATTTTTTGTGAATAACCAAGACATAAATGTACAGACCAGACTACGGCGAGTGCACCTAGCTACAATGTAAACCATAAATACAATATCAAGGCCTCTGCCAAACCAATAAATTTGGTGTTGACTATGACTTATTTACTATGGAATTACATGCAACACATCTGGACAGGGTGGACAAATTTACATACATGAACTGATAGCTTTATGTGAGTAGGATCCAGTTTATTCATGATTACTTACATGCTATATAAAGGACAGATTTATAAACCCGTTGGAACATATAGATACAGTGAATTCATATACATTTAATTTCATAAAGGGAGATAATTAAATTCACAACAACGGAATTTATTCATAAATGTGTCGCACCAGCCATACGCCATCGCACCCCATTATTTCTGGACACTTCTATGCTTTGTATGTGTGCTGTTGTCTATATCCTAGACATACTAAAAATAATGTAAATAAGTCACCTTGTATATGTTTCTGTTACCGAACTTCGTAGTTGATGACTAACCATGAGAAATGCTCCACAAACTCAAGTTTTATGGAGTCAAAGGTAATCATTTAAACTGGATAAGAGCATTTCTCATTGACAGCACACAAAATGTAGTTAATGAGGGTGAGCAATCTGGTAATATTGAAATCACTTCAGGGGTACCCTAAGGGACTCACACCACTATTATCTCCCTTGAGTACTCCGGACCTACAGATGAAGGAGGTAGAAATAAAACTTTAGTTCTCTTTTTCTTCTTTTTTTCAGGGCTTTGTACTGCATGGTTTTGTTTTTTGCTAGCATGAGTTAAATGGTCAGTATTTTAGAAATCACCACTAAAAAATTTGATGCTGATACCAGCTTTCTGGACAATTCTGTGTCATTTCAGAATTGTTGGTTCGAACCGCATCTAGGGCGAATAGTTGACAAATCGTTACTCTGGAAATTGATAGGTCTCACAAAAGCATTGAATTTAAAAAAAACCAACCTGGTCAAGGTATACTTTTTTTTCTTTATAATTGCATATCTTGAACCAATGAAGAATTTGAGCCCAGACACATGCTGCAGAATTTAATTTTTCACTCTGTTTTGGACATAAATGTTACAATGGAGCCCTATGGGAAATGTAATAGTGGCGTGAGACGTAAGGCTCTGGCCAGGACCTTATTCCTTACCTACATTAACGATCTGTCTGATATTATCACCTCACGGCTCGTAAGGCCATTTGCAGATGATACAGATGTATACCTTACGATAAAAGATGGCGAAACCGACAGTCAGACTTTACAAATTGTCCTTGACAAATTACAGAGATAGGAAGTCTTTTGGGATATGGAATTCAAACCATTAAAATGCGAAGTTCAACATATAACAAAGATAAAAAAACACCAAACCCACAAGGTACATACTCCGTGAACATGTTTGAAAGGCAACTGACAGTGTTCGTTATCTAGACGCAGACATATAAACCAATTTGTCATGGCATGGCCATATAGACAGAGTAGCATCCGAGGCCAAAAGCTCCATAGGTTCTGGCAAGAGGGACATTAAGGTAAAGACCCACACAAACTTAGTACGCTCCCAACTAAAGTAAGCCAGCACCATTTTTTACCCTGTCACGTAGTCCAATACTGACAAACTGGAAATAGTTCAGAGACTTGCAGCACGCTGGACTAGGGATGACTCCTGCGTTGCTGACTTACTAGATAGACTAGGTTGGAGAGCCTTAGAGCAGATGCACGCCTATGCCTCCTTTATAAGATTGTAGATGAGTTGATTGCTACCTCCATACCTTATTACTTTGAATCTAATCACAGGCTATCAAGTTTCTGTCATTCCATGCTTTTTAAACAGTGTTGACTATTACAAGTAGCCTTTCTTCCCTCTTACTATAGTACAGCGGAACTCGCTACCCGCACATATATTTTGCTACAAGGCTTCGAATCATTCAAGCTTGCCGTTAGCCAGCTCCAGCACACCAAACCATGAGCATTTTCAGATTGTTTTTAACCTTCTTTTATCTTGTCGGACTTTTTTAACACCTTTTACGCTATTTTTACCCTTGGCGTATTATTCATTTACTTGTGTTTTTTTTCTACTAACTTTAGACACGACGCTCTGCTGCCCGATTATTCCTTTGGCGGTGTGTGGCAAAATATAAGGATATGTAAGTAGGTATGTGTTAGGAAGATAGATAGATTATATACCACTATTATTGCGTTTTACCATAGACAAAGACCAATAGCTTATATTATTAAATTCCCGGGGGAGGCACTCCCTATGTCTTGGTTAGTACATATGTGCGCCGTTTTGACCAGTCTGGACAAACAATGTAGACTTTTGACCCCTTATTCAATCCCTCCTGCCTAGAAACCTCGGCTTTTATTCTTAATGGAATCCAGCTTGATAAAGTTTTAAATTAGATTAAATGTAGAGTGTTCACTCCACCCCTGTAAGTTCTTGAAATAAACAATTAATTTGCAATCAAGTCACTTCTAAAGGGAAACAAGTAAGTACACTATGTTGTCCATCGTATGAACGATTGCTTTCCCTTGGATTACAAAGAAAACCGCATACCTAATCGGAGTACCTTGGCGTACTTCGTAAAAGATAATTGCGAATAATTTTAGGTATTGGTCTGGTATCCCGCCCAACGAAACATAGTGAGCGGGCAGGAAACAACGTTATTCTGATAACGAGACAAATTTTATATTTTGTGATACCTGTGAGGGTTACAACGAGTTTTAATCAGAATGTAAATTTGTTGGTGGCCTAATATAAACGATTCAAACAGCTGATTCATAAACTTTATGTCGGCTTTAATTAGGACCATGCGCAGTGAAAATTAGGTACTTCTGTTACTATTTTTAGAAACTATCACACATCCGGAATTACATGAGTAAATTCGTAAAATCGCTGGCTGGGAAGGTTGTGGGCATTTCTGGAACTTTTAATTTTAATAAAATCAATATATCAGGTAAAAAATTTCATTGATATTATTACATCTTTAAGATTGTTTTATTTTTTTCATAGATGACAACTTGACATCATGTGTCTATATGCCATTTGATGACAATACAATTTCTTTCATTCGCACGTTGGCCTTTGGATATATAAAATGAGCGCGACCTGTTCAAGGCTACTAACGCCAGCTCCAACACCAACAATTGGTGATAAGATATGAGCTATCGACACATCCGCGGTGGAGCTCATGAGTATTTAATTTGTACACACGTGAGTATGATTTACTTTTTGTCTTATATTTTTATTAATAGATCTTATTTCTAAAATCTAGCAATGTTACTCCGTGTACGAATACTTTTACTACTGGTTGGCCACGATTTAGTTTCAATATTTTGTAAATTGTGTTGTCAATAGCCTTTCTCCGGATTTGGTCTCGTGCATATTTTTTATTAATGTCCGAATTTCAACTACAATTATATGTTTAGGCACACTGTAAGAATATTCTCGCGGGTGCAAATAATTCAAGTATTAAAATACTTACACAGGAACTCGTGAGGATTAATAAAACTTTCTTAAAAGAGAAATTCGGACATGTTTAAAAATATGCATGAGTCCGAACCCGGAGAAAAGCTCTTGACAACACAATTTACAAAATATTGAAACTAAATCATAGCCAACCAGTAGTAAAATTATTCAAACGCAGTACTACATTGCCTGATTTTCGAAATGAGATCTATTAATAAAAATATAAGACAAAAAGTAAATCGTACTCACGTGACAGTGTGTACAAATAAAAATACTTGTTAGCTCCACCGCAGATGTGTTGATAGCTCAATTTCTTATCACCACTTGTTGGTGGTGGAGCTGGCATTCAGCAGCCGTGCTGTTGTACTGATTGACATTTTTTATTTAACATCTCATGATATCCTAAAGTAATAAAAAACTTCACATCTATTACTGACTATCATTCTTCCCTCATACTATTGTTGAGTTGATAATAAGTCCCCCTCTTTTCTCTTATCTCTCTTTTATTGTTTTTCGCTCGTATTAAATAGAGTAGGTCGCAGCTTGTTGAAACCTATGTTTTCACAAGGAGCTACTGTTTATCGGAGATGGATAGATAGTAAAATGGGCAAGTGATCAAATTCAGTTAAGTTAAACGTTTAATGTGATAGGTAATATTGGCTAACACAAGTCAACTAAGCAACCATTAGTAGCTGTTACTGCTCAATCCATAGACAGTTTCAAGCGACAGAACCAGTCTATCATGATCAGACCACAGTCAAGTGCACATTATTTTATATACACTGTATTATTTTAACTTCACTGTACAAAAACTTTTAGAAAATTCATTTATACAGCTGTTCATTCTGTTAGTATTTTTACTATTTCTTTACTGGTTGACTTTTTGAAATCTAGAATTCCATAAAACATTGTCACAAAGAATATTTTTTTAAAGGGAGTATACTGGTCATACTGTGAATCTTAAAAACCTCGTAAATTGATGAAAGTTGAATAAAAAAAGTTTTGTTAACTGCAATTTTGAGTGGATGGGTTGGAGAACAGCAAACAATTTTTTAAAAACAGCCTTATTACATTGACTGAACTTATTCAAAAAATAGCTTTATGGCAAAGCAGTAGTATAGGGCACCAATATCTATCTGTGTTGTTTGTATGGTGTTTAGCGTCACTTTCAACAATGTGTCATTTATTAATATCACAACAGTGTCTACCGGAGACAGTATCCTGAGCAGTGCAACACTGAAGTATCATGCTGCAGACACATGATATGATACCCCACCCAGTCACATTATACTTCCATACTGGAATATCATGCTGCAGACACATGATATGATACTTCACCCAGTCACGTACTGCCACACTGGAGTATCATACTGCAGACACATGGTATGATACCCCACCCAGTCACATTATACTGCCACACTGGAGTATCATACTGCAGACACATGGTATGATACCCACCCAGTCACATTATACTAACGTATGATACACCACCCAGTCACATTATACTGCCATACTGGAGTATCATACTGCAGACACATGGTATGATACACCACCCAGTCACATTATACTGCCACACTGGAGTATCATACTGCAGACACATAGTATGATACCCCTACCAGTCACATTATACTACCACACTGGAGTATCATGCTGCAGACATATAGTATGATACCCACCCAGTCATATTATATTGCCACACTGGAGTATCATACTGTAGACACATGGTATGATACCTCACCCATTTACATTATACTACCACACTGCAGACACATGGTATGATACACCACCCAGTCACATTATACTGCCATACTGGAGTATCATACTGCAGACACATGGTATGATACACCACCCAGTCACATTATACTGCCACACTGGAGTATCATACTGCAGACACATGGTATGATACCCCACGCAGTCAAATTATACTGCCACACTGGAGTATCATACTGCAGACACATGATATGATACCCCACCCAGTTAACATTATACTGACACAGGGCCGACGAGATCTAGAACTATCCTCTAAATGCTGAGGGCCAAGCTAGGAAGCTTCTAGTACAATTTTTTTTTTTTTTTTGTATGACCCGCATGCAAGTTGGACGCTCTACCCCTAAGCCACTGCTGCATGTAATCGAATATGAAAAATTGCTTGTGTAAGAAAAATTATTGACCACAGCAGCGATTCAAACCCACAACTCTCATGTGTTATGGTGAGCAGTATATCAGTCATTACAAAAGCTATATACATGTTTACCTATTTATAATATTGTATTCCCCCATATAAACACTCCATACACCAATTTGATCTGAAAAATTAAAAAAAAAAACATAGTCTTTTTTAATTATTACCTGGCAGTAAAATGAAACCTCATTGTAACGTGCATGCTTTTGAAACAATTATCAAACACAATATTGTTTGTTAAATTCCTTAAGAAAAAAAAATTAGATAATAAAAAGGTTAATACAGTGTTGTCTCCCTTGAAACATAAAATGCTGGAACTATAAAAAAAAAATGAATTGGTAACACTGGGTGACATTTAAAAAATAAATCCCTTTTGAAAAAATGTGTCTCCCCTGGGGGCGTTTATTAGAGAAAATACAGTATTTAAATCCAAAAAAGAGGCCTGCTTTTAATGAATAAGCTTAAAAAGCTGAGCAAGGCATCCTATAACAAATTGCAAAATGAGCTCTATTGGCCAAAGGCCAGCAGGGCTTCTGTCATGGTAAATTGTCTGTCGTCCGTCTGTCTGTTAACCTTTTTCTTGTAGACGGGATAGCACCTTCATTTTTCATTGAATCTTAACCAAATTTGGACAGCAGTTATATAAGCACAAGATTTCAGACAAGGTCTTGAACCAGCGTGATACTGCCACAAATACCCCCGCTACAGGGCTTTTAAACACATTTTAAGTAAAATTTTAACAGTTTCTCTGAAAGTTCAAGGCCTAGACCTTAGATATTTTACATGAAGCATTGCATGGAGGTTCCCATAAAGATTTGTTGAAATCAGGTCCCTGGGGTCAAGTTTGGGGCCGCCACAGGGGTCACTGTTTTACATAAGAGTTATATAGGAAAAATGTTGTAGATGCGATAGCACCTTCATTTTTCATTGAATCTTAATAAAACTTGCACAGCAGTTATATAACCTCAATATCTCAGACAAGTTTTTGAACCAGCATGACTCGACCACAAATGCCCTTGCCACAGGGCTAATAAGCACATTTTAAGTAAAATTTTAAAAAACATTTTCTCTGAAAGATTAAAGCCTAGATCTTAGATATTTAACATGTAGCATCTGTTGCCAGTAGAATGATTCAGGTCCTCTAGGGCCACTTGTTTTGGGATGTTATAGTACAACACTCTCTTTTTCTAGATCTTTTCTTTGTGAAATGGGTTGACATAATCTCTAGGACTGATTCATGACTGTTTTATTTTACAGATATTTTATCTGCAGCCAAAATAAAGAGGGCAGGTTCTCCGCTGGCCACTTATTCGGCCAAAATGCCTCCAACCAAGGATTTGAAGCCATACCTGACCGACCTTACGACAAGTAACAAGGTCATGGTATTCAGCAAATCTACTTGTCCTTTCTGTATACGGGTAAGTGTATGTGGTCAGAGCTTACATAAGATGTTTTTTTACACATTCATTTTGATAAAATGCATTGAAAATCAATACCAGGGGTAAAAATGTGCATGCCAGCTGTTCCATTGCAGAACACTTCCTTTACTCATCATTGGTGCATAGCAAGTGCATGTTTATCCTAAATGGTGTCAAATTGTTTATGCCTTTGATTATTGCTTTCCTAAACAGCAGAAACTAACAGCAAACCATATGGCAATAAGTGTAAATGAAGCAGAAAGTCCAATACAAAAATGTTACAGTGATTTGGTATCTGTTAAAACGGTCCAGTCCTGGAAGAGTTGTGAGTGTAAATTCTCGTGGTTTGTTAACTACTTAAAGTGTAGTCTTTCTCTGAGAAAATAAGGTTGCAAGTGGATTAAGTGAGAACATATATAAAAACTTGGCATTGAAATAAAAATTAGGCGGTAAAATACCCTTTGAATTATTTTCTTTATGCATTTAAAATTATATATGCACTCTAATCTTATTTGGAAGCTGTGTTGTATTTAGTTCACTACCGTAGTCCTTCTCCTTATATACTTATTATTTATATACATACATCATTCCAGATAGGTTACATGTCAAAAATACATTTCAAGATATGGTCTATTTTTTAATATTGCAAATATGTAAAGAAATGAAGGGCCTGGATTAGGGAATTTTTATTTTTACATCTGTGAACATGTAGCCTAATGACAGTTATTACTACCATATCGGAAATTTTATACATGTGTATTTTAGAAATTATTATTATTTTTTATAACACAAATTGATATTTCCGACTTTTTTTCTGCCTTACCAATTATATCTGATGAAAATTAAAATATTTGTTACACTTTTTTTGCCATATATGGTATTAATATGCGAAGTATGACGCCTTTCAACAATGTACCCCTTTCCAATATAGAAACAAAATATTGAGGTTGCAAAGTACTACATACAGTATGCTAAGGCATTCTTATTTCATATGGATCTGCGTTTTGTCTTTGATAGTCATTAACTTTGCTGGCACGAGTCTCCCACCTCTGAATATGTGGGGAAGTAGTCAGTGACGTGAAGAGATAATATATATCTGGTACTGGTTAACACCTCTAGGTGGATATCGGGAAGGATAATTAGGTGTACGGACCTTCTAAAAACTGAAATACTGTTGGAAAGGAATATTAAAACATGTTTGCATGATGAAGATATATCTTAATTGTCAACTTTTTTAACATTTTCAAGAACTAGGGAAATTCACAGTAGTTAAATTAATAAGTGTGTTGGCTGCTCACGTCAGAGATTGCGGGTTTGATCCCCCAGTTGACCTGATGCCTCATTTAACAACACTCAGTACTGGTTTTACCTAGGGAGCAGACTCGAGAGAGAGAGAGAGAGAGAGAGAGAGAGAGGTTCATATAAGCTCTGAGCTTTCATCGCAATCAAGCTAAACAAAAAAAATAAATTAATATTTATAAACTAAACTAATAAGTGTGTTTTTAATTTAAAATAAACTGGCAATGTTTATTCACAATACCACAAATATTTGTTTGAAATCTGTATTTACTTGACCATAATTTAACCACACCTTGACCTTTTAAAACTTGGCTATAGTAATAGTTTGTCAGAAGTTCATTCAGCAAATTTGCAGATGTCTGACAAATTTTTAAAAAATCTATACAGAGTAGGTATGGGGGGAGAAGGGGTTGGGATGTTATTCTGACCCAATAATGCAGAAATTGACAATTTTACTTTGTTATAAATTTGGCACTGAAAATTTAATTTACCAATACTATTGTAAAATGATCCACTATCTGCGGACACCTATCTGTGTGGGTATGTTCTGTGTCAGGCATTGTTCATGTTACAGGCCTGTGTAAGATATAATTATATTAACTGTAGATATGTCCTAGTTCTACCATGCAGGGAAAAGTGTACTATAAATATTCAAGTTGTCATGTACTGAAAATTGTCCTCTTTCAAAGCTTTGTTATTAAAGTAGTCCAGTGTTTATGTAGGTAATGGTATATTTACGAATGTTTAAAGATTTAGGTTATGGCATAAATAAGAGTTTAAGGTCATAATGGACATGTCAATTTCAATTTTAACTTGTCTATATAGGACAATTTCTCTTTAAACAAAAAAACCCTCATTATTATTAAACTTCTGAAACGGCAATTTTTGATTATAACAAAAATGCTTGTAGTTAAATGTGTTTACAGTATTGCTAAAACAATTCTTATACAGACCCCTTAGTGACTATTTTTAAAAAAAGTCAGTAAATAAATATGTGTTTATCTTAAAAGAACGATCAGAGCATTTAACTATTGTTGACATTACATAATGACTTGGTTGTTTACCGACTGTTCCTCCGCTAATGTTCAGAAGTACATAAATCAATATGTGCATAAATTACTGTTGTCCCTATTCAGAACAGAGTTGCGGTTACCGTTTTTATTACGAATGTGTTTATTGGAAAGAAACAACCATTGATTTGTAAACAAACACCCGTTTACAATTTTAGAAATTTATTTATATCTTTGTTTGCACATTTTCTAGAGGTCAAATAAACACATTATGAAATGGACTGAAATTATAAACAAAATCGGTTGTTTTGGAAGTTTAATGAGCCTTAAATATAGCTTTCAGAAGCTACTAGGTCCTTTTTGGGTCCTCCATGGCCGAGTGGTCTAAGGTACTGTTTCAAGATCACTTACCTCTCACGGCTAAGGTTGTAGGTTCAAGTCTTGCATGCTCCAAAAACGACAAGATCTTTTTACACCCCTGTTGCAGTGTCTATCACCAATAGTTCATTTATCAATGTAGTTACAATCATGAATATATATTAATCTTTACAGCTATTCTTTTTCAGTAGATCATTATCAAACTTGTACTGTAGTTTATACATGCATAACCAGTTAGTTACATCTACATTACACATCCTTTAATAGGAATAACAAGTTATAGATTTGACTGTTTAGTTACAGATAATGGCTTCTTGAAGTGTCATATTTAGTGCAATTTTGTCTTCAAGGGCACCGAGTCACCTTTCCTGGGATTCGCTTAGCGGTTAACCTAGTCTGTGGTACGGACCCAGCTCTCCTGATTGGGTTAAATAGGGATGTTGGGAAAGCCCCATTTGAGCACGTTGATTGGACAGTTGCTTCAACTGAAAGTTTGAATGATGTCACAGTTTAGTGAGCATTCAGTTGCTATGAATTGTGGGACAGGCATAGAATTCCCTGCTTTTCATTGGTGGTTAAAAGACCTGATTTGGGAGATATCAGGTTCTGAAATAGACTACAGTTAGCCAGTACTAGACTCTACATCTGTAAATCAATGATTACTTCACCTCTTATTAACCGCCTAACTATGGCTACGCACCTACCCAGTATGTTAGACTTAAATAGATTTTTGAAATTGAAACATATATTGTGATGTATTAAATGAGTCACAAGATTTCATTTTTATTTCAATTTGATCCGTCATACAGGTTTACACGTTGTAACATGTTTCATCATAGAAAGAGTCTCAATGACCATCTGAAGGTTGTCAAGCAATATTTAAGTGCTATCTATTTTTAGAATGGGGATTTCGTGTTTAGTTTACCACTCTGATGGAAATATAGATTGTCACTTTTTGGTGGATTTTATTACCAAACCATTTGGGTTTTGTTTATTAATGATAATGGGATGCTCCTCACAACATTGAGGTTGTGGGTTGGAGACAGGCTTGGTCCAAATAAATTACAGGCCATTACATTAATTTTTAGCTCTACTGGCCAAAGGCCAGAAGTGCTTATGCGATGGCACATTGTCTGTCGTCTGACGTCTGTCGTCTATTAGCAGCACTTTCTCTGAAACCACAAGGCCAATTAAACTGAAACTTCACATGGGTGTTTCTATTGCATAGGAGACTATACATCAGATTTTTTTTTTCGATCTGAAATTCAAGATGGCCGCCATTACTAAAAATAGTCCAAAACTTAAAAAATCTTCTTCTCATGAACGGCCCAACAGATTTTCAAAATGTTTATGTAGTAATGATGACCAACTATAGTTTTGTTAGATTTGTTCAAATGGTGTCCCTAGGGTTTAATATGACCCTACCCCGAGGGTTCAATTAGGGGACACATGTCACTATAATATTTTTTGTTTGTTTTTTTTTTAAATGGAAATGATTTTGCCTATATCTTCACAGAAGCATTATTTGGTGAAGGAGGTTCAGATTTGTAAAAATGTCTTGGTTCCACTGTCTTAAGGGGTCAGGAGGGGCCCCAAAAGGGTAAAAATTGGGAATTACTAAATTCGTTTTCTTAAGAACCGGTATGTCAGATTTTTCATATTTTGCGAAAATTATCCCTTATGTGTAGGGGTTTTATTGCAGATAAGAATTTAGGGGCTAAAATTTATAGGAGCCCTGTAAGGGGACTTAGAATTTTACATAGGGATACAATGGGAAAACAGAAAATTCTCTTTTTCTTTCATCTGTTCTTAAACCACTAGGCCAATTAAACTGAAACTTCACATGGGTGTTTCTATTGCATAGGAGACTATACAGAAGATTTTTTTTTTTTTCGATCTGAAATTCAAGATGGCCACCGTTACTAAAAATAGTCCAAAACTTAAAAAATCTTCTTCTCATGAACGGCCCAACAGATTTTTTCAAAATGTTCATTTAGTTATGATGACCATTTATAGTTCTGTTAGATTTGTTCAAATGGTGTCCGTAGGGTTAAAAATGACCCTATACCGAGAGTTCAATTAGGGGACACATGTTAATATAAATTTTTTTTTATTTTTTTTTTTTAAATGGAAATAATTTTGCGTAAATCTTCACTAAAGCATTGTTAGGTAAAGGAGGTTAAGATTTGTAAACATGACTGGGTTCCTATGTCTTAAGGGATCAGGAGGGGCCCCAAAAGGGTACAAATTGGGAATTAGTAAAAGTGTTTTCTTAAGAACTGGTATGTCAGATTTGTACATATTTGCTATAAATTATCCCTAAATGTAGCAGTTTGATTGCAGATAAGAATTTAGGGCTAAAAGATATAGGAGCCCTGTAAGGGGACTTAAAATTTTACATAGGGATACTGTGGGAAAACAGAAAATTCTCTTTTTTTCTTTATTCTGAAACCACTAGGCCAATTAAACTGAAACTTCACATGGATGTTTCTATTGCATAGGAGATTAGACAAAAGATTTATTTTTTCTATCTAAAATTCAAGATGGCCACCATTACTAAAAATAGTCCAAAACTTAAAAAATCTTTTTCTCATGACAGTCCAACAGATTTTCAAAATGTTTATGTAGTAATGATGACCAACTATAGTTTTGTAAGATTTGTTCAAATGGTGTCCCTAGAGTTAAAAATGACCCCACCCCGATGTTTCTATTGCATAGTAGAATTTCAAAAAGTGCTATGGCCACTATGAGTCAGTAGAGCGTCCTCAGGCCCTCTTGGGCCTCTTGTTTATTTCACTTGTCCAGTTGGACAAGTAGCTCTAAAATCTGCTTGTCCTAACCAAAAATAACTTATCCTTACTTTAATCTAGAATTATGGTACTATTCCTATGGATATAAAATTAAGAATAACTAAACATACTGTTTTATTAAAGTTGAAAACACAAGGGATGTGCAACAAAGAGATGCCATGTTTAATTTCTGAATTTTCACTTGTCCAGTAGCAGCTTTATATTTTACTTGTCCGTACCCGCGAATCAGTTGTCCTGGGCAGTCATGTGAGCTTTAATGTAAAGCCCTGAATTATGTGAGAAAGTTTAATATTTGTGGAAGGACGATTGTTCTACTCAAGATCCATTTTGACATCTTCCTCCACCAATAATACTGGATGCCCTTTATAACCTATATTGTTTGACACCCTTGCTTTATTTCATGTTACACTGGGCTGGGACTGGCTAGCTCAGTAAGTAGTGCGTCTGACTATCAATCCAGGGGTGGTGTGTTGGAATCCCTGTCTGGCTACAGTCTGTGATGATTGATACATGACATAGCGTCTCATTATCAATTGTCTCTGACTGCTGATTGAAGTTATCTGTTACTTGCAGAGATAAGTATGCTCGAGTACTAGTTATCTTTCAGGCTCCCAGGAAAGAGTGGATAGGTAAACTGATCATCTATTAGCTCTCATTGGCATAAATATTATGTAAAACATTCAAAAAAACTCTTTCATGCATCAACTTCATGCTCAAATTAGGTTATTTCATTGCTCTCATATAGTAAATAACAATGTTTTCCTGAAGTTTATTAAAATACAATTATTAACCATTAAGGACATTAATTAAGATGGTGATTTTTTATCCTTTTCTTTATATTGATTTGACATCAGGAGTAATGATTGTGCTTAATATAGAATCTCAGACTTTCAGTTAATGAACTTACTAGATCTCAGAGATAATTGTAATCTTATTTGTAGGATGACTGGGATTCATTTAATTAAAAATGTCAGATTATATCAGATCAAACTGTTGGTATGAAAGGTCAAACGGATACAGATGTACTTGGCACAAACGCCTAACAAAATAAGATTTCAAACTATTGATTATATACTGAAAGGCAAATATGATTGGATCCATCTGCGGAGAATTGTGGTTTCGATCCTCCGCCATGACTGTGTAGTGTCCTTGAGCAAGACACTTCATCCGCATTTGATTAGTACTGGTTCTATCCAGGAAGACTTCAAGCGTGATTTGACCAACATGTTTTTCTCCATTGCCAGAGATAGTCCTTCGTAAATGTACCAATTGCTTAAATATTTAATCAAAGCTTACAGCTGGGATTTTTCTATCATCATATACATTTCTAGTTTTTTTAAAAATGATCTTTAACATAAATATGTAAGATGATCTGTCATAATTTATTATCATTTTAAGTTACAATTTGTGTTGTTTTTTTTCAAGGTGGTAAATTGGCTACTGTACATGTACTCAGGGCTTTCATTAAATTTGAAGTAGGAGGGTGAAAGGAAAAAGGATCCTTTCTGGGGATCCTCCTCAAAAATGGGAGAACTCAGCTGAAAATAACTGGGTGTTCAAGTAAGAATAGCCGGGGGAAAACCCTGGCCCCCCGGCTACTAATGACAGCTCTGGCTCTAGCATATTAACATACTTGCTAATTGCTCCATGATACCTCTATTTCAGGTAAAGAACATGTTTACATCCATCAATGTAAATTACAAAGCATTAGAACTGGACAAGGAAGGTAAGTTTCTTACATTACCTTAAATTGTTTCCTTTGACAGATGTTGTGGTTGGCAGAGTGAGTGAGTGAGTGGAGCTGAGCCAGTGAGTGAGGGAGGGAGGGAAGGAAGGAGGGAGGGAGTTTAATGACCCCAATCGGAAGGAAGATGCCAGGACAGTGTAATGCTTTTTTTATGCCCCCCACACCCCCCAAACTTTTTTGGGTGGCATATAGTAATCGCAGCGTCCGTCAATCTGTCCGTCCTTCCGTGTTGTGTTTCGTTTCCGGCCTTTATCTTTGTCATGCATAGATGGATTTTGTTGATACTTGGTTCAAATGATCAACATAACATGACAACGTGTCGTGAGCAAGACTCATACTCATACCTCAAAGGTCAAGGTCACAATTTGAGTTTGTTTGAATACACTTTGGGTCTGTGTGAGATTTCGTGTCCGGCCTGTAACTTTGTCATGCATAGATGGATTTTAATGATACTTGCTTCAATTGATCAACATAACATGACAAGTAAGACCCACACCTGTAACTCAAAGGTCAAGGTCACTATTAGAGTTTATTTGACAACACTTCGAGTTTGTGTGAGATTTCGTGTCCAGCATGTAACTTTGTCATGCATAGATGGATTTTATAAAAACTTGCTACAAATGATCAACATAACATGACGTTGCGTCGCGAGTTAGACCCATACCTGTACCTCAAAGGTCAAGGTCACAATTTGAGTTTGTTTATCAACACTTTGTGTCTGTGAGATTTTGTGTCCGGCCTATAACTTTGTCATGCTTAGATGGATTTTAATGATACTTGCTACAATTGATCAACATTACATGACAACATGTCGCGAGTAAGACCCACACCTGTACCTCAAAGGTCAAGGTCTAAATTTGAGTTTGACAACACTGAGCCTGTGTGAGATTTCATGTCCAGTCTGCAACTTTGTCATGCATAGATGGATTTTTATAAATACTTGTTATAAATGATCAACATAACATGATAACGTGTTGCACTTAATACCCATTTCAAAGGTCAAGGTCACAATTTAACTTTGTTTGACAACACCTTCAGTCATTTTGACATTTCTTGTCTGGTCTGTCATCTATGGATAAATCTTAAAAACACTTGGCTCAGTTGATCAACTTGACATAATTAAGTGTCGCATGTAAGACCCAGAACCTTTCCTCAAAGATCAAGGTCACACTTTCAATTTGTTTGATATTGTGTGTCTGGTCTGAGACTTTGCCTTTGCCTTTAACTTGGCTCAATTGATCAAGATGACATCACGACGTGTCATCAATAAAACCTAGACCCATACCTCAAAGGTCAAGGTCACACTTTTAGTATGTATGACAACACTTTGAATCTGTTTGAGATTTAAAGTCAGTCCTTTAACTTTATCATACATGGATGGATTTCAAAAACACTTGGCTCAATTTATCAACAATTGATTTGTAACTTTGTCTTACATTTAGGGATTTTAAAATAGCTTGACACAAGTGATCAACATGTCATGATGATGTTTCAGCAGCATTTAACTGTTGAAGAAGCCAGACCATTACATCAGATGTCAAGGTCAAGGTTACACAAAAGTCAAGGTCATGCTTTAATGTGAAATGCATGAAATTGCATGTCTAGTCTGAAACATCAGTCCATTACTCTTTATATTCATGGATACATCGCTACCAATTGTAACATAATTATATTGTTATTTTTCAACGACCATTTGGGGGCATGAGACACTTAACAGTGACATTTCTTGTTTCTAGTTTACTAAAGGCTTTAAAATAAAACAATTTCCCTTCAATCGCGCTGTTTTTTCCCAATCTCGAAGGCTTGGGACTTTTCCCAATTTCTATGAAAAAAAGCTGTAAGAGTACTGAACTCGTGTTATAGATGTTGATGTTCTATTACAGCCGACGGAGCAGCACTGCAGAATGCCCTGGCGGAAATGACAGGACAGAGGACAGTTCCAAATGTATTTATCAATGGTAAACATTTAGGTAAGTGTGCAAATGTATTTATTAATGGCAAACATTTAGTAAAGTAAACAAATGAATTTAATATGGCAAATCTTTAGGAATGTAAACTAATGTCTATGTTGATGGCAATGTTTTAGGATAGTAAATAAATGTATTTATTAATGAAAAGTCTTTAGGAAAGTAAATAACTGTATCTGTTAGCGGGGAGCCATTTAGGAGTGTAAACAAATGTATTCATTAATGACAATCACATAGGAAAGTAAGCAAATGTAACATTAAATGGGGGAAACCTTATATTTGATAATATCAGTTGTTTAGGCAAGTAAACAAATTTATTTATTAGTGGCAAACATTTATGAAAGTGAATAAATATATTTTAATAAATGGCAAATATTTATAACAGTAAACAAATGTGTTGATTATATGGAAACCTTTAGGAATGTAAACAACTTATTTGATAATGGCAGTTGTTTAGGCAAATGTACATATTAATGGCAATTGTTTAGAAAAGCAAACAAATATATTTATAAATTGGGAATAATTTAGGAAAGTAAACAAACATCTATTGAAGGAAAACATTTAGGAAAGTAAACAAATTGGTCAGTAGCATGTCAGGCTATTAATCCCAGGGGTCGTGAGTTTGAAAGTCCACCTGGCCATAGTCTCCATGGTGATTGATATATGACATAGCGTCTCTTTGTCATTCGTCTCTCACTGCTGATTTAAGTGGGAAAGTTATCAGTTACTTGCAGAGATGGGTGTAATCTAATACTGGTCAACCTTCCAGGATCACAGGAAAGAGTGGTTAGGTTAACTGATCATCTGTTAGTCCTAGATGTCTATTCAACCAGTATGTGGTCTAGTGGTAGAGCGTAGATGGGACTGTCAATAAGTTGATCCTCCTCCTTGGCTATATGTGGTGTCAAGACACTTTCCGCATATGCTTAGTACTACCCAGGAAGACTCCGAGCGTGATATATCTAAGTTGTAACTACTTGCTTCAGAATCAAAGTAAAATAAATACGTTTAAACTAAACTAAGCAATCATTCAGTCAATCAATATCACAATTATTACAAAGAATAGCTAAACACAATCTGGTCTACTGTTGTTATGTTCACATTTTGTTGTCCAGTAAGCAATCCAGAACATTATGTCTATAGCATGTAAACGGAAACTTCTTATTTACTTTGTGTCCATTATGGTGTGTATTTAGATGACATAAACAGTGTGTGTCTAATACTTTGAACTAATTGATTGCGAAATCTCTTGTGTTTTCAGTTGAAAATAATCATTACTATGGTTCATGGCATTGACTATTGATAAATCCAGAAGGCTGGATACATGTCATTTAAGCATAACCCCTGTCCACCCTCCGTCTGCCTGTCCTTCTGAGGTCAAATAGGTTGTTGGTCAATAGTTCATCAAAGTGTTGTGTATTAATATTTGGTATGTTTATACAATTATAAAATAAATTTGTTTAATGTTTACTGGAGTTATGGCCCCTTTTTTACTTAATTTTTGTGTAAAAGTAAGGATTCTGCTGACTAACTTCTTTAAAGGGTCTATTTGATTAATATTGAATGTATAGCTGTATAATTTTTAAATACAGTTCATGTAGGATATTTGTCATTGTCCATCTAATTTTTACAGAAATTATAGCCTCTTAATTTTTGGTAAAATATAAATTATAAAATATATTCTGCCATAAAAGTCCCTGCTTACCAAGTTTCGATTACTTTCAATCAACAGTTTATCACTAGCTATACAGAATATGACTTTTGATTCTTGTGCCCAACATTGGGGTCAGAAGTATATTTGAATCTTAGCAAAGTCAATTTTACGAGAAATGTATGCTGATATATTCAGTAGACCATTCAGGTGTATTTGAATGCATTTAATAGAACTCCCAATTCATGCAAAGTCAATGAAATGCAGGAAAGTTTAAATCCAACTTGTATGCACATTTTGTGCATATCAATTTTACTTGACATTGATCCCCATTCAAATGCACACTTGAATTAAAATATTTGAAATCCTGTCATAAACATGTGGTTAAATGTAACATTTTATCACAAACATCTATTTTATTAAACGCTAGTTATATCAGTGAATTATCACACATTTTGCATGGTTAAAAAATAGGTGCTGATAACGGTGAAAGATAAAAGATGTTTTAGTATATGATTCTGCTTGGTCATGGAATGAATTGATTTCTGATAGTTGCTGAAGAGTGTATTGGCTGTTGTAAATTTACTGCATAGTGTCAGCGTTGTCAAGGGTAAAGTTATGTATAAATATGTGATTTGGGTTCAATTAATTACAATCGAGTGTTAGAACATGATGTGCATCTGGGGAGATACGTTTGTGTCATTATTAACATTTGAGGATTTATTGTTTAGTTTTTATTTATATCTCATCGATTGTGAAATAATTTTAAACAATTCTACTGATATGGCTCGATGTCTGATAATGTGAAGGATTATAGCACAATGAAACATGATGTGCAGAAAAGTGTCTTGCTCAAGGACACTGTATATGTCTGTTGGTAGGGTATCAAATTCCTGACCCCTCTGATCCAGGGCTGGTGCCATATAACTACATCATGGGCTCAATTTTTAATAAGCCTGGGAATATGTTTAATTTTTTTTTTAAATATCAAAAGATTTATGTCTTTATTCTTTTATTCCAGTTGAGCTTAAAAACTCTTTTTTTTCCAGAATAAGGGAACTTTTTGCTGTGTGTAAAAAAAAGGTGACCATGTAAGTTCTCAAACTGAGATTAAGTAAAAGATGTTTTGCCTGAATCTGCGCCAAAATAAAGTTTGAGAAATGCAATAATAAAATTTTGAACATTGCAAGGAATTTATCATTGAGAGCAATTTTACTGTTGAGAAATTAGAAAAGTTGACGATCAACTTTTTTTTTTAAATCTGCTCCATCTTTGTGAAGTAATCTGTTACCATATCTGTAGTGCTGTTGACATCATGCAAAATGCAGCATTCTGTAGAAGGCATTATAAAAATATAGAGAAAATTGAAGACCTAGATAATTGTGGGGTTGATGGCATTAGTAATCAGTAGCTGTTTAATGAGTTTGAACCACGTTCAGGCGCAGATTTAAATAGAAACAGTGAAATGAAAATTATGTTTGAATTTGCAACAAATGAACAAATGTGATACGACTAAAATGTTACATACCATTATACTTATAAATATAATATAATATGAGTTTATCATTGATAAATGTGTATTAAAATATTTCCTAGTCGGCAGAAAAAAAGATACATTATCAGATTTTTATATACATAACAGTATATATTTTATGCAAATGGATTTTAAAGTTAAATGGATTTTAAAATTACTTGCCATTATATATGCTGTAAGTGTTACATGCTGTAATATATACACAGAAGGATTATATGCCATAATATATATACATATAAGGAATACATGTCATGATATGTACATATAAAGAGTTAAAAGTTACATGCCATAACATACTCATATGGATTACATACTGTAATATATGCATATATGGATTACACACTGTAATATATGCATATATAGATTATACACTGTAATATATGCATATAAGGATTACACACTGTAATATATGCATATAAGGATTACACACTGTAATATATGCACGTTAGGATTACACGAGTGAACTAGTGGTGACTGCGAGCATGGGCATATCACTCGTGTGTGGTAGTGATGTACGCAGGAACAGCAACCCGCCGAGTAAACTTGACTCTCACATAAGTGTAAAGTTTGACTCGGATCGCTGGACTACAACGCCAAGTTTGACAGATGGTAGGTGTGTGTTCTCGCTTACCAGAGTCAGAAAGTTCTGACCCCATTTCATCCATACTCAAATTGAGCACACTAGTTTTAAGTAAATAAAAGACTTTAAGTATTTGCATGAAACCTAGGCCAGAACTCGTATTCACAAAACATTTCAACTCGACTATGAACTCAAGGTTAAGTTACTGTTTCAATTATCATTATTATTTGCGAGCAGTAGTTTCAATATGACTGTCAGTTATTATGCTGATGCATAAAACAATCATGATCTTTGTAAGTCTAAGATGGGGACAGACAGATAAATTAATGATATCCAATCAAAACTTCTGAAAATGGATTTAATTAGTATTTGTAGCTCGACTTTTTGTAGAATAGGGGGGCTATTGTTCTCGCCCCGGCGTCGGCGTTGGTTTTTCAGGCTAAAGTTTTTTATCAGATAAGATATCTATGCACCCACTCATTGGATATCAATGAAACATTAAATCGAAAATAGTCAAGCATGCTGTCCCTCCGACAGCTCTTGTTTATAATTAAAATATATGTAGCTCAAGTTGATATTTGTCAATGTCAGTCAAGTTTGATATTTGTCAACGTCAGTCAAGTTTGATATTTGTCAACGTCAGTCAAGTTTGTATTTGTCACGTCTGTCAAGTTGGATATTTGTCAACGTCAGTCAAGTTTGATATTTGTCAACGTCAGTCAAGTTTTGCTGGAGTTATGGCCCCTTTCCAACTTGAGTTTTAGTAAAATCTTCTTAAAATAACAGGGGCACCCGTGTCCTGAGGACACATTTCTAGTTTCTGGATGGATGGTAAAAAAAAATATTCTGACAGTAGAAATATTATGCTATGGATGAGACATAGATGTAAAATCTAATTATTTCTAATTTTGAGATTTAATTCGTTATAACAATTGTTGTGTAGTATACAAAATCTGTTTTGGCAAGGTAATCTACAGTTTCTTTTTCTTTTTTTGGCATTTTACATATCATAGGCAAAAAAGTGGAGAAAAATTAATCACTAATGTAAAATGTAGGGATGATAGATGCCATAAAACAGCAAATTGAACAAATGAATAGTTTGAATTATGTGCATGGATTAGAAATGAAAATAGTATCAAGGGAAACAAATATTTTGAAATAAATTGAATTGTTATTTTGATAAATGTCGTTACTACAGGAGGGTGTGATGACACGATGAACGCCCAGAAGGAAAACAGACTGTTACCAATGATAAATCCCCCAACAGAGAACTACGACTACGATCTCATTGTAATAGGTGGGGGATCAGGGGGCCTCGCAGCTTCAAAGGTAAGCCATGTCTATCACTGTTATAGGTGGGGGGTCAGGGGGCCTCGCAGCTTCAAAGGTAAGCCATGCCTATCATTGTTATAGGTGGGGGATCAGGGGGCCTCGCAGCTTCAAAGGTAAGCCATGTCTATCATTGTTATAGGTGGGGGGTCAGGGGGCCTCGCAGCTTCAAAGGTAAGCCATGCATATCATTGTTACAGGTGGGGGGTCAGGGGGCCTCGCAGCTTCAAAGGTAAGCCATGCCTATCATTGTTACAGGTGGGGGATCAGGGGGCCTCGCAGCTTCAAAGGTAAGCCATGCATATCATTGTTACAGGTGGGGGTCAGGGGGCCTCGCAGCTTCAAAGGTAAGCCATGCCTATCATTGTTACAGGTGGGGGATCAGGGGGCCACGCAGCTTCAAAGGTAAGCCATGCCTATCATTGTTACAGGTGGGGGGTCAGGGGGCCTCGCAGCTTCAAAGGTAAGCCATGCCTATCATTGTTACAGGTGGGGGGTCAGGGGGCCTCGCAGCTTCAAAGGTAAGCCATGCCTATCATTGTTACAGGTGGGGGGTCAGGGGGCCTCGCAGCTTCAAAGGTAAGCCATGCCTATCATTGTTACAGGTGGGGGGTCAGGGGGCCTCGCAGCTTCAAAGGTAAGCCATGCATATCATTGTTACAGGTGGGGGATCAGGGGGCCTCGCAGCTTCAAAGGTAAGCCATGCCTAACATTGTTACAGGTGGGGGGTCAGGGGGCCTCGCAGCTTCAAAGGTAAGCCATGCCTATCATTGTTACAGGTGGGGGGTCAGGGGGCCTCGCAGCTTCAAAGGTAAGCCATGCCTAACATTGTTACAGGTGGGGGGTCAGGGGGCCTCGCAGCTTCAAAGGTAAGCCATGCCTATCATTGTTACAGGTGGGGGGTCAGGGGGCCTCGCAGCTTCAAAGGTAAGCCATGCCTATCATTGTTACAGGTGGGGGTCAGGGGGCCTCGCAGCTTCAAAGGTAAGCCATGCCTATCATTGTTACAGGTGGGGGGTCAGGGGGCCTCGCAGCTTCAAAGGTAAGCCATGCCTATCATTGTTACAGGTGGGGGATCAGGGGGCCTCGCAGCTTCAAAGGTAAGCCATGCCTATCATTGTTACAGAATGGAGGGAAATTTGACTGTATTAAAGTAAGATCTTGAAATACTCCCTGAAACATTGATTACATCTCCTTGCCAACTTTTGTGATATAACTACTAATGTTTTAGCATTTCAGTATAAAAATAATCCCCATTGGTCAGTTTGACACCATGATAAACTTAGCGGCTTCATAAAAATGACTGTGGGCACTGCCATATTGAATTGTGACAAAAACATGGTGCTTGTCATAAGGAGGTCACCATTACTTTTAAAAATTGTGCTTTGTTTTAAACACTTCTGATCATTCATCACAAATGTTTTAAAAAAAAAACTTAAAAACTGATTTATTTGTTTAAAGTTCAACATTTAACCTCAATGTTTTTGTAAAGTGAAACCTACAACAGGAAAGTGCCCAGAATTGCAATGTTATTTGAACATACAACCCACAATTATTTATTTGGTACTCTGTCAACCTTTAGGGCAGTTATTATTCTCCAATTACTCTTGGGAATGAGTTACAAAGTGTTCAATTTCTCCTTATTTGTCATTTCTTGTCAACAGGCTGCTGCTGCCCTTGGAAAGAAAGTTGCCGTGTTTGATTTTGTAAAGCCCACACCAACTGGAACAACATGGGGTAAAGTTTATATTCATACAAATGGAGATATATATGCACAGCTTAATACATTCACAACTGCATGCATCTGTTGTGTGGCTTATTTACAAATTGTGTGTTGGAAGTTTAAGTTGTACTTTGCTAAGTAAGATGTCTGAGAATAAAAGAATTTTAATTGAATAAAACTTTTTTTTAATGTTTAATTATGAAATGCCAGTATTTATTTATAACATATTGTCATTCTTCTTCACCATTCATCCGGAGGGTTTGTGCATGTTGAGTGGTCTTAGTTACCGTTTCAAGATCACTTACCTCTCACCCAATTCTATCTACTATATATTTGAAAGAATATGTCTGCTATTTGTGAAAGGACGGCGGTCCTACTCAGAATTTCAGAGTTTTGACTCGTTTGTTTCACATGTCTTTAAAGATCAAAAGTAGAAAATTTCAATGCAATAACAGGTTATAGGTCAGAACATGGTGTAAACAATTGGAAAGTTTCAATTGTTAATCATTTGAAGCAATTTTCAATGATTGCTGTGTATATTGCATGGAGTTAAACCTGTCTTAAGCAGCCAGTCATGTGAAGGAGCAAAAGTGGCTCTTTAAGACAGGTTGTTGCTTAATACAGGTTAATTTGCTCTGAAATCATAGAAATGGGAAATAGCAAAAATGGCTGCTTAAGACAAGTGGCTGCTTAATAGAGTTAGCCACTTACCCAGGTTTGACTGTACATTAAACTTATTTAAGCTATTTAGCTGGTTCGGTCATTTGCTTGTAAGAATTAGTAAAAACAAAGATAAAACTGAGGTAGAATATGCTCCCATGAACACAGTTCCCCTCCATAATAGCGTTGGTCTGACAGATAATGGAGAATCTGTAACTTATTATGCAAAGCCATTGTTTGACTCCGCATAGTTTAATTGGACTTCTTTGGGGAGGTGATCTATAAGGCATGATGCCAGTTGATGCTCCATTTACTGGTAAAACTAATTTGTTGTGATTATTTTTAATGAAATAGCTGCTGGATGATTGAGAGGGAATGGAAAATATTGAATTGATTCATTATATAAATGCATGTATATTTAATGAATTTCATGATGTATAAACTTAAACATTTCACTTAGGCCAACATTCAAATAATGTTGTTTGCTCAACCCTAATAAATGAAATTTTGTAGGTAGGTAAGGAAATACTGTTTTATTCAACATTAACATTATCATGCAAAATATACAAAAAATGTCATACACATAAATAATGTGCCTCAAAAATATAATAATACAAAAAATATTCAAAATATGTTAAGAAATATTTTGAGTAAGCAGCTTTATTTTATTGGAAGGTATGGATGGAGCAAACAAACTGTACTTTATCATGTTAATGCATTCATTTCTGATGGTAAACTGCCTGCCTGATAAACATAGGTTTATCATGTCAATGTAAGTTTATCAGGCACTAATGTCATGTATGATTATAAATTTTGATGGAATCTCTACAGGATGTAACAAAAATTTGATTCTGATTTTCAGTTTCATAAAAAAGACAAAATAAAAACTATTGACATAATAAAGAGAAATCCAGAGCCTGGTCTTGTTTTTTTTCTAAGCCTTACCTGATAAAGTAAGTAAAATCATAGCAACATGGAATTCTCTATTTAAGTTTGGCCTTACATATTTATTTGGATACTTGTATCTTACAAAGGTCATGCATATTCATTTTTTTTTCTTTTTAAGACATAAACTCGTAATAAACTTGATGACAAGCCTGTATATTATGATATTTTGCAGGTCTGGGAGGCACGTGTGTTAATGTAGGATGTATACCAAAGAAGTTGATGCACCAAGCAGCCTTACTGGGTAAATATTAAGTTGGACAGTGATGTAATGGACTCTGAATTAGAAACTCACAATTGGCGATTCACAAACAACCGAGATCTTTCTTCACAATTGCAATAAGATAACTTAGTGTAAATCATGATATTGTAGTCTGGTATTGTTCAAAAACATGGTTACCTTCATCGAGTTAATCAAAATCTGGAGAATGATGGAAATATTTGAGATTGGTTAAAAAACCTGGTGGCCCAGTCATTGGTATTGAACAGCTGTCTGTGCACCTTACCATTGTTGCTGGGATCTGCTGGGTGGTTAACTAGTACCAGACATGCCTTAGCTCAGCAGTTACTGGCTATTTAATCACATACTTAAAGGTGGAATTGATGGAATATTCATGGACATAGAACAAAGTCCATGGCCAATGATCACAAGAGACCAGTTGGGTATTCAAAGAAATTTCTGTTAAGGCAGTTTGCTACTAAAGGATGCAAACTTTTGTATATGTTTCTATCCACTTTTACCAATTAAATTTCTTAAGTTATACCCGGTATATCATATTTATCTTTACTAAATTACATTTAAAATTTTCTATTTCAGCTGAAAAGAATTATTCGTTTATTCTTTTAAGTTGCCAAATTTCCATAAGTTCAAACTGATATATCTTAAATTGTTTACTGTTACATTAATTTCAGGTCATGGTTTTAGTGATGCCAAAGAATTTGGCTGGCAGGTTCCAGAGAAAGGTGTGTATTGCTCTTTGTTAAAGATAAAAATATTTTAATCTTTTTAGAAACACTTAATACCTCACTTTGGAGGTGCGCAGTATTACCAATATACTAGTCAACTATTTAATTGCTGTGGTATGAACCAGAGCTTCTGCACAGTTTATTGATTAACATGATTTTTAATTAATTTAATATTCAATGGAATATTTTGCGGCTAACAAATGGTCACATAACCTAACCACTCTTTCCTGGGATCCAGGAAGGTTAAGCAGGACTCAAGCACACCCATCTTCATAAGAAACTGATAACTTTTCCTCTTGAATTAGCATTGAGAGACAAATGATGGGATGCAATGTTTTATACCAATTATCATGTAGACTAGCCAGAAGGGGATTCAAACTAACAGATATTATTACAAGCAAGATGAAAATAAATACACATATATTATTATGAGTAAGATGATATTTTGTTTATTCTCAACTTAACGGACTCCAGCTCATGCATTAATAACAAAGTATTGATGTGACTGGTGGCTGTCTTTTCATTTTCTTGTTGTTGTATATTTCAGTTGAGCATAACTGGGAAACCATGAAAAATGCAATCCAGGTTTGTATTGATAATTCCATACTCCTGTTGTTTTATACATTGTATCTACGGATCATTAAGAACAGACGGATTTACTAAACAGGATTTTATTTTGTCATATCATGCATGGCACATGCTTAAATAATCCATCTCAAATACTTTGTGTAATACCTGTTTAAATAATTTTATATCAATCTTGCTTTTTACTTTTTACTTATTTAGGATTGGAATCAAGTTTCTTTCAAGAGTTAAAGGTTATTTAACGTAGGCTTTTCATCTGTTTTATTTGAATGTTGATAGAATATGAAGTAACTGTAACACGTGCAAAATAACCCCATATAAACTTTGCTCATAACAAACAAGTTCAACCAGTCGTGTTTATTTGTTATATATTTACAGTATATTTATAATTACAGGACCATATAGGATCTTTAAATTGGGGTTACAGAGTGCAGCTGCGAGACAAAAAAGTGGAATATAAAAATGAATATGCTGAATTTGTCGACACGCATAAAGTTCAGGTAAATGTTTTTATTGTATTTACATATATAGGTCTCCATGATGCAGGTGCAGATGCGGTTATGATAGTTCATTTCTATGTTTCATTATTTGTCTCAAAAACTGAGATTCTGCTTCAGTGATGTAATTATGATTGATTGTTTTTTGCGTACATCTAATACTTTTGTTGTTTTTCTAAAGAAATATGAAAAATGGGATTATATCATACTATCATCGGATGCATTTTAACTTGACTTCGATTTTAAATATTTAAAATGGTTATTCGCTAGTATATGGGGATCTAATGTTAAACATGAGGTATGATAAAGAATTATGTCACATTTGTAAAATAGTATATATCTTTATCAGGTTTGTGAAAAATACATCAAGTCTTGTTGTTCAGATCATTCATTTGAGCTCATTTTCAGTATTTAATTTTCTTTAAACAACTTTTTATGCTGAAAAACCTATACTTATTTTAATTAAACTTTCTGGAGTTTTACCTTTCCGTACGTGGCAGTTCATTGCAGAACCTAACTCCTGCCTTAATTGTGGTGTCGTTTGATTAAGGCTTGGTTAAGGATCGTTTTAAGCATGAATTAAAACGGTGCATTGTAGCATTGCAGTACTGCATTCTGATCCCTACCCTCTCACCTCGCAATTGTAGATTTGACCTCATTTTAGCAGAATACCTAATTTTTTTTATTTTTACAGGCAACTAATAAGAAAGGTAAAGTTACAGAATACACATCTGATAAGTTTATAATTGCTACGGGTGAGCGACCAAGATATCCAGACATCCCAGGGGCAAAAGAATTCAGCATTACAAGGCGAGTATTCAATGTTCGTGGAGCATCCTACCCGGGTGGTAGTGTATTTTAGGGAATATTTTGTGGTGGAATGGTCTGAGGCACAGTCTCAAGACCACTTGTCTCTCATGGCTGAGATGATAAGTTTGTGTCCGGCTTGGTCTTAAATATGTTTGTAAAAATGTTTGCAGTTACTTGGGGAAGGTCAGTGGTTCTACTCAGATTCATTGCTCCTCTAACAAAAGTAGATGTCTTGTAATTTCCAGGAAGATGGATGAAGTCCTATTCAAAACAAAACTGTATCTGGCACTTGGCCAAATAACTTGATACAACAAACACAATCTTCAAGTATTTAAACAGTCAACTTTTACATAACAAGTAATATTGTTCATTCCCACATGATGGCAGTTAAAAAAAATCTTCTATTTTTGAAGGGTTAAACACTATTATCCACACATCACATGTTGTATACATATATATGACATCTAGTTTAAATGGTGGAGGAAGACCTCAAATACATATACATGAATCTGAATAGAACCACTGTCCTTCCGCAAGTAATTGGTAACAGTAGTTGCATAAACTTTTTGGACTGAGCTGACCGACGATGAGAGGTAAGTGATCTTAAGTGCCTTAAGACACTAAGTATTGTTTTTAGAGCAAGTTTACTCTAAATTAAGAAAATGCGACTATAGCAATACCTTTCTGTTTCATCTTTAACTCCTTTACTGAAACATGTATTTCTTTTCCTCGTTTCAGTGATGACCTCTTCTCCTTGCCTTACTGTCCTGGGAAGACATTAGTTGTGGGCGCATCATATGTCGCCCTTGAGTGCGGGGGCTTTCTGCAGGCTATTGGGCTTGATGTCACTGTCATGGTGAGATCCATATTGCTTCGAGGGTTTGACCAGCAGATGTCAGAGAAGGTTGGCGAATATATGGGCAATCATGGCATGAAATTTGTTCGTCCGTGTGTCCCTACCAAGGTATAATTTTCTTAAGTGAAGGAGAAAAAAAATTTCAGAATAAGAACATGGATTTTTTAATTCAAAACACTGTAAAATGTAGTTGACAATTTGGTACAACAAATTTGAAGTGTGAAAAATGTATGTTATGTTAATTATAATGGAGTCTGGGAGTCAATCTCATACTATACTATGTCAATCCATCTTTCATGTCATTCAATATTTTGACAGCAATGCTATTGTTGGATGATCAATATTAGACAACACAAAAAATTTAATCAGTTTAAATTTTACCTTATGAATTGAGAGATTTTGGTAAAAACTTTGTATTAAATATTATGTATATATATGTGTGTCTCATCTTTCTATTAATGTTTTATGTAAACCAAATTGAGGGTCCTCCGTGGTCTAAGGTGCCTTTTCAAGATAACTTACCTCTCACAGTTATGGTTGTAGGTTCGAGTCCCACTCGCTCCAAAAACTTTATGTGAGAAAGTTTCTAGTTACTTGCGGAAGGGTTCTACTCAGTCCGACTCAGTCTGAGGTCTTCTGCCACCAGTAAAACTGGATATGCCATATATAAACTGAAATGTGTTGAAAATGGCATTAAACCCCATTCAAAAAAATATATATATAAACTAAATTTAAGTGGATTGATAGTGCGGTGGATAGACACAATGGGAGAGCAAGTTATTAAGGATGATGATTAGATTTGATGATAAAGAAAAGATTGACAACAATAAAAGTTTCGTATTCTTTCCTGTTAAACTAACCCAGAACTTCAACATTCTGTTTAATGGTGTTTGTGTTCTGCCTGTTGTAGATTGAACAATTGGAGGCCGGCAGTCCAGGCAAGTTGAAGGTCACGGGTAAATACAATGATGGCACCGTGTTTGAAGATGAATTCAATACAGTGAGTACAGTCTTTATGTAGAATTCAATACAGTGAGTACAATCTTTATGTAGAATTCAATACAGTGAGTATAGTCTTTATGTAGAATTCAATACAGTGAGTACAGTCTTTATGTAGAATGCAATACCGTGAGTACAGTCTTTATGTAGAATTCAATACATTGAGTACAGTCTTTATGTAGAATTTGTAGATTTCAATACAGTGAGTACAGTCTTTATGTAGAATTCAATACAGTGAGTATAGAGTCTTAATGTAGAATTCATCGGGTGAGTACAGTCTTTATGTAGAATTCAATACAGTGAGTACAATCTTTATGTAGAATTCAATACAGTGAGTATAGTCTTTATGTAGAATTCAATACAGTGAGTACAGTCTTTATGTAGAATTCAATACCGTGAGTACAGTCTTTATGTAGAATTCAATACATTGAGTACAGTCTTTATGTAGAATTTGTAGATTTCAATACAGTGAGTACAGTCTTTATGTAGAATTCAATACAGTGAGTATAGAGTCTTAATGTAGAATTCATCGGGTGAGTACAGTCTTTATGTAGAATTCAATACATTGAGTACAGTATTTATGTAGAATTTGTAGAATTCAATACAGTGAGTACAGTCTTTATGTAGAATTCAATACAGTGAATGTAGAGTCTTTATGTAGAATTCAATACAGTGAGTACAGTCTTTATGTAGAATTCAATAAATTGAGTACAGTCTTTATGAAGAATATGTAGAATTCAATACATTGAGTACAGTCTTTATGTAGAATTTGTAGAATTCAATACAGTGAGTAAAGTCTTTATGTAGAATTCAATACAGTGAGTATAGTCTTTATGTAGAATTCAATACAGTGAGTACAGTCTTTATGTAGAATTCAATACAGTGAGTATAGTCTTTATGTAGAATTAAATACAGTGAGTACAGTCTTTATGTAGAATTCAATACAGTGAGTATAGTCTTTATGTAGAATTAAATACAGTGAGTACAGTCTTTATGTAGAATTCAATACAGTGAGTACAGTCTTTATGTAGTTCAATACAGTGAGTACAGTCTTTATGTAGAATTCAATACAGTGAGTACAGTCTTTATGTAGAATTCAATACAGTGAGTATAGTCTTTATGAGTCTGGTTATTATACTGATCTGTTGGTCTGAAATAGTAAAACTGTAACACTGTTTGAATGGCCAAATGAGGTTATTAATGTGGGAGTTATGACCCCATTATCGTCAAACATTATAGTAGTTCACTCTCTGCACTCTAGCACACACATTTTTCACTGGATCCTCACTAAACTTGAATAATAGTTATATAACCAGTTTTTAAACAGGCCAAATCTTTGATGTCTGAGTTATACCCTTCAATTGTCAGAAATGACATTATTTGACTTCATGTGAATGTTATCAGCTATTCATTAAATCTTATCATTCTTACATAGTAGCTATATAGCTCTCTAATATCTTCAACAAGTTCTTGAACTGGTCAATTCAGATAAATAATGTCTTGAGTGATGACCTTTGTATGATATAATATTACGATTGACTAGATTTTGTCACAAATATGTGTGTATCTATCTGTATTGGTGAATATTTCAGGTGCTGTTTGCGGTTGGAAGGGATGCATGTACGACCAATATAGGCTTAGATAAAGTAGGAGTCGTAACAAACAAGTGAGATGTTTTTATTTATAAAGTGTTTACCAAATTAAAGCTGATTATCTGAAGTTTTAAAACCTATATGTCAAAAATGAGCAGGGGGAGGGGGGGACTGAGAGGCACTGACCTCAACAAAGAAATGCAAATAACGGACACAGTTTCTTTTTAAAGAGAAAAATTGCAATATTGTTTTATTATATGTTATGTCCACCCTATAGTACAAACATTATAAAGATTTTTAAAACATAGTTTTCTTTTATCGAAGATGGATATACAGGTTGTCTAAAGACCCTTTGGCACTTTGTGGTCATGGGTTTGAGCCTAGCTTGGTCCAAACACTTCATGTGCAAAAATGTGCCACTTAATTGCAGAAGGGTTAATTATTTTTTTGCATTCTGGAGTCTTCCTTCACCAATTAAACTGGATGCTTTATCATAGTAATAATAAAGACTTTAGTTGAGAAGGGAATTCATTTGAATTATTCAATTTACTCTCCTTTCACACAAAAATGTAAACTTCATTAAGAAAATGTTGACCTTTGTTAGTTGTCCCTATTTTAAATCCACTTAAAAAAATATAAATATCATTCCAACTGCAGATGTATTGTACAAGTTAGCCATTCGTACATGTGCACTGTATAACACTGGTTTTATTCTGTTTCAGGAATGGTTTCATTCCAGTTGATGATTGCGAACAAACAAACATATCAAATATTTATGCTATAGGTGATATTCTCGAGGGTAAACCAGAGTTAACACCTGTAGCAATACAGGCGGGTCAGTTGCTGGCCAAACGTCTCTATGGAAACAGTGCAGTCAAGGCGAGTGCTTAATAAATTATGGTGTAACTGAGTTTTTGTTTTGTTTTGTTTCATATTATACTGTGAAATCATTAATTCCCATTCTTTATTGCTCCAGGACATAATACAGAGACTTATTTCTGTTAAAAACCAATTTGAGTAAAAAAAAAAACAGCAATATTTTAAACTTCCGACTCATTATAATCCAAAGGAAGATGGAAGATTACATATAGCATCATTTAATTAAATAGGAAGATTTTATTTTTATTCATGAATCGTAACAAAATGTATACAATATGTAGAAAATATTGGATAACTTATAGCTTAGGAAGCGTAGGTCTTATGTTCTTGGTACAGGTAAATTGTATACAGTATGGATGTAACAACTTATGCCTGTGATCAGTTTGTGAAGGTTTTATTTCATTATTGAGGCTCCCCACAAAGTAAAAAAAAATATTCCTCCTGTAAATAAATTAGAGAAATGTTTGGGGTAACATGATGAGATGTTGCAAACAAAACTGGACGGCTACATAAAAGGTCAAGGCCTCATACAGACAATTGGAGGCTGCATATGTCCATATACTGCATTGTTGATTGTGTCAGGCCTGTAACTTCCAAGTTCATACACCAGTTTTCAATTAACTTAGAAGTATTCAACATAACTTGACGTTGTGTTGCGCGCAACACTTTGGTGACTACCTCAAAAGTCAAGGTCACCTACAGGACTCGTGGAGGCTGTGTATTTCCATATAGTTCATTGTTTGTTGTGTCATCACTGTAACTTCCAAATGCACTGACCGATTTTCAAATAACTTCCTAGAAGTGTTTAGCATAACATGACAAAGCCTCACTGGCAAAAATAATTGTCTATCCAACTTACCTGCCTCATTTTCTGAGATTCATTTTCAACATTTTTTTTGTATGTAAACAACTCGGTGCTTGAAAAAGTTACACATCCTCCCTTTCCAACATTTTTTATTGAATGCTTAAAATTGAAGAAAAATTAAGGTCAGTTACTTAAATCTCACTTGTCCTGACCAATGTTTTTGTCATGGCAACCAGACAAGTGGAATTTTCCAGCCCTGCAACTCTCACAAAATTGGCAGTAACAGCTAGAATCTACTTGAATTATTGTAGGTGACTTTGTATTGCATGGAAATATTTAATTCACTTGCTTCACTTCACTCATGATAATGTGGACAGGGACTAATTTCATTTCAGACTGACTACAAGAAAGTAGCCACCACTGTGTTCACACCCCTGGAATATGGCGCCATTGGTTATGCCGAGGAGGATGCTATTAAGGAATTTGGGGAAGAAAATATTGAGGTATTAACAAATCAATGTAGAATCATTTTTATTGAAAGTATCAAATTTGCCAAATGTTGTAGTCTAATATTTAAGGTTAACACATTGTAAAGTATTCATAAATGATATTAAACATGATTGTTTAGTAGAAAAAAAATAAAATGATTTATGAAGAGAAGACTTGTGTTGGTAAGCATATCTTGGATAATGACAGAACCATCTCCACTTTTGTACTTTATTTTCGGTTATATTTTGCTTGTCCGAAATATGCATTGAATATTCTCAGAATTATTTCCCCTTTACAGACACATTGAAGCTACTACTACTCAATAAAACACTTTAACCCTTTACTCCATAGATATGCGTTTTCCCACACCAATCACAGAAGGCCTTTGAAAAAAGTGCAGGAAGAGTTCAAATTGCTTGTAACACTGTCTTCCACTCTGTCGGTTAATATAAACATAATTCACCCCAATAAATCACAAGCCTTCTATATTAGAGGTGTCCAAAGGCGTCTATATTAGAGATGTCCAAAGGCGTCTATATTAGAGATTTCCAAAGGCGTCTATATTAGGTGTCCAAAGGTGTCTGTATGAAGTAAAGGGTTAAGGAGTATCTACTCAATAACACACTTCGGGGAGCATCTATCCTTCTACCAATAACCTTGTTTTAAATTAATACTACCTACACGGATAAAACTGATCTGTCACATCAGGATAGGATCTTTTTGCAGTGGGACTACTTAGGCCATAATAAATGAATTGCTAGATTATCATACCCACCCACCTCCTAATTTTCATGCATCCTGACTGTTCTTATTTTCATTAACCCTTTATTCTATATAGACCCCTTTGACACCTCTAATATAGAAGGTTTTTGAATTATTGGGTGAATTATGTTTATATTAACTTACAGAGTAGAAAACAGTGCAGGAAGTGTTTAGATTGCTCGTTACAATCTGAACTCTTCCTGCACTGTTTTCAATGGCCTTCTGTGATTGGTGTGGGAAAATGTCTATCTATGGAGTAAAGGGTAAAAATAAAAAAAAAATGAAAAAAAAATGGATGATAATCTAGCAATTAATTTATAATGGCCATACCTAAAGTAACAATATTGAGCATTTTCACTCTAATTGTTCATCATAATAGGGATCCATGTTTAGAAGTATGCATCTGTTTGAGGGAAAAATGAAGATCACACTGGGGCATCATATCCACAGATGCCAACTCCTCCGATTTTGGCGGAGTGAATCTGATTTTTGTATGAGAAATCCGCTCTCCGATTTTCCAAAAATTGTCTACGATTTTTTAAAAAAATTTCATGGGTAAAAGAAATAGTCAGCAACATTTACACTGACACCAGTTTTGATGTTCGGACATTTCCGTATACGCAACATCACCTCTAGAAGAAGCGCTATTAATTAGGTTATATTCTGAAAATACCCAAGTATTTACGAAAACAATATAGGATGATCCGGAAACCTTCAAATCCAATATGGCGGGTGCAACACCACCAAAGAAAAAAATGTACGAACATAAACAAACATTTATTAAAAATTAAAACAATGCATATCCTTGCTTTTCGACGTCGAGGATGGGCATGCATTATTGCATTCTGCAAGTTCAAAGCAGAAATTATGTTATCTCACAGTGGGATGGGTGATTTGAAAAAAAACATTGCTACAAAACAGCACATCACCCGCTCAACTTGTCAATCGTCATCAAAGAAAACATTGACAATGTTTGCGACAACTCGACCTATGGATGAGTCGGTAATTAAATCCCAATATAACTTAATTTGAATGTTCAATAAAGCCTCGCTTTTCATCAGTTTGCCAGCTTTTTTAATTTATTCCATAAAACTCGAGCACTCATTTCTCTTTTTCATCAGGTATTATGAAATAATTTTTAAGTGCTGAAATGCCATCTCAGAGCATCTACAATTTTAAAATTTTCTGCGGGAGAACCCCCAGACCCCACCCCCCCTCAATCTCTTTCTAACACACTCCTATTTTCAGTAATTAAGAGTTGGCATCTCTGGACAATACTAGGTGTCCCCCCCCCCCCCCTATATTTTTGGGGTGGCATATAGTAATAGCAGTATCTGTCCTTCCGTCCGGTATTTCATTTCCAGTCTGTATCTTTGTCATGCATAGATGGATTTTGTTGATACTTGATACACATGATCAACAAAACTTGACAACGTGTCATAAGTAAGACCCACACCCATACCTCAAAGGTCAAGGTCACAGTTTGAGTTTGTTTGAATACACTTTGAGTCTGTGTGATATTTCGTGTCCGTCCTTTTACTTTACCATACATGGATTTCAAAAACACTTGGCTCAATTTACCAACAATTGATCTGTAACTTTGTCTTACATTTAGGGATTTTGAAATAGCTTGACACAAGTAATCAACATGTCATGATGATGTTTCATCAGCTTTAACTGTTGAAATTACCAGACCATTACATCAGATGTCAAGGTCAAGGTTACACAAAGGTCAAGGTCACACTTTTATGTAAAAAACATGAAATTGCATGTCTAGTCTGAAACATCAGTCCATTACTCTTTATTTTCATGGATACATCGCTACCTATTATAACATAATTATATTGTTATTTTTCAACATTTTGGGGGCATGCGACACTTACCAGTGACATTTCTTGTTTTTTTCCTTTAAAAATAAAAAATTTCATGAAGAAAATGTCATATTAATGAACTGTTATAATTATAATTATAACTCTTTTTTTTTTTCTATAAAAAAAATAATTATGATAGTAAATGAAAAAAGAAGCAAGCAAATACAATTTTATTAATACATTAAGCAGATTCATTCTATATTTTTGCATACTTTTACATCTTCAAAAAAAAAAGATTTCAAGATCCAAATAAAACGTAAAGGTTGGGAATAAATTTTTGGGTTAATCCTTAACACAGATATTGTTTTTGGGTTGGTCGGGTAATCCATAACACAGATATTGTTTTTGGGTTGGTCGGGTAATCCATAACACAGATATTGTTTTTGGGTTGGTCGGGTAATCCTTAACCCAGATATTGTTTTTGGGTTGGTCGGGTAATCCATAACCCAGATATTTTTTTGGGTTGGTCGAGTAATCCTTAACACAGATATTGTTTTTTGGGATTGATCTGGTAATCCTTAACACAGATATGTTTTTTGGGTTGGTCGGGTAATCCTTAACACAGATATTGTTTTATGGTTGGTAGGGTAATCCTTAACACAGATATTGTTTTTTGGGGTTGGTCGGGTAATCCTAAACACAGATATTGTTGTTTGTGTTGGTCGGGTAATCCTTAATACAGATATTGTTTTTTGGATTGGTCGGGTAATCCTTAACACAGATATTGTTTTTTGGGTTGGTCGGGTAATCCTTAACACAGATATTGTTGTTTGTGTTGGTCGGATAATCCTTAACACAGATTTTGTTGTTTGGGTTGGTCGGGTTATCCTTAACACAGATATTGTTGTTTTTCTAACCTAAAGCATCTCTTAATGTCAGGATCATGAAATTAAATGAACAACATCAGAATATAATGAATGAGTGGAATTCTGTTTTAGATAAGTCTGTGGGAAAATATTGATGCTGATTTCATTTGTGAAATCTCACTTTAAAAGTCACCCGAATAAAATAGCTTTGTCTTAAAGACATATAAATCTTCCATTGATTTAACCCTTTACTCCATAGATACGCATTTTTTCACACCAATCCCAGAAGGCCTTTGAAAACAGTGCAGGAAGAGTTCAGGTTGCTCATAACACGCAATCTGAACACTTCCTGCACTGTTTTCCACTCTGTCAGTTAATATAAACATAATTCACCCAATAATTCAAAAGCCTTCTATATTAGAGGTGTCCAAAGGCATCAATACTAGGTGTCCAAAGGTGTCTATATGAAGTAAAGGGTTTAGACACATAGGGAGTCTATTTAAGGTAAAAATACTATTTCATGGCTTTATTACCAATTCAAAACATACATTCATGTACATACACATATATATGCTATATTTAGTCAATTACTGTTAAACTGTATTTTAATTTTGTTTTATTTTCAGGTTTTCCACTCTAATTTCCGTCCACTTGAATGGACTGTCCCACACAGAGAAGACAATGCATGCTATGCAAAACTTATTTGCCTTATTCCAGATGACGTAAGTGTAGATGCCGGGTTAAACATCTAATAGATTGTTTTGTGGTACATGTATTTGGTTCAGATGTTATCTAAGGTATTGTCTCAAAATCACCTACCTCAAACTTCTAATGGGTTCAAGCCTAGGTTGGTCTCACAACTTTATGTAAGAAAGTTTGCCAGTTGTTGCATAAGTAGTCTTTACACTTGGTATTAAAAGGTTAACTGTATTTTAAATTTTCATTCTTCAGAGTTATCTGGTCTGACATTTTGAAGAAAAACCTGCCAAAAAATCCTGAATACTTACGTGGCCATAACAGTGGCGGAGGATCAAACCCACGACCCTCAGATCATGGGCAGAGCCTCCGCTGGGATTCGCCAATGTCGCCAAATGTGAAGGAAATTTTTAATTTGCGAAAGATTTTCCTTTTTTGCGAAAGTGGTTGCGACAAGTTAATCAACAGCCAATTCTCGTATTCAAATTTTATAAAAAAAACTAACTGTAGAAATTATCTTGGCTAATCCATTTAACTGTCCCCTCATCCCAATAAACAACCATGACAATTAACAGATAAATCAGCACCCAGCTGTGATATCTCCCTCAGGCCATTGCACTGTCTCACATCATAAATTTCAACACACGTGTAAGATTACTTGGGCTTGGTGCTCTTTCACTAGACCACGTGCACCACATAATGGCATAGTGTTAGAGTGATTAATAATGAGTTTAAATCATACAAACTATTGATAGTTAAAGGGAGTATATTGGCACGTAACTCTCAAAATGGTGCCATAGGTAAACATAACTAAGATATACATAATTATAAAAAAAAAGGGGGTTTAATACCATAACAAAGTAAAACGATTCTGAAATAATAATAAGAGTGTATTTAAGTTGATATTGGATGAAGTTCATTTTCACCAGTTTATCACAGCTAAGACATTGTGGTAGTCCTGATTAGCAATTTGGATGGGGGTGGGGGTGTTAATTCAAGAGCTAATTATGTTTCTTCATGTATCTTTTACCAAATATTTGTCATACTGAAACAAATCTAATCAGTATGAGTAAAAACTCTTGAAAATATTTATTTCAGATGAGAGTGGTTGGTTTCCACGTACTTGGTCCCAATGCCGGGGAGATGACTCAGGGTTATGCTGTTGCCATGAAGCTTAATGCAACTAAGAAGGACTTTGATGACACCATAGGGATACACCCAACAAGTGCTGAGGTGTGTATTATATGTGTTCACTGCTTACCTGTACTGGTATCACATTTCAACATTCACATGTATGGGTATCACATTTCAGCATATGAAATTCATTTGTATGGGTATCACATTTCAGCATACATAATTCATGTGTATGGGTATCACCTTTCAGCATATATAATTCATGTATGTGAATATCACCTTTCAGCATATGTAATTCATATACATGTATATATTGGTATCACCTTTCATCATACATAATTCATGTATATATTGGTATCACCTTTCAGCATACATAATTCATGTATATTGGTATCACATTTCAGCATACATAATTCATGTGTGTGGTGATCACCTGTCAGCACACATAATTCACATATATGGGCAACACCTTTCACTATACATAATTCATGTGTAGGGGTATCACCTTTCAGCATATGGTATTCATGTAACATACATAATTCATGTGTATGGGTATCACCTTTCAACATACATAATTCATGTGTATGGGTATCACCTTTCAGCATACATAATTCATGTGTATGGGTATCACCTTTCATCATATGTAATTCATGTGTATGAGTATCACCTTTCAGCATACATAATTCATGTGTATGGGTATCACCTTTCAGCATACATAATTCATGTGTATGAGTATCACCTTTCATCAAATGTAATTCATGTGTATGGGTATCACCTTTCAGCATATGTAATTCATGTATATTGGTATCAAATTTCAGCATACATAATTCATGTATATTGGTATCACATTTCAGCATATGTAATTCATGTGTATACGTATCACCTTTCAACATACATAATCCATGTGTATGGGTATCATATATCAGGGTATGTAATTCATGTATATTGGTATCACCTTTCAATGTACATAATTCATGTTTATGGGTATCACCTTTCAACATATATAATTCATGTGTTTGGGTATCACATTTCAGCAAACATAATTTATGTATATGGGTATCACCTTTCAGCATACATAATTCATATGTAGAGTATCACCTTTCAGCATACATAATTCATGTGTATGGGTTTCACCTTTCAGCAAACATAATTCATGTTTATGGGTATCACCTTTCAGCATACATAATTCATGTATATTGGTATCACCTTTCAGCATACACAATTAATGTATATTGGTATCACATTTCAGCATACATAATTCATGTGTATGGGTATCACATTTCAGCATACATAATTCATATGTAGAGTATCACCTTTCAGCATACATAATTTATGTATATGGGTATCACCTTTCAGCATACATAATTCATATGTAGAGTGTCACCTTTCAGCATACATAATTTATGTGTATGGGTTTCACCTTTCAGCAAACATAATTCATGTGTATGGGTATCACCTTTCAGCATACATAATTCATATGTAGAGTATCACCTTTCAGCATACATAATTTATGTATATGGGTATCACCTTTCAGCATACATAATTCATATGTAGAGTGTCACCTTTCAGCATACATAATTTATGTGTATGGGTTTCACCTTTCAGCAAACATAATTAATGTGTATGGGTATCACATTTCAGCATACATAATTCATATGTAGAATATCACCTTTCAGCACACATAATTTATGTGTATGAGTATCACCTTTCAGCACACATAATTTATGTGTATGGGTATCACCTTTCAGCATATGTAATTCATGTGTATGGGTAGCATCTTTCAGCATATATGTAATTCACGTGTATGGGTATCACCTTTTAGCATATGTAATTCCTATATATGGGTACCACCTTTAAGTATATGTAATTCGCGTGTATTGGTATCACCTTTTAGCATATGTAATTCACGTGTATGGGTATCACCTTTCAGCATATGTAATTCACGCATATGGTTATCACCTTTTAGCATATGTAATTCACGTGTATGGGTATCACCTTTCAGCATATGTAATTCACGCATATGGTTATCACCTTTCAGCATATGTAATTCACGTATATGGGTATAACCTTTCAGCATTTACAATTTAATCTCATATAACTGTTTCTATTTCTTTCTCTCTTAAGAATATTTTGAATCTTCTTACGCATGTTTAAAGAAGGTTAACTTGATCTAAGAATGAGGGGTGGGATTGGGGGTGGGGGACAGATCCCTAACTTTTGGCTCACCATGCTTCATATTATGATACAGGGCTCATAATTCTATTTGTAATTAAGTCTTTGAAGCCTTTGGCGCAATACAGGTTTTTTTTACCAATTGTTTCAACTTTTCCCCTCTTGGGTCAGGTAATAGAATATAATTGTGAGTATTTTATTTAAAAAATATCAGCATCAATATATATTTATATACATTATAATTCTCTATGTTCAGGTATTCACAGTCCTTGATGTGACCAAGAGGAGCGGTGGAGACGTCTCGCAGTCTGGCTGCTGAGGTTAAACCCTGCTGCTGAACTAACTTACTTGAGACTCGCGCACAGTCAACTCTAAATCTCATCAGGATAAGAATATCGCCAACACAGACAAACACTTTGTAATTTTCAGTGCTTATTGAAATTTAAAATGAAATTTTACTCAAAGAAAACGTTACAGTTTGGAGAAGATCTAATTGTTTTCATATTTTGAATATTGACGTTTTGAATCCATTCTACTTATTTATATACAACGTAGATCAGCCATTTAAAAATTAACAAATCTGAAGAGGACCAGTGAACTTTAGTGTGTTGTCCTTGCAGATAGTGTTGGTATATGTATATAAAAAAGTAAGTTGACAGTGAAAGTAAAGATGTGTTAATGAGAATCCATATTCATGTAAACATTTCTGTGTTGGCTATTGACTGGTTGTGTACTGATTTATAGAAGTTGGACTGGTAACAGTTTTTAAGTGGTATCAGCAGTGGGGTTATACCTGCATTTGTGTGAAACAGACTATATTTAGCATGCTGTGTCATGCTTGTATGATGGACTGGTCTGCAAACTCATTCAGAGATGGACTGGTCCTGATGTAAATATAGACTGATTCACAAATCAACAACAATGTAAATAAATGTAAATAAATGGGTTACCATAATAATGGTAACTGAAAATTAAAAAAAAAACACAAAATATCTCTGCATGAGTGCATATTAAAGACAGCAATAAATGACAAACATGATATTTTACAAATTCCTTAAAACATGTTTTGTTATACTTCTTTTTTTTTACGAATTTATAATCTTTAATAAATTATTTGAATTATGTAAACTTACTCGTGCAAAACATTTACATAAATTAAAGAAATTTTTTGTAACTGTCAGTTTTTTCCTTCCTGAGAGTAAGCGGTGTGTTAACTAAGTAACAACAAAAACAAATAAATATGAATTACTTCATTATTTATGATTAAGTAAGGTGAGGGATGAATTTAAAGGGAGTATATCAGGAACACATGCTATAAAATGTCTAAAAAAATTAAACAATTATTAAAATGTATAAAAAGGCATATGAATTGGAGTGGTAAACTTGGAACCAAATCCCCATTCTAAAAATAGACAAAACTTAAATACATTTTGACGATCTTCGCATGGCCATTCAGACTCAATCATTTTTATCTGTATAATAGATCAAACAGAAATCAAAATGAAATCGTGTGACTCGTATAATGTGTTACAAAATATGTTTCAATTTAAGCGGGAAAATCTATTTTAGTCGTAACCTATGCACATAGCGGAAGATAGGAATTTCCTTTTCAATATATCATTTTGGCAACGCGGGATCAGTGAGTATATATAGCGTGTTGTATTGAGAAAAACTGATGGAATGTCATTAAAAGGATTTTAATCTTACTTGGATGCATAGACCAAAAAGAAGTTTTTTTGTAAATAATTGAAATTTGAAGAAAAAACACCCTGACATATTGCTTTTAAATAACAAGATATCTCTGATATGCAGGAGACATTATTTTGTATCTGATTCATATAACAGCAAACGCTATTTGCTGACTAAAGTGTAAAAATGATATTGAGGGTTCAGAGATCATGTTAACCCTTTGCTCTATAAGCATTTTCTTGGACTCTTCCAAATTGAAAGCATTAATTCACCACATATCGGCAACAGGTGAATTATGTTTATATTAACTGACAGAGTGGAAAACTGCTCGTTACGAGCAATCTGAACTCTTCCCGCACTGTTTTCAAAAGTATTCTGTGATTGCTGCGGGAAAATGCGTATCTATGGAGTATAGGGTTAAAACCTGCTAATCTTGTCTAAAAAAATTCCTATAGAACATAATATGTGTATATATATTGTTTGTTGTTTATTTTTCAGTAAAAATGTACACAGCATTGTGTGATAATCATATCTATATTTACAAACTGTTTTTGTCATGTTCCTATAACTCATAAAACTGAGCAGCTCAGGTACATGAAAATAGGATTTAACAAACATGTATTAAGTAAAAAATGCTTCTTCATTGGTAGATACATAAACATTGTATATAATATGAATATAGGCACTGTGTACTATGTAACAGGGAAAGATACATATACATTGGTAGATACATGTACATATACATTGTATATAATATGAATTTAGGCACTGTGTAATATGTAACAGGGAAAGACTTAAGAACTGGAAAACAAGGGTGGTATTCACCAACCATTGGTAGATACATATACATTGTATATAATATGAATTTAGGCACTGTGTACTATGTAACAGGGAAAGACTAAAGAACTGGAAAACAAGGGTGGTATTCACCAACCATTCTTAAAAATATACCTAGACTTGAACTCGAGAATTAATTTTGAAAAACATTCTTAGAGACCATTTGCTGAGATAAAAATTTGCAAGCATAAAAGACACCTAATATATAGTCGAAGTATATCTCCTCATCATTCTATATGATATGGTAAACTAGATATCTAAGGTTGAAATTTGGATTTTCAAGCTAAAGTCTAAAAATAGTCTAAAGAATGGTTGGTGAATACACCCCAGTTTACTATCATACATGACTGCTTTCTGTAACATTGAACGTAACATCTGAATCTGAATATATTATATGTTGATGAGTTACACCTTGCTTTTAAGGGAGTATATAGGGAAAAAAGCTATAAATGTCTTGTAAATTAAATTAATTATTAAAATTGATAAAAAGCATCTCATTATCATTAATAAATAAAATCTGAATGGTTTGGTATTTCAAATCTACTAAAATGTGCCAAGTTCATATTTATATTTGGGAAGGTAAACTTGAAATGAAATTCCCATTCTAAAATTAGCCAGTTTTATTTATTTTTTTAATCCTGATATACTCCCTTTAAAAGCAAATACAGCCTTTTCAGTATCATTAGTTCTACTGTAACCATCTAGTTATTGATTCTGTTTTCTGGAAGTGCTCTGTGCTCATGTAATTCTATATTGTTTCTTTCATTTTTGGAAGAAACTGTCTCAATGTTTCATGAACATTATGATATTAAGTTTAAAATGGTAAAAAAAATAAAAATTTGATTCATAAAAACTATACAGATTTCTTCATTTCTATTCAAGTTCCAGAAAAAGCATTTATTTCTGAACATTTGACTCAGTTATGGCTCACACTGTGCAGTTTCCATCTTAGTTTTCACTACATTGTATGTGTGTGTGGTTAGGACACACAGCAATTTTGATAAATTTTAACATATAACTATTTCTGAAAATGACATATATATATAGATGATGCAACTATAAATGTGATGCCATTTTCAACACATTTCAGGTTATATCCAGTTTTATTGGTGGAGGAAGACCTCAGAATTAATCTGAGTAGAACCGCCATCCTTCCATAAGTAACGAAGTTTTTGGAGCGAACAGGACTATTAACCTATGACATTAGCAGTAAGTGGTTTTGAAATGATGCCTTAGACCACTCAGCCACTGAGTAGAAATACTCCAGTTAGTGTGCTGAAGGATGCTTGTAAATAGTAAAAAAAATTGGTCAGACATTTCACATATCCATAGTTATATACTGGGTATGTCAAAAAATGTAACAAACGTTTTATTTTTATCAGTTTTTCTTGATATGACAGAAAAGAAACACGGAAATATCAATTTGTATATTTGTAAAAAAAAATCATATTTTCAAAATGAGCAAGCTAACCCTAGTTGTTGTTTTTTCAGTTCATCTGTGTAATATAATGCTCTATTGCTAAATGTTGAAACTGCTTCATGAAAATCAAATGGGAATAGCCAAAACAAAGGCTAGGGCAAATGAGTCAATGTATTGGCCTAGAATGAAATATGATATTGAAAGAATATGCTCGAAATGCACTACATGTATCAAATTCAAGAGAAAAAATCAAAAGGAACCACTCAAACAATACTCTGTTCCAGAACGACTATATAAAAAATAGGGGGTCGATCTGTGTGAATATATAAATAAGACTATGTCTTAGTTGTTGACTATTTCTCAAAGTTTGTTGAAATTAGAAAGCTAAATAGAAAAACAGCAAAGTCGGTACAAAGAGAGTTGTTAGCAATTTTTGCAGTACATGGAATTCCTGAAGAAATAATTGCCAACAATATGCCATTCAATAGCAGAGAATTCAGACATTTTGCTAATGAAAACAAGTTCAAGATAACTACGACAAGACCCACACACAGTCAAAGTAACGGGCTTGCCGAGATAACAATACAAACTGAAAAAGCTTATGAAGAGGGCAAAGATGAAAGTATCGCACTACTAGAACACAGAAATACACTAATAACTGGATGCGTATATTCACCAGTGCAATTATTATTTAATAGAAGGTAACGAGATAAAATGCCTACGAAATCATCATTGTCAGAAATGTCAGAAATTCCGCGCAATGATCGTGACCAATTACTCAAAAAGCAAGAAAGACAAAAATATTTCTATGACGAAGGTGCCAAAAATCTCAAACTTCTGAACGATGGTGACTGTACGTTATTGGAGAGATAGAACGTGGGAACCAGCTGTGATTGACAGCAAACATTCACACAACTTAGAAATAATCGTCAGCATTTACAGCATACCAATGAACAAACTGTAATCAATGAGGATGATTATAATTGCGATTTGCTCAATAAACGTGATGCAACAGCCACAGAGGGCAATTCATCAAGCTACAGTGATAGCACCCACTCACAGGCTACTTCAAGGTCACTACGCACCAGAGACACAATTATAAGACCAGCAAGATACAGGGATAATAACTTTGTGAAGTGATTAAAAATATGTATTACTTGTATGCATGTGTTCTAATGGTAAAGACCAGACAGTTTGAGAGTTAATGTGCTAGCAACCTCTTAACTCTAGAAAGTATATGTTGACAGCATAACCTCAGTAGAGTAAAGTATTAAAATAGAATTATGAAAATCATATATCATACTTTCTTTAAAAATTATTTCAAAAATGTATTTGCTGATTAAGCTAGCATTAACTATGCAAGTATTGAGGTTTTTCCTGTTAATTATGTTATACATGTTATAAAAAAGTATTTTCTCTTAGAAAGGGAGATGTAATATAATGCTTTATTGATAATCATTAGCTCCGCCTCTCTAACTGTCAGTCATTATACTCTCTGCATGTGCCACTTTGATAGCACGTATAATCAGTTCTTAGTTTAAGCGTTCAGTAGTAAACATCATATACACACCGCTGACTCTTGTGTTATATTAACGCCCACACAATAAAGAACATAACAATCTGAGTAAAGATGTTTTTGTTCAATAAGGTAACATGTATAGGATAAAAAATATAATAAAAAAAGTTAATAATATTAAAGTAAATATTTAACATAAAATTGGACAAAACGTGTAAGAGTTAAATGTCGCTTCGTCCATCTGTTTCAAAAATAATACAAATGATTAACAACATCATATGGAAGATATACAGTCAAAATTAGCCATTTAGAACTCTCATATTTGAAGCTCTGTCTTGATTGCTATATGTTACTCCTGATATATCAATTTTTAACAATCGTATTTATGCACCAATTCGAACCCTTTCTCAGTTCAACTTCCATTGATATTCGCTCGTTATATTACACTGAGACTGCATGAAGATGAAACCCGAGTCCTCTAATTGGTCACTACGTGTATCTGAATAAGTTATTACTCATTTATTTTAATTCTATTGCAAAGAAGCGAAAAGCTTTATATGAACCACTCTCGAGTCCGCTTCCTAAGCGAACCATTACTGACTGTTGCTTTTTAGAGGCATTAGGTCGAGCTGGAGATTGAACCCGCAGCCTATGTCTGAAGCGGCCAACACTATATCCAACACACTGCCGACCGGCATTCGGAACACCTCGCTCAATTCTCCGAATTGCCTCGGAAGCACAAAAGATACTAGTCTGGGACCCTGCCCAACTTCATACACGTAGCTAGTGACTTAATTAATCGCAGAGACTGGCGGGCTAATATCAATATGTTATACACGGCTGAAATTTCGGGCGGCAACTTTAGTATTTATTTAACAACTCATTTGCCTGAATTTATTATAATTTTGGAACCAGAGTAAAGCTGATATGAATATTGAATAGTTTTAATTACCAGTTATTTAAAAAAAAATTTGTCTGGATTTAAATTAGATTCATTACGGATTGAAAATGATTATATTGGCACATTACCGTCAATTCCCTGTTCAAAATAAACACACCCAGCATGATGATACACTTAAAAATAGAGATATACGCGTCTAAAGTGTTTAACTGTATAACCTCTTTATTACAAACATCGGGTTTCTGAAGCCACGTTTTTGTTTTTGTTTACATTCACCATTTTCAACGAACCGCTTTCGGGTTTCCGATCAATCATCGGATAACATCGTGAAGACTCGTTCCCGATCTCGTTTTCGAGGGTTTGTCCGGGAAGCTTACGGAGTTCAATGTAAACATTGCCTAATACTTTATTGCGGGGGGGGGGGGGGGGGGGGGGGGGTATTAAAGTTTTGGCCAATATTCAATTACTGTTAATTTGATTATTTCTAAGTAAATAAAGGTTATACGTCATTTTGTGCACACTGCATACAGGAAAGTCTGGATTGACAACATGTTTGTGTTACTTGCCAATATAATCCCTTTAAGATTTCATTTTTAACAAAAAAACGGTAGTGTTCATGATTTAACAAATACATTTTACTTGAACAACACACCATAGAAATAAAAAAAAATACGTAGAAAGCTGAAGACGTAAGATTTACATCGGTGGCGAAAATTTAAAGTAGTTTTTTTTCTTATGTGAGCTAAAAATGAGAAAATGATAACAAAAAATAAATGTAAGCGTAAAGATCTTCATTTCTTTAAATTCAAAAGAAAAAAAATCACTTAAAGTTACAATCAATCCTTTCTTTTGATATCAAGTCACCAAAATATGCTGCTTGTCTCAGGAGGAGATGTGATTTCGGGGATTTTTTTAAAATGCCAAATGTATGGGGTGCCGTTTTACTATTTAACCTCAATAAGTGATATCACTCATTCGAATAGATGATATCACTCATTTGTATCAAATGAGTGATATTACTTATTCGAATGAGTAATATCACTTATTTGAAGGAGTGATATCACCTATTCGAATAAGTGATATCAATTATTAAGGTTAAATAGTAAAACGGCACCCCATACAAATGTGCCACCTGCAATTAGACAAGTGCCTGTAGTTGCCTAGTTTTGTTTATATGTCTCTGGTGTAGCACCGTCTGTACAGGAAATGTTTCACTACAATATACCGCTGCTTGAGAAATTTGAATCGAAACGAAACATGTAAAAATCACAGCTTGGGGAGTGGATAATAACGTTTGATGGGAGTTATTATCCACTCCCCAAGCTCCTGTGGTAAAAATTGCGCAAAAAAACTTAGCCATTACATATTAATTGACCATTACATATTATTAAATGAATGAACATAAGTAAAAGTCGATTTTAGTATTGCCGTTACTCCCCCGAAGCATCGGTCGTCTTCCAGATCAGTAATTTATAAAGAATACGAAGTGGATATCGTCTGTTGGCGAGGGATCATATTTTCCTTTGACGGATCTAATCTTTATAAAAAAAAACAAAAACAAACAAACAAACGGCGCCGCTGTTTTTCTACTGAGAAATATATGTGCCCGTTTCAGATTTTGTATTGTGACCCCTAAGTCCGTCCCCTCTAAACTAAAATCCTGGATCCGCCCCTGTTTTCTGTGATATTAATGTCATTGACTTGTTCCCACAAGAAAAATTTTCAAGAGATAATTTAAGAAGGTCTATGGCGGGTTTACTCTTTAGATAAACGGCGCACCAATCCCCCCAAACTCCCATCATTTATCATCATTCACAATATTTCTACTGAAATGTGTGCCCGTTCAGATTGTATGTTGCGCCCTCAGTGGCGTAGCTGCCTTTACGCTATAACGCCCGGGCTTGCACATATTTATGCGTACGCATCATTATATCTCCTGAAAATACCCCCCCCCCCCCCCCCCCCCCCCCCCCCCCAACCCCAAGAAACGCAGGAAACGCAATCTGAAAGTCTTTTTTTCTGCTAGGGCATGCCCCCAGACCCCGCTATAATCTGTAAGGCACATCATTTTAGGGTCAGCTACGCCACTGGCCCTTTAAATGGAAATCCTGGATCCGCCCCTGGTACTGACAGTTTTATTTGCACTGACCTAAATAACATTTTGTCAAGACAGATAAAATGTATTACACATGTATTAGGCTGTATATACTAATATTCTCGTTATTTCTTTTAGGGAATTAACAACAACTAAAACTTCGAAAAATGTGTTTGCATCAAATCCACCCCGATACCCACCCGCGCCCCTTCAAAAGCCACGAGCAATAGTGGTGATGCGGCATAGGCTCCACACACTTATTTAAAGTGTATTTACACACTGGTTATAAATAAACGTTAGATACCAAGGCCGTTCCCATTTCGTGCGCTATAAAACGTGTTGATAATCAATAGACTGCATTTCAAACATGGCGGATAAAAAGGAACCTGGTATGTTGATTTAATCTTTGTAGTTACTATCAATTCAGTTGAAACATATTGCATCCATTTTTATCTACCTCTGATGGTCTCAGTAGGGCTGACCAACAAGTTTTGCGCTAAACCCTTCGATACAAAATCTGAGCATAACCAGCCTCCTTGCGTAAAATATGGCAAACTTTATGTTTGTGCCGTGCTGTGTTCGAAGTAAGACCTCCAGGTGAGAGGTATAAATATACATAATTTGTAACGACACCTTAGACCACCAGGGTCAAGGGGGAGCCCATTAATAATCGTATTACGGGGTGTAAAAATGGGGGGTGGGGGTGGGGGGAGGGCTCTGCTCTTTGTTGGACCTGAGGATAGAGATGACATATAATGAACTCCAAGTTTATATTTATATATCTTAAACTTTATTTACTCCTTGCACAGACAGATGTTAAAAACAGACTGCCGTACAAGGGAAACTTTTGAGTTTTGTACTCTATCCTCGGCGTGATGTATTAACCAATCAGAATCGAGAAAACCAGGTGGCCCCGGAATAAGAATATTTTAGGGGTTTAACAAACTTGGTGCGCATGGGTTTTACGCAGACTTAGCCAGAAGAATTTGCGCCAAGCGTGTGTTTTTCCAAAAATTTAGTGAATAAAGAAACTTGCGAACCTTTAACCAGCTTAAAAAGATAGGATGATAAGTATCCCTTTATGACTTGTCACTAAGTAGATTCAATGCTTAACAATCAATTAAGCTAGTTGTCACAGGAATCACTTAGACATTTCAAAGTCTGAGAAGATAATATCTTAACTAATATATATAAAAAATGTTAAAACTTAAATATTTATTTTATTTTATTAACTTCCATATTTCTTTGTTTAATTTAAGCAAAAATATAAATTTATTAAGGTTTTATTTAGAAAAATTGAAGAAATTTGAAGAAAAAGTATTATCCCAAAATGGCCTAAAATGTACTCTATAATAACACTTTCCGCTATAAGACTTTGGTCCCCAAAGTTTAAAAAGGTACTTTAGTTCACAAAATAGAAGTATTATGTTCACAAAATAAAAGTATTCCACCAAATGACCTAGAAAAAGGTGTGGAAAAGTATAACCCCAAAATGGCCTAAAATGTACTCTATAATAACCGTATAACACCCGTCTCTGGATATTGATCCTGCATGGGCGGTCAGCTTATTTTGATGAAAACAAAACACACACAACATGGACCACTACATCATACATCAATATAGACAATATGTCAAGATTAGCACCGGCCTCTCATTTTACGGTGTATATAGATGTTAAAACGTGATTTGTTATATGTGCTGTTCTGTAAGGTTATCTGTAAATATGCATATATATAAACAGCAAGTGATATAAATTGTGATGAATTAGTTTAAAATATGTATCGATATGTTTTACATGCAAATATAGTCTCTTATAAATATTTATAGAATGGCATTGCTAATTGTTAAATATAATGTTTTATTTAATGTATATACTGTGTATTAATCATGATGAGACTTAAATAAAGAAATATCTATCTATCAAAAAACAGTCCGTTTAAATTAAAGCCCAAACTGCCATAAAGGCCGCCAGAGGGCTGTGGGGCAGGTTTTATATAACTCAGTACATGCTTCTAATCGGAGAACCCCTTTTCAAAATTTCACAGTCATCAGTAAATTGTTTTTGTTATAATGTTGCATACTACTAGATTAGTGTTAATATATTTAATTAACTGCTTACTCGAGTGTAAAAGAACATGACATACGACCGGAAATATTTCGAACTTTTGCGGATGATAACTGAAATTATATACTAAATTATTAACGTTATTCAAATGAGCAGGTCTGTTTCAGGCATTAGCGATAATAGCGAGTTTAAATACTTGTTACTGACGATAAACAGCGGCATTATGCACTTAATATGTATGGAAGGGTATCACCGCTATAATTCTTAGTCTGAAATTTGTCGTTTGTTCTTTGTGCAATAGGTGTAAATGTTTCTTTCTTCTTAGTTCTTTGTGGGAAATGAAACATTACACCTTTGGGGGTGGGGGTGGGGGGGGGGCGATCTTACAACTTAGGCAAATCACGCTCGAAGTCTTCCTGGTTAGAACCAGTACTAAGCATTTGCGGAAAAGTGTCTTGCTCAAGGACACCACACATAGCCGTGGCGGAGGATCGAACCCACAACCCTCCGATCGTGGTTTCGGTGCTCAACCTCTGGACCACGTGTGTGGGTGGATGGAGGGGTGTATAATGGAAAACACACCTTAAGTTATGTGTCTCTCTTTCTTTGTCAGCAGTTACTTGTAGCATTCCCGTGGTTGCATAGATTAAAGAACTCGAATTTTCAAACACACATTTTTTATTCAGCAATATTTTACAAGTCTGTGTTTTAATATAAAATCAAGTTCCATAAATTTTAAATATACACAAAGTTCTGAAATTAAACAACTAGTCTCCTAGATGTAACCGGCATCCTTCACTCTCAACGTTCCCGCTCAGCGTTCCCGCTCCCTCCTCCTCGATCTCAGCGTTTCCGCTCTCTCCTCCTCGATCTCAGCGTTTCCGCTCTCTCCTCCTCGATCTCAGCGTTTCCGCTCTCTCCTCGATCTCAGCGTTCCCGCTCCCTCCTCCTCGATCTCAGCGTTTCCGCTCTCTCCTCGATCTCAGCGATCCCTCTCCATCTCTATCTCAGCGTTTCCGCTCTATCTCCATCTCAGCATTTCCGCTGTATCTCTCCTTAATACTAAAGTTCTCGAGTTTATGTAGGTTCGAGGAAACAGACAACGCAATTAAAAGCTGATACAATCTTGGTGAAACAAGCATGTGGTAAAATATAAGAAACAAACATAATGACAAAAACATAATATAAGTATTGTGTAATGCACAGCATAAACAACCCAATCAACCTAATTATGGTATCTTTAATTGGTTTTTCAATCTGTTTAGACAATTAACGTACAATGACTATATAAGTAAATGCCGAGGTAATTGATTTTGCATATTCAGTTGTTTCATCGGGGAACCATTTAATACCCATATTATGCAGATAATGACTACACCGCACCAACATTATGAAATATATATCGTAACAATTTAAGTAACCTCATTCTTTAACTTGTAAATAAAGTAATTAAGTTTTGCTTATCAACCTATGTATACAACAGAGGGACAATTACTAATTAAGACAATGCCGAAATAATTGATTTTACATATTCAGTTGGTTCACCAGTGAATCTTTGAATGAATACATGGTGGACATAATGACTCAAACATACCAATATTGTGAAATGCACATCATAGACAAGGTGAATAGCCTCATTCTTTAACAAATGATAATTAAGCCATGCTGAGATAATGGACTTCATATATCCTGGATGTTACCCTTAAATTCTTGATCACCTGTTAGATTGAGAGTTTTGATCTGCTTTATAATAAACATTGTAATTTTATAATATATGCAGAAGTCATTATCTCTAATGAGGCATTACCTGTACCGAGATCATAGCTCAGAGGTCACTATGTTACATCCTGTGTTCTTTACATCCGTGATAATGCATAATATACGTGTAGTACGGCATGTTTAATAAATTTTCGGCTAACCTTCTAGCATATTATAGTCAGTCACTCAGTTATTATCACATTTTTATCAAATTAGTTTAATAGTTTGATATTGGAACCATGATATATATATATATATATATATATATATATATATATAGCACCTAGCTGCAATGCAAACCATAGATACAATATCAAGACCTCTGCCAAACTTATAAATTTGGTGTCGACAAGGATTTATATACTATGGAATTACATGCAACACATCTGGACAGGGTGGACAAATTTACATACATGAACTGATAGCTTTATATAAGTAGGATCCAGTTAAGGATTCATGACTTTTCACATGATATATAAAGGACAGATTTATAAACCGGTTGGATCGTATAGATACAGTGAATTCATATATATATATTTAATTTCATAAAGGGAGACAACAACGGTTTTTACGATTTTTGGGATCTTTTCAGATGCCCATTCACAATGCATGATTAAGAAAGCTACAATGGGCATACTCTTGTGAGATGTCCAGATGACAGTCGGGATGGTGGTGGGGGTGGAGGGGGTTGGAGGGGGGGTGGGAGTACTTACTTAGCGAGATGAAGTGCATTCACTAAAACCAAATGTATGTTAAAATTTATGGTACTCCTTTTGACTGGGTGTATACAATTAGCGAGTGACAGGGTGATAAATTCCGGAGACTTTTACATGTTGATAATTAACCAAATGTACGCATTCAGAGATGCAGTCCTGGCTTATGTTATTTTAATGGTCCAGGTGTGACTATATAGGATTCCAGCGAGGCATTTAAATAGGACAAGTTAGATGGGGAGAGGGGAGTTTACTTTGGTATGCAAGAGGTTATAAATCATAGGATACTTTGGAAAGTTGAAGGAGAGGGGGGGGGGGGGGGGGGTGTTGATGGAGATAATGGTTGATGTTTAAATAGGAACTGATACAAAAAATGGGAGCGTTCTTTCAACTAGGTTTAGAATAAATGTATCTGTGTTAATAGAATTCATTAAAGTTTAAAAGACAGTTGTAAAAATGTAATAAATAAATATATATATAGAAAATCCTGCTTTATGTGTTAATGATGTGCAATGGTGAAACATGTATAAGGGGTTAGAAAAATGGTACAGTGTGACCAAGGATCGACCCCGGAACGTCGTGGCGAAGTACCAAAAGTAACAAGTAAGTGGATTTATTGCCGATTTAAACTTTTCAACTAGCGAGCTTTGTAATTTAATATATTACTGGGTGTGAAAATCTAAAAAATTAACAAATGGCAGAAATTAATATCACGGAAGTGTTTCGCAACTTAACACATGAAGTGGTGAATATTAAAGAAAGCTTGTTACCGAAATCTAATTATTTGGCGGCTGAAAATAACGCGAAGTACTTGCAAAAAATTGATGGAACAGATGCAAAATTATTCAAAGAATGGGTTAATGAGATAGAAAAAAATAGTTTTATAAATAGTTATGGAAATGAGAAAAAAATAATGCTTATGTATCGGAATAGTGACGGTTTATTATCACAATTTATTAGAAGATATCTGAATAATCAAGAAAACAAAACTTTTGAAGATATGAGATTAGAATTAGTCACGATATGGCGAAGTTCCAAATAAGTCTCACGCATTAATGCTATTAGGTAAAATCAAACAAAAACATGATGAAAATTTATAATTATTTGCTGAAAGAATATTTAACTTATCAGAGGAATCTTATGTAGATCGAGGAGATAATAGTGAATTTGTTAAGAGACAGTTTGTAGAATTTTTTACAAAAGGCATATTAGATGAATCTATAAAACTTAGATTAATGAGAGAAGGCCCGAACAATTTAGATGACGCAGTAAAAAATAGCTATTCGGGAACATAATTTAAGAAAACGCATTAATTTTAGATCAGGAATTAAAGAGAACAATGATCACAAAAAATGCAGATAAATTATAAATCATGAAAGAAATGTCAAAAATGCAGGAGAAAATTAATGGTCACCTGACTAGATTTTGTAAGGCACGCGTCGCGGAAGATAAATGCAGTTATTAGTAAACCACGAAATGACAGGAATAAAACTGTATGTTGGGTTTGCAATAAAATAGGGCACATTTGGAGAGATTGTCAATTCAACAATAACAGGTCTTAATAATGGGAATAGGGATAGTACGCGCAGAAATGACAGAACAAATAATCGGCATAGAATTGATAAAAGACAGGGAAACTGCCAATCCCGGGACATAGACTCGGTAGTGATGACTCTGGAAAGAAAAATGAAAAATCGCCCACTTACAAAATCTCATTATCCGGGAATGCGAATTCTTGTTTACTTGATGTAGGAAAGAATCGTTTAAGATGTTTAGTAGATAAAGGTGCCATGGTTAGTTTAATGCATTACAAAATATACAAAGAATTGAAGAATAAACCGAGATTAGAAAACAAATTGGCAAACTTACAATCCGTCGATGGTAGCTTATTAAATGTGTTAGGTAGAATAAATTTGAAATTTGCGATGAAGGAAGAGAAAATTAAACATTCGTTTTATGTGTCAGACATGAATAAAAATGTAATATTAGGGCAGGATTTTTTGTATGAAAATGGAGTCAGATTATATTATGATTTAGGATGTTTACGTATAAGGAAGTAAGTGATATACACATAAGTTCAGTTGTAAGAGTAGATAGAAAGGTTACTTTAAAGCCGAATTCAATGTTAGTTTGTACAGGTAGAATTAAGAAGAATTCAAGTATTTTAGAAAATAAAAGTTATGTTATTGACAGGTGTGAGACAGGTCACATGAGTAATCGATCTGAAATAGTTATTGTAGATTCAGTAATTAAACGAAACAAAGCAGGAAAATGACCAATTGTTATAGTTAATGATGGAAACCAAACTCAGAGTATAAAAAAGGGTACAATAATAGCACGCTTAAATGAAATATCAAAAGTATGTGCAGTCAGTTAAACACAGTTCTCGAAAAAGGCAAATAATCAGTCCAAATAGTCAACTGATGACATTTTCACGCAAATAAGCGCGCCTGAGGAGCATAAAGAAAAAATAGCGGAACTTTTATATAGAAATCAAAGTACCATATCAGTATCAGAGACTGATGTTGAAAAAAAAGAGATCTTTTACAAATGCGAATAGACACAGGAACTAGTGATCCTGTTAAAGTAAGACCATATAGAATACCATTAAATGACTTAAAATATGTAAATCAAGCAGTAGACGAACTTTTAGCTGCTGGTATAATCGCGTAGTCCGTACTCCGCTCCACTTCTGCTGGTAAGCAAAACAGATAGTAATGAGAAGCGAATGTGTATAGACTTTCGTGGTCTAAATAAGGTAGTAAAAAGTTATGTTAAGTTCCGTTACCCAAAAATTGATTCAGTGTTAGACAAATTAGTTAATAACGCCATATTCTTCTTACGCAGTGTTTTTTTCTGTGTATGTATACATCCAAGAATAGAGAAAAACAGCATTCAGCACACCTAAAGGTCTTATGGAATGGAATCGGGCTCCATTTGGTCTCAAAACATCAGCGAGCTATTTCTCAGAAGTTATGACGCGCGCGCTGAACGGATTAGAATATTGTGCGATCCCACATTTGGATGGCATAATAATTTTAATAAGCTATTGAAAAGCATTTAGTACACTTGCAAGTGGTGCTAGACTGGTTAAAAGAACATAAATGCAAAATGAAATTAAGTAAGTGCCATTTTATGAAACCTGAGACTAAGCACTTTGGGTTTATTGTTAACAAAGATGGAATTAAACCAGATGTACAAAAAGTACAAACGATACAAGGGTTAGCTCCACCCACTACAATCAAAACAGTCTGTAGTTTTGTAGCTATGCTTGGCTATTATAGACGATTTGTACCAAATTTCAGCTGAATAGCAGAACCACTTATTAATCTGACAAGAAATAATGCTAGTTTTAGATGGGTTGATAATTGTCAATTTGCATTCGAAACATTAAAATCAAGTTTAGCAGAAGCTCCATTATTAGTTTATCCCGACATGAATAAGAGATTCATTTTGTATACTGACGCTAGTGAAAAATCGACGGGAGGTGTGTTATGTCAAGAAGATAAAGATGAAACGGGAAAAGATGTAAAAAAACCCGTATATTTTCTATCTCACAAATTATCGTGTACACAAATCAAATGGCCGATTATTGAAAAGGAGATGTTTGCAGTAGTTTACGCTGTGACACACTTTCATCATTATTTACATGGGTCTAAGATACTGATTTACACTGACCACAGACCACTGTAATATATTCTTGAGAAACAGCAATTTAATAACCGTAAGGTAGCGATGTGGGGGTTGCTTATTCAGTGATATGATGTAGAGATAAAAAAACATCTCAGGGAAAGACAATATTGTAAGTGATCTATTATCACGAATACCGGAAGGGAGTTCTCAAGATAATGAAACCGAGGAACTGTCCTCAGAAATAGGTGTAGGCGATAGAGCTTTCTTAGTAAATACAATAGATGGGAAGACTAGAGAAAGTATAAACCCTGTAAATTTGAAGAAAGTAGATTTACCGAAAGTTAGAGATTCTAGCGGTGGGCTAGTAGCGAGATTAAAGGTAAGATACAGTTCTTCCAATGAAGAAATGCTTACTAAAATGGAACTTTCCAGAAGGCTTAGAGAACAGAATAACCGTATTTAGCAGATAAAAAGAAGTAGTAATAGTGACAGTGACGGTAGTAGTAGTAATAAAACAGATACTGACGTATCTCTGAAGTCAGAAGGTTCATTCAAAACGTGCAAAAGACGGGAACAAATAAATATGTCTGAATCAGAAGAGAACAGTAGTGAAGCTGAGTTATCAAGTGTAAATAACTCTGAATATAGAACACCGGAGAACCTAAGAAAATTAGGTCTACGAAGAAAACGAGTTTCAGTAGTAGCAGTGATAGTAGTTGTAATAGTAGCAGTAGATGTAAGGAATCGATATATAGCGCGCTCTCTAATATATTAGATTTGCTCTACGTTATACCTCTGATAATGATTATAATAAATCAAAAGTAATGAATTCGAAATTTGATTAGGTTTTTTTAACTATCAAAATGACTATGAATAAAGAAATAATGCAACACGCATATTAATATGATTGTTATGTATTTAATGTATTAACACGTAATAAAGACGCAGTAAGGAAATGTGTGAAACATATCTGACCATTTATGAAATTACTAAAAGTAATGTACATTACAATATACATTGATTTCTTGAAAGAAATAAACTTGCAAACTGAGGAATTTATAGGGGAATAAGCATTTTGAAATTTTTATAGTAATAAGTTTTAACAAACTTAGCAGGATTGAAAATGATCTAACCATACCTCACAAATTAAGTTATGTGTTTATATAGACACAGTGGGTGTTTTAAATTATAGAATGTTTATATTAAGAAAGAAAAAAGTATTATTATAGAGCTCGTAAATTGAGAATGTTTATTAAAGCATGATTCCACGAAGCCTGTGAACGGTAATGGAGAATGGCAAAAACGGTTCAGAAGCAGAAGAAATGACAGCACGTCAAAACCCGAGTTAGGAACACGACGATTCAGCAACTTCGTCGGTGCTGATACTGCATGCTACCACAATATCGACGATGGAATTCAATATCAGCGATGGAATTCGATATCAACGGTGATTATGATATCGGTGGTTGAATTCAATACCAACGGTGAATATGATATCGGCGATGGAATTTGATATATTGGTGAATCTGATATCGACGGTGGAATTCGATATCGATGGTGAATCAGATATCAACGATGTATCTGATATCGACGGTGATTGGTATCAACGCAACAGACTTGGTTGAAACCAGTATGATAAATTATATTATGGGCTATATAAAGTGATACAAATGGTGCGAAGACGACAACGGTATGGATTGTCATAATTTACCCAATAAGCACATATGATGAGGCTACGACGGCTAATGATACATAAGATGGCACGGCGACGTCTTATGGTACGACTATTGATGAAACGGCACGGCGACTATTAGACTGGTACATCAAAATGGTAATGGAACAACGACACACGGAAATGGAATCCATGGTACGACGACATTTCTCATGGATATTGTACAACAGTGAAGGATAAGACCGCGTGCAGAATTTTCAGTTTAGACATTAAAGTGAAATTTTGTAGATAATATGTACATATAAATCAAATATATCTTAGTTAGTATATTCTGAAATGGCATTGAACTTGAACTTTAATAAAGAGTGATAAGAAACAGTACGAGGAAAGTAAATGTTGACTTTAGAGATGAGATATATTCAGAAAACCTGAAATCGTTCAGATATAATAATTATATCGTGACTTAATTCTATTTTTTTTTAAAAAAGAAAGTATATATTGATACATACTTTTTATTTAATAGGGGCATATTTATTATTGTCAGACACTCAGTAATTATCATATCTTTATCAAATTAGTTAAATAGTTTAATATTGGAACAATGATGGGATATATATATATAAATATATATAACTTATACAAGAAAGCTAAAATGGGCATACTCTTATGAGATGTCCAGATGATTGACGTGGAGGGGTACTTACTAAGCGAGATGAAGTTTATTCACTAAAACCAAATGTCATGTTAAATTTTATGGTACTCCTTTTGACTGGGTGTATACAATTAGCGAGTGACAGGGTGATCAATTCCGGAGACTTTTACATATTGATAATTAACCAAATGTACGCATTCAGAGATGCAGCCCTGGCTAATGTATTTTTAATGGTCCCGGTGTGACTGTATAGGATTCTAGCGAGGCATTTAAACAGGACAAGTTAGATGGGGAGAGAGTTTACTTGGTATGCGAGAGGTTATAGATCGTAAGATACTTTGGCAAGTTGAGGGGTGGGTAGGGGGAGGGTTAAGTTGTATGGTTTGGTTGAGATAATGGTTGATGTTAAAATAGGAACTGATACAGAAAATGGGGGGGGGGGGGGGGGGGCGTACTTTCAGCTAGGTTTAGAAAAATGTATCTGTGTTATAAAATTCATTAAAGTTTAAATGACAGTTGTAACAATGTAAGAAATACAAAAAAAAGAAAAGTACGTAGTTATTTGAATTTAGTTCGACGGTGAGTGCACATATCATGCTACACAAGATAGATAATTATTATATCTCCTCTTCGTGAAAAAGGCCAAATAAACGCTACACGTACAAATAGTGCAAACTTTTCATAACTTGGTTTAATCAGTTTTGTTAGTCAAGATGAACTTTCAAAACGAAAAGGGTCATAGTAGCGCAATATTTTCTTTGATATCGACTGTTTAACAGTTACCGTGAACATTCGAAACTCAAACTTAACAATGACCATGAACATCCCAAACTCAAACTTAACAATAACCATGAACATCCCAAACTCAAACTTGATAGACAAGGCATATAAAATTAAAGTACTTGATAGTACTGAATATTTGTAATATTATCGTAGTATATGCAACATTTTTTAAAGATGACATAATACAATGTCCACAACATTTTTTATTGGTTAATTGGTTCTGTTGGCACATATAACATATATGAAAAGAAATGAGGATCGGCGAATAAAAATAGCTCCTGTCGCGTATGATCATTTTAGCGGTGATCAACAATGCAAAGCTTTATCACGAATTTATAAGCAGGGCTATGCCTTTGAAAAATAGCCCGCTTAAAAACGATTTGAAACATTTTTTTCAATATGTAGAGAAGACCGTAATCTAGGGATGGGCACAATACATTGTTTACGGTTCTGTCCCAGTATAAATCCGACCTGGTGTATTGGAGAGTTCTAAGCGATATGATCAAACATTTGTGTTTAGAATAATATAACGCATGTACTATGGGAATCGGAAATTGATTACCTTGAAACTGATAATGCCTCTCTCTTTGCTCAAGTAAAATGTTTAAATGCTAAGGTTGAGGCACTTGAACCTGCCAGTGACAATACAATCGACGCAACTGCTTGCGTATAGTTGGTGTACCACCTTCATCTGCAGAGAACACTGATGACGTTGTCATGAAGATTGTATCAGCCTGCAATGCGGACATTCTTCCTTTAGACACTGAAAGGTCACACAGTGTTTTACATAAACCAAGAGCAATCATTGTTAAATGTTCCACATATCATGCACGTAACCGTTTCTACAAATGTAGAGCAAATATCAAAAACAATCACAGAGTATTCATGAACGAAGATTTAACTGCACAGAATATATTTCAGAAGGTAAGACAACTAGTGAAAGACAAACGAGTCAGTCAAGCATGAACCTATGATCGCAGAATTTATGAACTAATCCTGATGTTGTTCTGTGATAATTAAATCGTCCAGCAAAGTATACATGTGTCGAGATTGGTTGTGACTATTAAACTATTGTCTGTTCACAACGGGCAAGATTGACCATTCCATGCACCATGAGCATAATAACAGTGTATTAACAGTAATTGGGTTGTTCTGGTTTGTTGAAGAAGTAATCAGCATTTTATGTATGAAAAGTCATATTTCTCGTTACATTGTGCAGCAGATTGAAGAGATATGCATTTATTGTGTTTTCTATATTTAGAACCGTTCTCAGTGGCGTGGATTGTGCTTTTCTGTTTCCTCCATTTGAATAATGGTGAAAGAACGTTAAGTATATACCACTGTTCGTATGTTCGTGTGTCCGCCAGTACGTCATATTGGTTTCCGATGTTTTGACATCTGAGCTAGTGGCTTTGAACATGAATAGAGGACAATGTGCGAAAGTGAAGAGCGAAAGAACCATTATTTTATCTTGAATAATGACATAGTTGTCTCTGCGTTGTTCTTCATTTGTTTGGTTATTTTCACTTGTCCGGAGCATATCTTCAAAGTATATATTTAGTCTGCAACGAGACGTGGAACATGAATAGAGTTTAATGTGCCATTGCTACATCTTGAATAATAACAAAATCATCTCACCCTTATTAGAAGTAACCTATTTCGGTTAATTTTGTTTGTTCATATTATCTCTTCAACAATATCCAACTACTCAGTCAAACACTTGTTCGTCGAACATTGACCGAATCGACCGATACTCTTTTTTTATAATGGTGTTAACCCTCATTAGAGGGGGTGGGGGAGGGGCTGGATGGAGGGGTGTATAATGGAAAACACACGTTCAGTTATGTGTCTCTCTTTCTTCTTTAACCAGTTTTGTTAGTCAGGATGAACATTCAAAACAAAAAGGGTCACAGTAGCGCAATCTTTTCTTTGATATCGACTGCTTAACAGTTACTGTGAGCATGTGAAACTCAAACAACTTAACTGAATATTTGTAATAATACTGTTGTGTTTTGGTTTATTTTATGCAACATTTTATACCCCCCCCCCCCCCCCCCCCCCCACCCCTATTTTTTTTATTTCCTTTCCTACCCATAACCTTAATATGCATCGATGCACTTCAGAATAATATGCTCATTACCACAGAACTCTACATTCTGGGTCCTCATCTTCACTTTGTATTGTGTACACTCTGGCACACCATTTTTCATTGGATATTCATAAAAAATGTGTAGCAGTTATGACCAAAATATCTCGGACAAGTTCTTGGACTGCCCAGATCGGATATTAATGTCAAGAGTGATGGCTCTTGAAACCAAAATTGACCTTGTGTGCACTCTAGCACCCACAATTTTATTGACAAATTCTTGGACTGACCAATTGGATAATCGGAGATATGGTCATTGAAAAAAAAAATTTGACATTGTGGTTGCTCAAGCATCTGCATTGTGATTTGAACCTCACCAAACTTTCCAAGTAATTATATATCCATACTATCTTGGACAAGTTCTTAAACTGACCAAATTGTATAATAAGCAGGTATGGCCCTTGAATCTTCAAATTTTGCTTAATTTGATGTAATGTGCAGTCTAGCACTCTGTCAAAATAATGTTGTTGTTTTATAGCATAAATATATGTATATAGCAATTATTTTAAGAAGGGGTAATAAACTCTATTTGTTTTTGCTATAATTATATAATATGAAACCAGATATAAGTTATATAACATAATACGCCGGACCCGATTAGCTCAGTCGGTTATGCGTCTGACTATCAATCCAGGGGTCGTGAGTTCGAATCCCCGCCCGGCAACAGTCTCCTTGATGATTGATATACGACATTGTGTCTCATTATCATTCGTCTCTCACCACTGATTCAAGTGGGAAAGTTATCAGTTACTTGCGGAGATGAGGTGTGCTCGAGTACTGATTAATCCTAGGAAACAGTGGTTAGGTTAACTGATCGTCTGTTAGCCCTCAATGGAATATTGTTGGAGTTATGGCACTTGAATTGTCAAACATTGCGTTATTTAAAGTTATGTACACTATATCAACTGCAGGTTTCATTTGATATTCACCAAACGTACACAGTTGTTATGTATCTATAATATTTCAACTGACCAAATTTAAATGTTTTATGTATGGCCTTACATGATCAAAATTGCCTTATTTGGCATTGTCTCTGCCACAACTGAGCACATTAGAGTAAATCCGGCGCTATTGTTATGTTGTGTGGACGCTAGCACTTGCATTTGTCATTCAGTCTGAAACAAACGTACACAGTAGTTATGTAACCATAATAATATGAACAGTTAGATAATATTTTATTAATCTTCAAACAGTAGTTATTTAATCAAAATATATTGGATAAAATTATGAAGTGGCTATTTAGTTAAGTATTGTTTGAGTTATGTCCCTTTATTCACCAATATACTGCACATTACATTGTTTACACTCTGGCACATGGAGTTTTCATTTGATCTTCATTTCCAAGGTTGTTGTTTAACCATAATATCTTCGTCATGTTTTTAAACTGACCAAATTGGATAATCAGTGTTAGAGTTATGGCCCTTGAATTGTCAAAATGTGTGTTATTTGAAATTCTGTGCACTCTAGCACCTGCAGCTTTCATTTGATAGTCACGATACTTACACAGTAGCTATGTACCTTTAATATCTTAACTGATCATTTAAATGTTTGGCAGTTTGAAGTTTGGCCCTTGCGTGATCAAAAATTGCATTCTTTTGCACTGTGTCATCTGCCACAGGTGAGCAAATTAGGGCCATGGTGGTTCTCTTGTTAATTGTTAAACAGTTTGATGGGTGGATCACTTTGTTCTGTCATGCCTATCCCACCACTTCATGTTTCAATGAATTATTTTTGTTGGAAATGAGATATTGACATGGAACATGGTTTGTGTCGGTAGACTGGTTGGAGGGGAAGGTTGAGATTGTACCGGGTATATGGGATCAAGATCAAGGTCACTATTACTGAAAATAGAATAAAGCTTTCTTGCTGATTGATTTTGTTGTGAAAGATTTTGTCACGACACTTGGTATTTGGAAAGATTGAATGGAGAGGAAAGTAATAATAACTATATTAACAAAATCAATAAAAATGTATTTTAGATATAACATACAGGCGTGTATCGTGGCATGCTCAGTTACTCTAAAGAGTAACATTTGAAATCGAAGTCTTAAAAACTAAAAAGGCTAAAAAGTCGATAGAAGCGATAGAAAAACAGGAGGGGTTCAAAAGGGTATTTTTCTAACAAAATTGCTGTATGAACGGTTCCATGCATAGCGTAACAGTTTGTCCCTTGTGTAAAAGTGTGCAGCCCAAGAAGCCAAATCCGGGCTGACATGTCCCGCCGCAGATTAATATTTTGTTTAAGTAATAAGTTTTAGCCCAGTGAAACATAAAAAGTTTGAAAAGCCATTATTTAAACTTCTTTTTCTAAATGTTCCCCCAGACCCCATTCGGCGGAAGTGGGAATCACCCTCGCTGACCTTATCCTTGAGTAACTTCCAAATTTGTCAAGCTACATCCTTGACATATATGTTCTAAAACAGAATATATTGCTAATAATTGTTTGATAAATTCAGTGACTTAATAACAATTTTAAGTCACTGATAATATCAACCGGAGTTTCTTCATCCTTTCTGTGTAATTATTTTAAAATTATTGATTATTATTCTAGGTTTGTTTAGAAATGCTGCCTTACGGCCACCTCAGATTGACGAACTATCTGACATTGCAAAAAGTCTCGGAGTTTCTTGTACAGAAAAGGAAATGGTTGACATTGCAGGTTTGTGATTTCCTAGCTCAATCGAGAACATACAGATTCTATTTCTGAGATCCAGATATTTTACCAACATGATTAGTTGAAAACCTCATACTTTTTAAAGGTAACATGTTTTTTTTAGAAATACAGGGGAAATTTGTATTATTAACTCAGGGCTCTTGTTTGTACTTTTGGGAATGAGGTTGAGACCCTGACTTAGGGAAATTGGGATTTTTGATACTTTGTATTGGGGGAAAAATACTATTTACCATTGGGAATGGGACAAAATAACGGCCCCACAAATGGGCAGACGAGAGTTTTGTTATTACTTGTAGATATTTTTAGCAAAGTTTCTATTCTGAAATACTCTCTTTTCAATTTTGAGGGTAAATAACGCTTTTATCAATAAAGTTTATATCTGGGGACTTTATGTGTATTTTCTATGTAAAAACATATCAATTAGTGAGAGGCATTTCAGTCAAATCAGATTTTTTTTTCTGGGAAAAAGTGCAGGCACAGGCAGTAAAAATCTACTATAAAATTAATGTACTTGCAGAAAAAATGCAACACTTTCCATTTAATCGCCATTATATAGGTGAGACTAGTGGATGATCAAATAAAAACAATATCCAATAGTTCGACAACGTGCTTTGCTATGCACTACATTTTCTGTATAACTGCCATTTATTCGTAAGTTACTAGATGTCCAATGCTAGTGATTATATACATGTCAGTGGCGGATCCAGGATTTCAGTTTAGAGGGGACGCATTTAAGGGTCATAAAATCTGAACAGGCACACATGGTTTTCAGTAGAAATATAGGGAATTTTAATAAAGTATGGGAGTTTAGGGATTTTATGGGGGGAGGGTGCGCAGTTGTTTTAAAGAGAAGATCTGCCATTGCATGTCATGTGACATGCAAACAGCCGAACACTACACGCATACACAAGTTACAAGGTGTTTCCACGATTTACACAGGTGAGGATTTGGACAATGTGCTCTGTGCTTCATAAATAGTGTTCGCCGATATTGGCACAGCACATGTATCATTCATTTACTAACAGTAATTCACAAGGAAATTTAAATTTAAAGTTCATCATTATGTCACAATTGAATTAGAATGGAGAAACGATATATTAGGGTTACTTTAAGATGGGTATCCACAGATTGGGCATGAATGTTCATACAGGGAACTGATTTTTTTTTTTAATTTTTACATACTAATTTGACATTACTGAAATATGTATGTTAAAACAATGCTTCGTCTTCAGGAAGTAGTATTTGTTATGTTGAGATATAAGTTACAGTTACTGGTATCAATAAAAATTGAAATGATTAGTTTTCATCCCATCAGCATAGTTTTATTGCTGTTTCATTATATAGTTTATAGTGTTCAGTTTGTATATATTTACACGCTATTTCGCTCTGCTATAAAATGATTGCATACTATTTTTAAAGTTTTACATAGCAATGTAGATCTACATGTATGTTAACATTTCAGCTTTTAATTGTGACTTATTGCATTTTAGAACACATTGAGGGATTTTGTAAAGGTTACGATGTGGTAGACTCGATGGTCGCTCCCTCACTGGAAGTTAAGTACCCAAGAACGCCAGGTTACCGACCAGAACCAGAAGACAATAACTGCAATGCCTGGTATGTATATTTATGATTTTACATTACATCATCATCAACGTGATCATAGGGTTTTTTTCTAGGGCGGAATGAAAGGGCGCAGCGCTCTGTCCCTTTTAGACTCCGTCCTTTTGCCCTAAAAACGCCACACTTCTTTGTTTAAATGCGCCCTGCTGCCCCAATTACAAGATTTGCAGAGAGTTTACTGATATAACACGCTTAGTCCGAATACACAGGTATTCACCAGTCCTTCTCTCGGTAAATATGTAGCAATCAGCTGATCAGGTCCTTGTCGCGTGTGGATACAGCAATAACGTCACACTCCAGTCACTTTTGAAGCAATAGTTTAAGGGTCAATGTTTAAATGCGCCCTGCTACCCCAATTACAAGTCGTATAAACAAATTTGCGGATAGTTTACTGATATGAGACGCTTAGCCCGAATACACAGGTATTCCACCAGTCCTTTCTCGGTAAATATGTTACAATCAGCTGATCAGGTCCTTGTCGCGTGTGGATACAGCAAATGACGTCACACTCCAGTCACTTTTGAAGTAATAGTTTAAGGGTCAAATATCATTCCATGTTTTTCCAATGCACATATTGCGGAAACTAAATGAATTATTCCTTATTTTTTGCAAGTTGTTACAGATCTGTTTACTGAGAATTAGCGTTTATGCTTACTATATGACAGTGAAAGGTAAATTACAGAGGAATTCAGGGTCCAAGCTAGCGAAAATGTTGTCATATTCAACTTTCAGACTTCGCTCTGACGTCTGGAAAAGCTATGTAGACTTGTATTAATTTTCAATATACCGTTTACATCAGTCGCTAAAGGTCACACTGTATTGGCTTGCCAGTTTGATCCCTATCCCTATTTAAACCATAGGCAGGTGTTTGGGTGCTATACACTGAGCATGCTAAAGAATAGGAAAGTTACAATGGGTTTCTTTCTGTATCATTATCCCTCATGTACCTAAACAGATTAACAATCTTCTGGGTATGGGAAACCGATGGCCATGTAAAATAAGCTTACACAAATGCACACAATATTTTTACACATCTCCACATTCTGGTAAATGTGCAACTTGGTTTTTGTCCTTGGTGTTCAACCAAATCAATTAAATGCATAAATTAAGACTTTTACAAAGTGATCTGTTTTCAAAAGTTTTCTGTTTTCATTTTGTGCTCAATAATCCGTTTATTTACATTTGAAGATTAACTTAATATTTACAAAATCTTATCTTTACTGCCTGTCAACCTGAATAAAACAATTTTTAGCTGACAATTGCCAAAGGCTCAGGGCGAGTATTTGTTTGTGATAATGACCAATGTGCGTTTTTTTTTCTTTTTGAGTAGGGCACCATTTTCAATACGTTGATTATTTAATGGCATCCAGTTTTAATGGTGGAGGAATGCATTAGATTAATTCTGATTATAACCACCGTCCTTCTGCAACTAACTGACAAACTTTTACACTTCAATGTTTGTGGACTGAGATGGGCTGATTATAACCACTGTCCTTCTGCAACTAACTGACAAACTTTTACACTTCAATGTTTGTGGACTGAGATGGGCTGATTATAACCACCGTCCTTCTGTAACTAACAGACAAACTTTTACACTTCAGTGTTTGTGGACTGAGATGGGCTGATTATAACCACTGTCCTTCTGTAACTAACTAACAAACTTTTACACTTCCATGTTTGTGGACTGAGATGGGCTGGTGCCCACAACCACAGCAATGAGAAGTAAATGATCATGAAACTGCACCCTTAAATCGCCCGGCCACCGTGACAGAAGACCCTATATAATATACTGCTGTAAATAACCAAATGATTCAACAAAGTAAGAAACATTCATTTATAAGATAATTTAATATAGCGGGTCCTCTTAGGCTGAGTGGTCTAAGGCGCCATCTCAACATCACTTACTTCTTACAGCTAAGGTTGTAGGTTTAAATCACACTTGCTCCAAAAACATTGTGAGCAAGTTTGCCAGTTACTTGTGGAAGGACGGTGGTTCTAATAAGATTCATTCTGAGGTCTTGTTCCTCCAATAAAACTGGATATTCCATATATAACCTGAAATGTGTTGAAAATGGTGTTAAACCTGATTATTTAATACATGATAGGTTCCCATCTCCAAGTGTTGTATATCAATCATCACAGAATGTGACCAGGCTGGGATTTGAACTCATGACCCTTGGATTAATAGCCAGATGAGTTTCCGACAGAGCTAATCTGGCCGAGCCAAATTTAATAAGCCAATTGTTTATGACAGTGTAACTTACAAACATTTTATTACAAAAACGATGCATAAAAAGTTGATTATGTGAAACCCAACAGGTATTGGAAATGTGACATCCCCGGAGCTGCTGAGGGCTTGCTGAAGGGTAAAACCGTGGGTATTAAAGATAGCGTTTGTGTGGCAGGGGTTCCCATGACTAATGGTTCCAAAATCATGGAGGACTTTGTTCCTGATATAGACGCCAGTGTTGTCACCAGAATTTTGGATGCAGGTAAATAAATATGGATGGATTGTTACATATATGCAAGGACATTTATAGGGAGGGTTGCCATTTCTAATACACCTTCCCCACTGCCCTAGTATTTATCACAATATTGACATACCCTACCTGTTTTCACCTGCTTTTCACTAATTTATTTTGATTTTGATATTATAGTTTTATAATTAAATGCATTTTGATTCCCATATTTCTATAAATGTTGGAATTTCTTTTGATAAAATAAGTTAACATACATTGAAATGAGCATATAACTGAAAGTTGATATTAACAAAACAACTAGTATGTAGTCAATTAAAACTGTTTACTGTTATGTATAAACTTTAGCAGGGAATTTTTGCAAATGTAGTCATAATCATTTTAGTATATACCTGGCTTTTGTTTCATCAACATATACTTAAAACTTCCATCTCAGAAAAGCAGCCAGGTGATCATGATTTTTATTTCTTTTATTAATGTCTAGTAAAAATGAAAATATTGTACGCAATTTAGCAATGTTTATATATTATGCATTCACATTGAGAAATTCACACATACAAGGTATCTAGTTAGTTTATTGAATATGGATGTATATATATATAAGAAATGTGTGTATAATTATATTAGTAACTGACATAATTATATCACATGTGCGCACTTCTATGCATTATATATATTTGTTATTATTGTAGTGTGTATGGGCCGGTGGCCTTGATACAAATAAAAAATAAAGATATTGATTATATAACCAGTCAAAACTTAGTTAAGTTTTTAAGTATTTAAGTAAAATGTTGGTGAAACAGAAGCCAGATGTTCATTGATTAATGGTTGATATTTAGGAGATGCACGCAACAGCTAAACTGCAACTTTTGTATTTCCAATATCTTCCTCAAAATATTGAGTGTTGTATACAAATAATACAACATTATCAAGCAGTTATTATAGCCTATATGTTCTTTCTTATTGAAGTCCATATTTCAAGGAAATTGCTTTAATACTTTTTAAGAAAACACATAAAAAGTCAGGTACATAAAATGTCAGGTGTCAGGTTAGCTGTTCTGTTCAGTATATGTAAACTGTTATATTTTTATTTGTTCAGCAGACAGGGCTTGATGTGATTATCATAAGGTGAAAGTATATGTAAACATTTTCCTTTTTTCAAAGGGAAAAAAAATGGGAAATTACCTGATGTCATGTTTGTCAGTGATTGACCAATGGCAACCAGCCTATCAATAAAACATCAAAGTTCTATCTGTCATTCAGTCATTTGAAGCATGAACAAGATGTATATGTTAGCCTTATTTACTTGTTGTTTCAGTTAATCTGAATCTGGCAGTTTTGCTTGTTAGAATATATAAATTGATTGATTGACTGAATGTTTAGCATCATTTTAATGCTTACAGACGATCAGTTAACCTAACCACTTTTCTGGAACCCTGGTAGGTTAATCAGTACTCGGGCACACCCATATCCGCAAGTACCTGTAACAGACAACCTTCCCACTTGAATTAGAGGTGAATGAGTGTACGACACAATATTGCATATCAATCATCATGAAGACTGGGGCCCCACTGGATTGATAGTCAGACGTGCTACTGACTGAGGTTAATAGGTCTCAATGTAAAGCAAGCATCTGTGCTGTGGTCAGTTGCACTCGCCTAGTAACATTTACCTCTCATGTATGTATGGCAGGCAAAACGTCACAATATTGTTTAACTCTTTTTCTTGTTCAAACTTAACATTTGTGTTGTTAAACTGTACATGTTTGGTGTTAAGTTATTCTTTTTACATGCTTATTGTTGAACTAAGAAGATAAAATAAAAATATCTTGGGACAAACATATAAAATTAATGAGCATAAATTAGTTTAAATAGTAAGACTAGTAATTAAAATAAAACAACAAACACAGTATACAACTTTACAACAAGATTGTCAAATAATGAACATAAATATAGAGAATATCAAACACAAATAGAATTCAAACAATACGAAAAAACGCTGCTAATTTTTATATTCTTATTCACCAAAATGAGATGTCACATGATAAACTTGTAATGAGGTTTCTAATTTCCTCAAATTACCCACAACTCTAATTTAACAATAAGAATGTTAAATTCTTTGCATGCAGATGATATATGGTTATGTTCCTCATTTTAACAATGTCAATGAAAGGTTGTTTATGCCCTTCCCCCTCCAAATTTTTGGGTTGCCATATAATAATGGCAGTGTCCGTCCGTCCTTCCATCAAATATTTCTATTCCAGCCTGTAACTTTGTCATACATAGATGAATTTTATAAATATTTGCTATAAATGATCGTCATAACAGTTATTTGCTGAAGAATATTGTGTTTTTTTTTCTCAGATTTATGTAATTATGTATCAATCTATTTCCATTCTTTAACCTGTAAAGTTAATAAGTTGAAAATGATTATAAACAACATTCTATCAAGTTCTCTTTTGACTCTTACGTCTTTCATCAACAACATTGTGTGCTATACAATTTTACATATAATGTGTCAAAAATTTTCCCCACCACAAGTTAATGTCTATCAAACTTAAATGTAATTCTTCTTAGCCAGGTCCGATTAACTCAGTCGGTTACGCATCTGACTATCAATCCAGGGGTCATGAGTTCGAATCCCCGTCCTGCAATAGTCTCCGTGATAATTGATATACGACATTGTGTCTCATTATCATTCATCTCTCACCACTGATTCAAGTGGGAAAATTATCAGTTACTTGCGGAGATGGGGTGTGCTTGAGTACTGGTTAATCCCAGGAAACAGTGGTAAGGTTAACTGATCATCTGTTAGCCCTCGATGGCATAAAAATGACGCTAAATATTCAATCAATCAATCAATGTAAATGTTCTTCTAAAGGTGGTCGTATCATTGGAAAGACGAACTGTGAACACATGTGTTTCAGTGGAAGTAGTTGGACAAACGATACTGGTGCTACGTTAAACCCACATGACCAGTCGCGTTCTGCAGGAGGCTCGAGTTCAGGCAGTGCTGTGGCAGTAAGAACAATATTTACATTTATTTCACTGTTTTGTGTATAGAACAGAGCTTATATGAGTGACTCCATAGTCTGTTTCCCCAGGGTATAACCATTGCTGAGTGTTGTTATTAAAAAGCCATTGGATTGAGCCAGTGACCAAACCCCGACCTCTAACATATGCGATCATCACTAGTCCGTACACTACCACCCTGCCCTAAGATCTGTCTGATATAACATGTCATTGTTTCATCCAATTTAAGAATCATTCAATGATGTATTGTACAGAATTATTTCCCAGCCAGCTCTCATTTCTAATTCTGAAATGGATGCCTGCGGCAGTGCCATTATGAGTTGAAAGCCTGAGACGGCTGTAATTCTTGCATACTGGACAAGGATATCCGTGTGTTTTTACTGGGTACTGAATTTTCATCCTACAGCCCACCATTAACTATTCCTACCCTACCCTGCTTTGATGACGTTGGAACAATTATTCTTGACCAGACATAGATTTCCGCGTGTTTTTACCGGGTATCGAATTTTCCTCCTACACTCCTTCCGCGGGCTCATCCTTTCCTGCTGTGATGTTGGAACAATTTATGACGTGACGTTTTAAAACATATGACGTAGTATATATCAAATTTAATGTCTTAAAGCCATTGTGGGAAAATTTAATGATACTTTATATTAAAATAAATATTCAATGTATTTGGTATGCAAGAAATATAATCTTACATGGTTTACAGATTTTTTCTTTTCGAACCTCCAACCCATGTAAGATACTTATGACGTAACATTTTATATTTTTCATTTGATGTCTTAAAAGCTATCATGGTAAAATTTTGGTACCGTAATAATCTAATGCGTTTAGTGTGCAAGAATCTTTATACATTACTTTTTCGGTTCAGATAGAAAATACTGTCCCTTGGGATAACTGTTTTCACTGTAACTAAGCAACCAGAACAGTTATCCCTCGGGATGGAATTTTGTATCTGAGCCTCAAACCTAACTAAGAGTCTAATATTTGTGATCGACTGAGCTCTGGGAGTCTGTTGTGAGCTAATGTGAGTTTACTTTAATGAGAACAGTAAGTTTAGTTACTCTAGTTACTTAGTTTTACATTCCATTTAACTAACATTTGATACTCTATTATTTAAAGACTTTTTAAAGACTTTTTTAAATGTACAACGCCATGCACATTTTTGTTTTCATAATTGTTTATAGTTTTTTGTATAATTATGTCCGTTTTTTCAGGTGCATAATGGTGAGATAGATATGGCCATAGGGGGAGACCAGGGCGGATCTGTCAGAATACCAAGTTCATGGTGCGGTATTGTTGGACTGAAGCCTACCTGGGGCCTAATCCCTTACACTGGGTCTGTGCCCATAGAAATAACATGTGACCATCTTGGACCAATGACTCGTACCGTCAGTGACTGTGCCTTGATGCTTGAGGTAAGCTTAGTGATTAATATAATTCTTCATCATTATGAGCTGGGCCCAATTAGCTCAGCCGGTTATGCATCTGACTATCAATCCAGGGGTCGTGAGTTTGAATCCCTGCCTGGCAACAGTCTCCATGGTGATTGATATATGACATTGTGTCTCATTATCATTTGTCTATCGTGGCTGATTCAGGTGGGGAAGTTATCAGTTTTTTGCGGAGATGGGATGTGTTTGAGAAATGGTTAACCTTTCAGGATCCCAGGAAACAGTGGTTAGGTTAACTGATTGTCTGTTAGCCCTCTTAAGCTTAAACATGATGCTAAATATTCAATCATCATTATGAATAATGAACTTTGTTCTACAGCAATGTCTTTCAGAGATGAACTTTGTTCTACAGCAAAGTTTTTCAGAGATGAACTTTGTTCTACAGCAATGTCTTTCAAAGATGAACAATCTCAGAATTTTGTTCTACAGCAATGTCTTTCATAGATGAACTTTGTTCTACAGCAAAGTCTTTCAGAGATGAACTTTGTTCTACAGCAATGTCTTTCAGAGATGAACTTTGTTCTACAGCAAAGTCTTTCAGAGATGAACTTTGTTCTACAGCAATGTCTTTCAGAGATGAACTTTGTTCTACAGCATAGTCTTTCAGAGCTGAACTTTGTTCTACAGCAATGTCTTTCAGAGATGAACTTTGTTCTACAGCAAAGTCTTTCAGAGATGAACTTTGTTCTACAGCAAAGTCTTTCAGAGATGAACTTTGTTCTACAGCAATGTTTTTCAGAGATGAACTTTGTTCTACAGCAAAATTTTTACAGAGATGAACTTTGTTCTACAGCAATGTCTTTCAGAGATGAACTTTGTTTTACAGCAATGTCTTTCAGGGATGAACTGTGTTCTACAGCAATGTCTTTCAGAGATGAACTTTGTTCTACAGCTAAGTCTTTCAGAGATGAACTTTGTTCAACAGCAAAGTCTTTCAGAGCTGAACTTTGTTCTACAGCAATGTCTTTCAGAGCTGAACTTTGTTCTACAGCAATGTCTTTCAGAGATGAACTTTGTCCTACAGCAATGTCTTTCAGAGATGAACTTTGTTCTACAGCAATGTCTTTCAGAGATGAACTGTGTTCTACAGCAATGTCTTTCAGAGATGAACTGTGTTTAACAGCAATGTCTTTCAGAGAAGAGGTGTGTCTAGTACTGGTTTACAATCTAGGAGATCCCAGAAACAACAATTAGGTTTGCTGGCCACAATTAAATAGCTGAAATACTGTTGAAATCGGATAAAAAAAACATACTAACCACTGAATCAGTATACATCTGTATGTGGTGTTTTGTACTTAATGCAGTTACAATCAAACCTGTCTTAAGCAGACAGTCAAGGGAAGGAGCAAATATGGTCTTTTAAGAAAGGTTGCTTTTAATACAGGTTAATTTGGTCTGAAAGAATAGAAATGGGAAATAACAAATGTGACTGCTTAAGACAAGTGGCTGCTTAAGATAAGTGGCTGCTTAATAAAGGTTTGACTGTATATCTCTTTGATTAGCCAATGATGGGAGTCATTTTATTTTCATTCCACAGATCAAATAATATTTTATTATTTCTTAGTCAATTTTAACTTATGTAAATTGTGTGTCAGAAAAAAGGAATAGAAACAGGTCTTCTGTAGCCTAATGATCTAAGTTGCAGACTCTTGATCACTTAGCTCTCACCAGTAAAATCATAACTAGAGCCCAGCTTGATTAAAAAAGTTTTTGTGACCAGTTTTATTTGCTGAAGGATGGTGATTCTACCTATAACCTAACTTTTATTTTATTATATTTTTAGGCTATCGCTGGCTATGACAATGGACGCGATCACCGGCAACCACGTGACCTTCAGGTTCCCAAGTATTCCCAGCTTGTAAGTATGATTGATGACTATAGTTGTCATGATTTCTGTTTACTTTGTTATCTCTATTTTTTATAGGAAATACATCATGTAGAATTTGTGATTAGTAAAAACAATTCTGTCATAATAGCCTTTCGTGGTGTGACGATTTTGCAGGTCGAGATAATCTTTGTCAAATTCAAGTTGCTTATGCAGATTTGATTATCAATTTGATAACCACTTAAAATTTTTTAATTAAAACTTTAACAATTACGGTATTATGAATATCTCTGTAATATTGTTATAGTGCTTTGTGTCCATCTGTCTGTCAAAAAATCTTGTCTGAGAAACTCCTCCGACATCTGTGGTCGGACTTGCTGTGAATAATCAGTATAAGGTATAGATACGCATATATCTCTTGCTTTCCCATTCAGTGAATTTTGACTGAGGAATTGCACTTGTATTTACGGAATTCAATATTTTATCCGTAGAACTCCGACATCAGTGGTTGGATTAAGCTAAAACTTACTACGAAGGACCAGTGTGAGGCCTTGTATTGCATGACAAAACTCTTGTGTTCTTGTTCAATGATTGAAAGCTCACCTTTTTGAAAAAAAATGAAGAGCTGTTGTCATGACCTTGGTGTCAGTGTTTTCATTGAAGTTGTCATCATTTGGTTAAGATGTTATGTTGAATTATACTTTTTCTCTGTTTCTCAACAAACTAAAGTATGCACCATGCATACCAATCATTCTACTTTTAATGCGAAGTTGCATTCCGAGTAAGGGCGCATCATAAATGTTCAGGTAAAGTGACATGACACCGACAACTTTTAGTTGCACCATGTTACTTAATCAAGAATACACATATACCAAAGTATCATTGATGCACACTATTAAAGAACATATTTTACCTGAAGTTATTTCAGCTCACCTGAGCCAATGGCCCAAGTAACCTATTCTGATCACTTTTCACCTATTGTTCATTTGTCTGTCTGTCTGTCTGTCTGTTTAGTTTGATGCATCATGTGATGATTAGAATGCCAAATCTTTAAATACAGCTTAAGTATTATACTGCATAAAAAAAATATTATAACATTTAATTAAAACAAAAATATTAGCAGCCGCCAACCTAATATCACATACATTTCTGTTTCATCTTTTAGCCCTCGATGGCATAAAAATGAAATTAAACATTCAATCAATCAATCTTCAATTCCAGGCCTGCATTTTGAAGAAAGGAAATAAACAAAGTCATCATATTTTTATAGAACTAGACTGGGCTCCATTCAATTAATGAATGAATTTCATATGTTGAAGGTTCCTTGATCATTTCATTTCTGTTTTATATCTTGTAATGTGCAATAAATGTTCAACATAATTAGACAATGTTCGATCACAGGTCTCTACTGGGCAGGCTTGTCAGTGTAGCCCTTGGGCGTCTAGTTTTTAGTTTATACTAATTTTATTTTAGCTGGATTGCGAATGTCGTGATGAGCAAGGGATCAAATCTACAACCTATTGTGTGAGCTTTGGCTCTATTCACTACCGCCCACCAAAATTATTTTTACACAGTTGGTTCAAACAATATCAAGTTCAGGCTTCAAGTTCCTTTTGTTACTGTTGTTATGAACTAAAGATGACCTATTTTGTGATAAATGAATAAATATATTGGTAGTTATCTGGAGACATCGCTGGAAAAAAGATAGGATTGGTAACCGAGGGATTTGCTAACTGCGAGGAAGACGTACAACAACTTGTGCGCGAAGCTGCCCAAAAACTAACTTCTGTAGGTGCCATAGTGGAGGAAGTTTCTATACCAATTCATGCTAATGGTAACATGTGTTTCACTGTTTACGTGTGTTATTCAGTTTAATGGTAATCATGTTAATATAAAACATTTGTATTATGGTTTTAATTACAACATGCATCATTCTAATGATCATGCCTGGCCCGATTAGCTCAGTCGGTAGCGCTCAGTAGGTAGCGCTCGGTCGGTAGCACGTCTGACTATCAATCAAGGGGTCATGAGTTTGAATTCTCCCCAGCTACAGTCTCAGTGATGATACGACATTTATCTGTCACCACTGATTCAAGTGCGAAAGTTATCTGTTACTTGTGGAGTTATCTGTTACTTGTGGGTGTGCTCGAGTACTGGATCCCAAAATACAGTGATTAGGTTAACTGATTGTCTGTTAGCCCTCGATTGGCATAAAAAATGACGCTAAATATTTAATCTATCAATATTCAATCTTAGACTTATGATCATTTTTAGTACCATAATCATCATCATGAGTATTATTAATCCAAATCTTTAATGGGAGAAAGTTTGTCAGTTACTTAAGGAACAGTGGTTTTACTTGTATGAGTTTTTTTTCCACCAATAAAACTGGATGACATGTCACCTGTAATGTGTTGAAAATGGGAAAAAAACATCTTCTTGGAAAGGAATATTGGCAAAAAATTGACAGAGAATCAGTTGAAGTCAATTTCAACTGGGGCCACGTACTTGCCCGGTATCCTGGGAGTGAAGGGTAGAGTGTACTTACTGTTAACATTTCATGTTTCATGTTTTATGTCAGCTGATCTTCATCTTCTGTAGTAATATGACTTGTTCAAAAAATATTCTTATGTTTTATTTAAATACTTACAATCTTTACTGAATTTTGACTAATTTCTTCTTTATTTTACATTCAGTTTTGATAAAACTGTATATTCACATGTATACTAGTCTACAGTCATGATCGCTCAGATGTTTTTCTGTCACTACATATTTACTTTAAATGATAATGAAACATCATTATTCCATGTACCAATGCTACTGTAACTGAGGGGAGGGGGGGGGGGGGGGGAGTGCAGTAGTTTAGTGGAAAGAGTGTTAGCTGCTTATGCCAGAGGTGGCAAGTTCAATCCCAAAGTCGACCCCATGCCTGTCATAAGTAACTCTTAGTACTGGTTCTACCCAGGATGCAGACTCGAGAGTGATTCTAGCTCTGAGCTGTCTTTGCAATCAAGCTAAAAAAATCAGTATAAACTATTCTTAACCCTTTACTCCATAGAAACGCGTTTTCCCGCACCAATCACAGAAGGCCTTTGAAACAGTGCAGGAAGAGTTCAAATTGCTCGTAACGAGCAATCTGAACACTTCCTGCACTGTTTTCTTCTCTGTCAGTTAATATAAACATAATTCGCCCAATAAATGGCAAGCCTTGTATATTAGGTGTCCAAAGGCGTCTATATTAGGTGCCCAAAGGCGTCTATATGAAGTAAAGTATGTAAAATCAATGCCATATACAGTCAAACCTGTCTTAAGCAGCCAGTTACGGGAAGGAGTAAAGGTGGCCTTTTAAGACAGGTGGTTGCTTAATACAGGTTAATTTGCTCTGAAAACACAGAAATGGGAAATAGCAAATGTGGGTGCTTAAGACAAGTGGCTGATTAATAGAAGTGGCCACATACACAGGTTTGACTGTATTTATATTGTTTATATAACTTACATTCAATTTATAAATGCAATCTATTCATCTATATCATTTATATTATTTAATCATGTTTCGTCACTCAATTTAGGTGTTGCTATATGGAGCCCTATTTGTGTTGAAGGCGCCTACAAGTGCATGGTCCAAGGCGCAGGTAAGACAGATGTAATGTAAATTTTAATATCTGAAAGTAGAAAACGAAACTTAAATCTTTATGTGAAAAGTTTTCTAGTTCTGCATGTGAAAGGATGGTGATTTTATTTGGATTCTGGGGTATTTCTGCACTGCACTTATAACACAGGATGCAATAATTTTGATATAGACAAAAAGGTTGGACAGTATTAATAAGTGCAGTGTATAGACTGTTGGCCACTCACTGTATAGCTTGTAGGTTCAATCCCCAGCTGGAACCTATGGCCTCTCAAAAAACAACACTTGGTACTGGTTCTATCAAGGATGAGGACGTTCATATAGACTCAGAGCTTACTTCACAATCTAGCTAAAATAAATTAATATAAACTATTAATTATAATATAACATGTGATTTGTGAAAATGGTGTAAATCCCCATTAAAAAAGATGACCTACCAGTTTTGTGTGTATAATATGTTTCTTACCTTTCTTAATAAATGTTTTTATCGGTTGCCATCGGTAAATGTTAGTTTGAACTTATTTACACTCTCTCCGCAATTTTCTGGAGATTGATTGAAACTTTGCATACATGATCAACATGTTTGTGACAGAAATTGTGTGATGCTGACTTAATTTCACGCAGAGTTATATTATTGCCCTTTCACTTAGTAAAATTGCTATATATTTGTCACATTGCAATTCTTGTGGAGCAGACATATTCCAGTTTTCAGTTTTCATTGTTTGTGAAACAGTTTTTTTACTGCTCATACATTGCAATCCCCACAAAAGTAAACTACACAGGGCCATGGTGGGGGATCAAACCGATGACCCTCCGTTCCTGTGTCCAAGACTCTACCACCTGAGTACAAGCTCCATAGAAAGTATGATACATATAACAAAAAATATTAATTGTTTATTTGTTTGTTAAATTTATTTTAAGGTGAAAAGTTTCATTTCACTCTCTCTGACAATTCAATTGATGTAAAATTGTAAAGTATTCCATAGTTAATAAAAAAATTTATTATGAAATTCAGAACTTTGCCTCTGTTCCTTAGGCACTGCATTATAATAATCTATCTATATAACTGATTTGTCTGTAAGGTGCTGGGTACCAATGTCTTATAATAAATAATTGATTTGTCTTTAAGGTGCTGGGTACCAGTGTCTTTTAATGAATAACTGACTTGTCTTTAAGGTGCTGGGTACCACTATAAAGGTTACTATGGTACATCTATAATGGACAAGCTCCGCAGCGGGTACGCTACAAAATCCAGAAACTTGTCGGAGACAATGAAAGTTGTGCTGCTACTTGGGGAATTTATTTCAAGGGTAATTATGAAAAGTGAAACCAATCAAATTTGTGTCTAACAAATATATAAAAATTGATATTATCCCTTTGTTATTATTTATCTGAACATATTACCATACCAGGCTATTGTGTTTTTTAATATCTAACATCATTAGTTGTGCCATTGAGGGCTAACATATGATAAATTAACCTAACCACTCTCTCCTGGGATCCTGGAAGGTAAGTCAGTTCTTGAACACGCCCATCTCCGCATGTAACTGATAACTTTGCCACTTGAATCAGCTCAAGCGGGTTGGTAGTCTAATGGATAGAGTGTTGGCCACTCATGCCAGAGGTTGTGGGTTTGATCCCCCGGTCGACCCGATGCCTCTCATAAAACAACACTCAGTACCGGTTCTACCCAGGTAACGGACTCAAGAGTGGTTCATATGAGCTCTGAGCTTTCATCGCAATCGAGCTAAAATAAATTAGTATAATCAGCTGTGAGAGGCCAAATAACAAAGAGACACAATGTTGTGTATTAATCATCATGGAGACTGTGGCCGGCAGTGATTCTAACTTGGCTAACCGGGCCCAGTTTCAGATCATGGTATTCTTCAAATATAAATATAAAAAAGTAATATTTTTCTCCAAATGATACATAAAAGAAAAGTTCATTTGATTTTTCTGTTTGTATAAAATTACAAACCTTGGTTGCATTTCACAAAAAAACTTACAATAAAAATAGATTGTAAACATAGAGTAAGTATCTTTATAATGTTTTAAATATTAATCCAGATTAACCCAACCTCTGATTGAAAAATTTATAAAACAGTATGTTTTCTGAAAATACAATCTTAAATTCATGTGGATGACCATGAAAAAAAGTATGAAAGTTTCTTAATCTATGTAAACGTCTGATTTTTTTGTATAAGATTTTTTTGTGAAATGAAACAAAGATTTGCATTCTAATTATAATGAAAGATGTGCATTTGGTGTCAGTTGTAATGGTTTATATATTATTGCTGAAAGATGTGCATTTGGTGTCAGTTGTAATGGTATATATATTATTGCTGAACGATGTTCATCTGGTATCAGTTGTTATGGTATATATATTATTGCTGAAAGATGTGCATCTGGTGTCAGTTGTTATGGTATATATATTATTGCTGAAAGATGTGCATTTGGTGTCAGTTGTAATGGTATATATATTATTGCTAAACGATGTTCATCTGGTATCAGTTGTTATGGTATATATATTATTGCTGAAAGATGTGCATCTGGTATCAGTTGTTATGGTATATATATTATTGCTGAAAGATGTGCATTTGGTGTCAGTTGTAATGGTTTATATATTATTGCTGAAAGATGTGCATTTGGTGTCAGTTGTAATGGTATATATATTATTCCTGAACGATGTTCATCTGGTATCAGTTGTTATGGTATATATATTATTGCTGAAAGATGTGCATCTGGTGTCAGTTGTTATGGTATATATATTATTGCTGAAAGATGTGCATCTGGTGTCAGTTGTAATGGTATATATATTATTGCTGAACGATGTTCATCTGGTGTCAGTTGTAATGGTATATATATTATTGCTGAAAGATGTGCATCTGGTGTCAGTTGTTATGGTATATATATTATTGCTGAAAGATGTGCATCTGGTGTCAGTTGTAATGGTATATATATTATTGCTGAAAGATGTACATCTGGTGTCAGTTGTAATGGTATATATATTATTGCTGAAAGATGTACATCTGGTGTCAGTTGTTATGGTATATATATTTTTGCTGAAAGATGTACATCTGGTGTCAGTTGTTATGGTATATATATTTTTGCTGAAAGATGTACATCTGGTGTCAGTTGTTATGGTATATATATTATTGCTGAAAGATGTACATCTGGTGACAGTTGTAATGGTATATATATTATTGCTGAAAGATGTGTATATATTTTTGCTGAAAGATGTACATCTGGTGTCAGTTGTTATGGTATATATATTATTGCTGAAAGATGTACATCTGGTGTCAGTTGTTATAGTATATATACTATTGTTGAAAGATGTACATCTGGTGACAGTTGTAATGGTATATATATTATTGCTGAAAGATGTGCATTTGGTGTCAGTTGTAATGGTATATATATTATTGCTGAAAGATGTGCATCTGGTGACAGTTGTAATGGTATATATATTATTGCTGAAAGATGTGCATCTGGTGACAGTTGTAATGGTATATATATTACTGCTGAAAGATGTGCATCTGGTGTCAGTTGTAATGGTATATATATTATTGCTGAAAGATGTGCATCTGGTGTCAGTTGTAATGGTATATATATTATTGCTGAAAGATGTGCATCTGGTGTCAGTTGTAATGGTATATATATTATTGCTGAAAGATGTGCATCTGGTGTCAGTTGTAATGGTATATATATTATTGCTGAAAGATGTGCATCTGGTGACAGTTGTAATGGTATATATATTATTGCTGAAAGATGTGCATCTGGTGTCAGTTTTAATGGTATATATATTATTGCTGAAAGATGTGCATCTGGTGTCAGTTGTAATGGTATATATATAATTGTTGAAAGATGTGCATCTGGTGTCAGTTGTAATGGTTTATATATTATTGCTGAAAGATGTGCATCTGGTGTCAGTTGTAATGGTACATATATATCAATGCTGAAAGATGTGCATCTGATGTCAGTTGTTATGGTACATATTTTATTGCTGAAAGATGAGCATCTGGTGTCAGTTGTAATTGTATATATAATTGCTGAAAGATGAGCATCTGGTGTCAGTTTTAATGGTATATATATAATTGCTGAAAGATGTGCATCTGGTGTCAGTTGTAATGTTATATATATAATTGCTTAAAGATGTGCATCTGATATCAGTTGTTATGGTATATATTTTATTGCTGAAAGATGAGCATCTGGTGTCAGTTGTAATGGTATATATATAATTGCTGAAAGATGAGCATCTGGTGTCAGTTTTAATGGTATATATATAATTGCTGAAAGATGTGCATCTGGTGTCAGTTGTAATGGTATATATATTATTGCTGAAAGATGAGCATCTGGTGTCAGTTGTTATGGTATATATATTATTGCTGAAAGATGTGCATCTGGTGTCAGTTGTAATGGTATATATATTATTGCTGAAAGATGTGCATCTGGTGTCAGTTGACATGGTACATATATGTCAATGCTGAAAGATGTGCATCTGATGTCAGTTGTTATGGTATATATTTTATTGCTGAAAAATGAGCATTTGGAGTCAATTTTAATGGTATATATAATTGCTGAAAGATGTGCGTCTGGTGTCAGTTGTAATGGCATATATATTATTGCTGAAAGATGAGCATCTGGTGTCAGTTGTAATGGTATATATATTATTGCTGAAAGATGTGCATCTGGTGTCAGTTGTAATGGTATATATATATAATAACTGAAAGATGTGCATCTGGTGTCAGTTATAATGGTATATATATTATTGCTGAAAGATGAGCATCTGGTGTCTGTTGTAATGGTATATATATAATTGCCGAAAAATGTGCATCTGGTGTCATTTGTAATGGTATATATATTATTGCCGAAAGATGTACATCTGGTATCAGTTGTAATGTTATATATATAATTGCAGAAAGATGTGCATCTGGTATCAGTTGTAATGGCATATATTTTATTGCTGAAAGATGTGCATCTGGTATCAGTTGTAATGTTCTATATATTATTGCTGAAAGATGTGCATCTGGTGTCAGTTGTAATGTTATATATATAATTGCTGAAATATGTGCATCTTGTATCAGTTGAAATGTTATATATATTATTGCTAAAAGATGTGCATCTGGTGTCATTTGTAATGGTATATATATTATTGCTGAAAGATGAGCATCTGGTGTCAGTTGTTATGGTATATGTATCATTGCTGAAAGATGTGCATGTGGATGTGTCAGAAGTAATGGTATATATATTATTGCTGAAAGATGTGCATCTGATGTCAGTTGTTATGGTATATATTTTATTGCTGAAAGATGTGCATCTGATGTCAGTTGTAATGTTATATATATAATTGCTGAAAGACGAGCATCTGGTGTCAGTTGTAATGGTATAAATATTATTGTTGAAAGATGTGCATCTGGATGTGTCAGTTGTAATGGTATATATATTATTGCTGAAAGATGTGCATCTGGTGTCAGTTGTAATGGTATATAAAACTTTATATATATTATTGCTGAAAGATGTGCATCTGGTGTCAGTTGTAATGGTATATATATTATTGCTGAAAGATGAGCATCTGGTGTCAATTGTTATGGTATATATATTATTGTTGAAAGATGTGCATCTGGTGTCAGTTGTAATGTTATATATATAATTGCTGAAAGACGAGCATCTGGTGTCAGTTGTAATGGTATAAATATTATTGTCGAAAGATGTGCATCTGGATGTGTCAGTTGTAATGGTATATATATTATTGCTGAAAGATGAGCATCTGGTGTCAGTTGTAATGGTATATATATATATTATTGCTGAAAGATGTGCATCTGGTGTCAGTTGTAATGGTATATATATTATTGCTGAAAGATGTGCATCTGATGTCAGTTGTAATGCTATAGATATTATTGCTGAAAGATGTGCATTAGGTGTCAGTTGTAATGGTATATATATATATATATATATATATTATTGTGGAAAGATGTGCATCTGGTGTCAGTTGTAATGGTATATATATAGTTACTGGAAGATGTACATCTGGTGTCAGTTGTAATGTTATATATATATAGTTAATGAAAGATGTACATCTGATGTCAGTTGTAATGGTATAAATATTATTGCTGAAAGATGTGCATCTGGATGTGTCAGTTGTAATGGTATATATAGTATTGCTGAAAGATGAGCATCTGGTGTCAGTTGTAATGGTATATATATTATTGTTGAAAGATGTGCATCTCGTGTCAGCTGTTATGGTATATATATTATTGCTGAAAGATGTGCATCTGATGTCAGTTGTAATGGTATATATATTATTGCTAAAAGATGTCCATCTGGTGTCAATTGTAATGGTATATATATATATTATTGTTGAAAGATGTGCATCTGGTGTCAGTTGTAATGGTATATATATAATTACTGAAAGATGTGCATCTGGTGTCAGTTGTAATGTTATATATATAGTTACTGAAAGATGTGCATCTGGTGTTAGGTGTTATGGTACATATATTATTGCTGAAAGATGTGCATCTGGTGTCAGTTGTAATGGTATTAATATAATTGCTGAAAGAGGTGCATCTAGTGTCTGTTATTATGGTATATATATACATGTATATATTATTGTTGAAAGATGTGCATCTGGTGTCAGTTGTAATGGTATATAAATAATTGCTAAAAGATGTGCATCTGGTGTCAGTTGTAATATTATATATATAGTTACTGAAAGATGTGCATCTGGTGTCATTTGTAATGGTATATATATTATTGCTGAAAGATGTGCATTTGGTGTCAGTTGTAATGGTATAAATATAATTGCTGAAAGATGTGCATCTGGTGTCTATTGTTATGGTATATATATATTATTGATGAAAGATGTGCATCTGGTGTCTGTTCTCATGGTATCAATATAATTGCTGAAAGATGTGCATCTGGTGTCTGTTGTTATGGTATATATATATTATTGATGAAAGATGTGCATCTAGTGTCAGTTGTAATGGTATATATATAATTGCTGAAAGATGTGCATCTGGTGTCTGTTATTATGGTATATATATACATGTATATATTATTGTTGAAAGATGTGTATCTGGTGTCAGTTGTAATGGTATATAAATAATTGCTGAAAGATGTGCATCTGGTGTCAGTTGTAATATTATATATATAGTTACTGAAAGATGTGCATCTGGTGTCTGTTGTTATGGTATATATTTTATTGCTGAAAGATGTGCATTTGGTGTCAGTTGTAATGGTATATATATTATTGCTGAAAGATGTGCATTTGGTGTCAGTTGTAATGGTATATATATTACTGCTGAAAGATGAGCATCTGGATGTGTCAGTTGTAATGATATATATATTTTTTTGCTGAAAGATGTGCATCTGGTGTCAGTTGTAATGGTATATATATTATTGCTGAAAGATATGCATCTGGTGTCAGTTGTAATAGTATATATATTATTGCTGAAAGATGTGCATCTAGTGTCAGTTGTAATGGTATATATATTATTACTGAAAGATGTGCATCTAGTATCAGTTGTAATGGTATATATTTTATTGTTGAAAGATGTGCATCTGGTGTCAGTTGTAATGGTATATATATATATTATTGCTGAAAGATATGCATCTGGTGTCAGTTGTAATGGTTTATATATTATTGCTGAAATATGTGCATTTGGTGTCAGTTGTAATGGTATATATATTATTGCTGAAAGATGTGCATTTGGTGTCAGTTGTAATGGTATATATATTATTGCTGAAAGATGAGCATCTGGATGTGTCAGTTGTAATGATATATATATATTTTTGCTAAAAGATGTGCATCTGGTGTCAGTTGTAATATTATATATATAGTTACTGAAAGATGTGCATCTGGTGTCATTGTAATGGTATATATATTATTGCTGAAAGATGTGCATTTGGTGTCAGTTGTAATGGTATCAATATAATTGCTGAAAGATGGCATCTGGTGTCTGTTGTTATGGTATATATATATTATTGATGAAAGATGTGCATCTGGTGTCTGTTCTCATGGTATCAATATAATTGCTGAAAAATGTGCATCTGGTGTCTGTTGTTATGGTATATATATATTATTGATGAAAGATGTGCATCTAGTGTTAGTTGTAATGGTATATATATAATTGCTGAAAGATGTGCATCTGGTGTCTGTTATTATGGTATATATATACATGTATATATTATTGTTGAAAGATGTGCATCTGGTGTCAGTTGTAATGGTATATTAATAATTGCTGAAAGATGTGCATCTGGTGTCAGTTGTAATATTATATATATAGTTACTGAAAGATGTGCATCTGGTGTCTGTTGTAATGGTATATATTTTATTGCTGAAAGATGTGCATTTGGTGTCAGTTGTAATGGTATATATATTATTGCTGAAAGATGTGCATTTGGTGTCAGTTGTAATGGTATATATATTATTGCTGAAAGATGAGCATCTGGATGTGTCAGTTGTAATGATATATATATATTTTTGCTGAAAGATGTGCATCTGGTGTCAGTTGTAATGGTATATATATTATTGCTGAAAGATATGCATCTGGTGTCAGTTGTAATAGTATATATATTATTTCTGAAAGATGTGCATCTAGTGTCAGTTGTAATGGTATATATATTATTACTGAAAGATGTGCATCTAGTATCAGTTGTAATGGTATATATTTTATTGTTGAAAGATTAGCATCTGGTGTCAGTTGTAATGGTATATATATTATTGCTGAAAGATGAGCATCTGGATGTGTCAGTTGTAATGATATATATATATATTTTTGCTGAAAGATGTGCATCTGGATGTGTCAGTTGTAATGGTATATATATTATTGCTGAAAGATGTGCATCTAGTGTCAGTTGTAATGGTATATATATTATTGCTGAAAGATGAGCATCTGGATGTGTCAGTTGTAATGATATATATATTTTTGCTGAAAGATGTGCATCTGGTGTCAGTTGTAATGGTATATATATTATTGCTGAAAGATGTGCATCTAGTGTCAGTTGTAATGGTGTATATATATTATTGCTGAAAGATGTGCATCTAGTGTCAGTTGTAATGGTATATATATATAATTGCTGAAAGATATGCATCTGGATGTGTCAGTTGTAATGGTATATATATTTTTGCTGAAAGATGTGCATCTGGTGTTAGTTGTAATGGTATTTATATACTTGCTGAAAGATGTGCATCTGGATGTGTCAGTTGTAATGGTATATATATTATTGCTGAAAGATGTGCATCTGGTGTCTGTTGTAATGGTATATATTTTATTGCTGAAAGATGTGCATTTGGTGTCAGTTGTAATGGTATATATATTATTGCTGAAAGATGTGCATCTGGTGTCAGTTGTAATATTATATATATAGTTACTGAAAGATGTGCATCTGGTGTCTGTTGTAATTGTATATATATTATTGCTGAAAGATGTGCATTTGGTGTCAGTTGTAATGGTATAAATATAATTGCTGAAAGATGTGCATCTGGTGTCTGTTGTTATGGTATATATATATATATATATATATATAATTGCTGAAAGATGTGCATCTGGTGTCTGTTGTTATGGTATATATATATATATATATATATATATATATATATATAATTGTTGAAAGATGTGCACCTGGTGTCAGTTGTAATGGTATATATATAATTGCTGAAAGATGTGCATTTGGTGTCAGTTGTAATATTATATATATAGTTACTGAAAGGTGTGCATCTGGTGTCTGTTGTAATGGTATATATATTATTGCTGAAAGATGTTCATCGTATGTCAGTTGTAATGGTATATATATTATTGCTGAAAGATGTGCATCTGGTGTCAGTTGTAATGGTATAAATATTATTGTTGAAAGATGTGCATCTGGTGTCAGTTGTAACAGTATATATATAATTGCTGAAAGATGTGCATCTGGTGTCAGTTGTAATGTTATATATATAGTTACTGAAAGATGTGCATCTGGTGTTAGGTGTTATGGTACATATATTATTGCTGAAAGATGTGCATCTGGTGTCAGTTGTAATAGTATTAATATAATTGCTGAAAGATGTGCATCTGGTGTCTGTTATTATGGTGTATATATATACATGTATATATTATTGTTGAAAGATGTGCACCTGGTGTCAGTTGTAATGGTATATATATAATTGCTGAAAGATGTGCATCTGGTGTCAGTTGTAATATTATATATATAGTTACTGAAAGATGTGCATCTGGTGTCTGTTGTAATGGTATATATATTATTGCTGAAAGATGTGCATTTGGTGTCAGTTGTAATGGTATAAATATAATTGCTGAAAGATGTGCATCTGGTGTCTGTTGTTATGGTATATATATATTATTGATGAAAGATGTACATCTGGTGTCAGTTGTAATGGTATATATATAATTGCTGAAAGATGTGCATCTGGTGTCAGTTGTAATATTATATATATAGTTACTGAAAGATGTGCATCTGGTGTCTGTTGTAATGGTATATATATTATTGCTGAAAAATGTGCATATGGTGTCAGTTGTAATGGTATATATAATATTGATGAAAGATGTGCATCTAGTGTCAGTTGTAATGGTATATATATAATTGCTGAAAGATGTGCATCTGGTGTCAGTTGTAATATTATATATATAGTTAATGAAAGATGTGCATTTGGTGTCTGTTGTAATGGTATATATATTATTGCTGAAAGATGTGCATTTGATGTCAGTTGTAATGGTATAAATATAATTGCTGAAAAATGTGCATCTGGTGTCTGTTGTTATGGTATATATATATATATATATATATATATATATATATATATATATATATATATATATTATTGATGAAATATGTGCATCTGGTGTCAGTTGTAATGGTATATATATAATTACTGAAAGATGTGCATCTGGTGTCTGTTGTAATGGTATATATTTTATTGCTGAAAGATGTGCATCTGGTGTCAGTTGTAATGGTATATATGTAATTGCTGAAAGATGTGCATCTGGTGTCAGTTGTAATGGTATATATATAATTGCTAAAAGATGTGCATCTCGATGTGTCAGTTGTAATAGTATATATATTATTGCTGAAAGATGTACATCTGGTGTCAGTTGTAATGTTATATATATATAATTTCTGAAAGATGTACATCTGGTATCAGTTGTAATTGTATATATATTAATTGTTGAAAGATGAGCATCTGGTGTCAGTTGTAATGGTATATATATATTATTGCTGAATGATGTGCATCTGGTGTCAGTTGTAATGGTTTATATATTATTGCTGAAATATGTGCATCTGGTGTCATATGTAATGGTATATATATTATTGCTGAAAGATGAGCATCTGGATGTGTCAGTTGTAATGATATATATATATTTTTGCTGAAAGATGTGCATCTGGTGTCAGTTGTAATGGTAGATATATTATTGCTGAAAGATGTGCATCTGGTGTCAGTTGTAATGGTATATATATTATTGCTGAAAAATGTGCATCTAGTGTCAGTTGTAATGGTATATATATTATTGCTGAAAGATGAGCATCTGGATGTGTCAGTTGTAATGGTATATATATTATTGCTGAAAGATGTGCATCTGGTGTCAGTTGTAATATTATATATATAGTTACTGAAAGATGTGCATCTGGTGTCTGTTGTAATGGTATATATATTATTGCTGAAAGATATGCATCTGGATGTGTCAGTTGTAATGGTATAAATATAATTGCTAAAAGATGTGCATCTGGTGTCTGTTGTTATGTTATATATATATATTATTGATGAAAGATGTTCATCTGGTGTCAGTTGTAATTGTATATATATAATTACTGAAAGAAGGCATCTGGTGTCAGTTGTAATGGTATATATATTATTGCTGAAAGATGTGCATCTAGTGTCAGTTGTAATGGTATATATATATTATTGCTGAAAGATGTGCATTTGGTGTCAGTTGTAATGGTATATATATTATTGCTGAAAGATATGCATTTGGATGTGTCAGTTGTAATGGTATATATATAATTGCTGAAAGATGTGCATCTGGTGTCAGTTGTAATGGTATATATATTTTTGCTGAAAGATGTGCATCTGGTGTTAGTTTTAATGGTATTTATATAATTGCTGGAATTGTGCATCTGGATGTGTCAGTTGTAATGGTATATATATTATTGCTGAAAGATGTGCATCTGGATGTGTTAGTTGTAATGGTTTATATATTATTGCTGAAAGATGTGCATCTGGTGTTAGTTGTAATGGTATATATGTAATTGTTGAAAGATGTGCATCTGGATGTGTCAGTTTTAATGGTATATATATTATTGCTGAAAGATGTGCATCTGGTGTTAGTTGTAATGGTATATATATTATTGCTGAAAGATGTGCATTTAGTGTCAGTTGTAGTGGTATATATATAATTTCTGAAAGATGAGCATCTGGATGTGTCAGTTGTAATGATATATATATTTTTGCAGAAAGATGTGCATCTGGTGTCAGTTGTAATGGTATATATATTATTGCTGAAAGATGTGCATCTAGTGTCAGTTGTAATTCTATATATATAATTGCTGAAAGATGTGCATCTTGTGTCAGTTGTAATGGTATATATATATATTATTGCTGAAAGATGTGCATCTAGTGTCAGTTGTAATGGTATATATATAATTGCTGAAAGATATGCATCTGGATGTGTCAGTTGTAATGGTATATATATAATTGCTGAAAGATGTGCATCTGGTGTCAGTTGTAATGGTATATATATTTTTGCTGAAAGATGTGCATCTGGTGTTAGTTGTAATGGTATTTATATAATTGCTGAAAGATGTGCATCTGGTGTCAGTTGTAATGGTATATATATTATTGACAATTTTAGGTGATTATTAGGCAAAATGTACCAGAGTGTTTGTTTGGTCTCTCTTACTTACCCATAAAAAAAACTAAGACTGTGAAAGAGAAAAAATAGCAGTTTTAATGTTTGCCAATTATGAACTGTATTTGACATTGTAGAATTATGGTAACAAGTTTTATGGGAAAGCCCAGAACCTAAACATGTTGCTGACGGAGAAATACGATGAAGCACTAGAGACGTATGACGTGCTCATTATGCCAACGTTGCCGTACAAAGCCCCACTCTTACCCAAGTCAGATTGGAGTACAAAAGGTTTGTAAAAATATGCCCCCTTGTTCAGTGGTATGTTGTGAGCCAGAGCTACATGTACTTTTGTGTAATAATTATTATGCGCCACAGTGACGCCGTCACTTACTCGTGGAAGGACAGTGGTTTTTCTTGTGTATTTTGACAACTTCAAGGACAAGATAATTAGAACTATAGTACATGTACTGTTAAAGGAAACAATTTTAAATTACATGTATATTTTATAATATCTCACTCCATTAAAATAGTAAATATCCATTTTCGAGAAATGTCTAAATCTCACCTCAATATCCACATAAAATACAGATGCTTGTCAATGCATGCACTGGTTTGCCATCACACATTCTCGGAAAATAGGAATTCTGACAACACATTTGAGGGTGTGGGGGTGGAATTAAATCGTATAAGTGATACTGTATACATGAATATTAGTATGTAAGAAAAAATAAATCCTGAATTTAAGGTTTTTGTGGTTAGTTATATATCGATATGCTGTTTTAGAAGTTGTTGTATTATCACCAATACATGTGTTCATAACTCATGATTACTCTTTAGCATATTCTATGTCGTAGAAATACTCTTGTAATTTGCCTCTATAATTACATGCGTTTCCATACCATGATTCACATGCTACTTTAATACTGAGCATTAAACATCTTAGTTAGAGCACACGTTTTGTCGTTCATTTTAGTTCCATTATTATTTCAATAGTATTATTGTGTTCCTGTGTATACCACAAACAAAACAAGAAGCTGTACATGGTAAGAAATATATATATACAGTATAATATTTCAAATTAGGTACATGGTTAATTATGTCAAGCCCAGTGTCTTACTGTCAAACTGCTGTCTGGACAGTCTATGTGATGATTGGGCATGATACGGCAACCAGTCTACAATATTAGAATATGTGGGAAGTAGTCTGTGACTTATAGATATCAGGTGTGTCAAGTGGTAAACCGCCTTGTGGATCCAAGAAACAATGACTGTATATGCGGACTGCCATTAAATAACCGAAATACTGTCCAAAAAAAAGGTGTAAAACTCTAAACAAACAAACAAAATATTGCTAATGTTGATCCTTAATAAGTGTTGTATTACAATACCTGTCAAAGGATTAAACACTTTATTTCATAAAGACGCCTTTGGACACCTCTAATAATGAAGGCATTAATTCACCATGTATCAGCAATGGGTGAATTATGTTTATATTAACTGACATAGTTGAAAACAGTGCAGGAAGTGTTCAGATTGCTCGTAACAAGCAATCTGAACTCTTCCTGCACTGTTTTCAAAGGCCTTCTGTGATTGGTGTGGGAAATCGCATATCTATGGAGTAAAAGGTTAAGATGTAAATAACTATGAAATATATATATATATATCATTAGGATTGTAATAAAAAACTATTTGTCTTCAGAAAAACTGGAAAATGCACTTGGTATGATCCAAAACACAGCTCCGTTTGATGCAACTGGTCATCCTGCTTTAACCATGAACGCTGGAATGTCAGCTGGACTTCCTGTTGGCATGATGGTGGTTGGGAAGAGTTTTGATGAAACTTCTGTGCTGCAAGTCGCTTACGCATACGAGAACATTCGTGATGGGAAGTGAAAAAAAAAAAAATAGAGAGAGAATATATATCATACATGGTATACCGGTATACCGGTAGTATATGAATAATCTTATTTAGTGTAACAAGTTTTTGGAAATCCAAGAGTTCACCATAGCCATTTGATATATCTAATTAATATATTTTATTATATTTAGCTAATTTTTTAACCAAGGAGCAGATGTGAAGTGCATAAACTGTTGGGCACTCACACCAGAGGTTGCGGGTCCGATCAACAGCTTGATCTGATGCCACTCGAAAAACAAGAATACTCGGTATTGGTTCTACTGAGGAAGCACACTCAAGAGCGGCTCATGGAAGCTCTGAGCTTTCTTTGCAGTAGAGCTTAAATAAAATGGTATAAACTAAGGCGGTGCATAATAGTTTATATTTAGTTTTCATTTTAAGATAATCTTAAACCTAAACTTTTATATAAAAAGAAATGGGAGGAGGCTAATTCCAAACGGTGGCTCTTTCTTGCAACAATGTTGAACTGGGAGATTTTTTTTGGTAAAACAATATAACAAAGTAATCATTATTTTAAAAAAAATGTGCAATTGTAGGGACATGTTTTATCTATACAAAAATGACCTCATTCACAATAGGTCCATGACACCAAGTTGTAGCAGAGATTACAAACTTAAAATATCAAGCAAAATTTACTAAATATTTGAATTCTGAACCACCTTTGACCCTAGTCAAGTGATGTAAACAAACACATTTTCTTGAAGATATATAATTATAAAAGCCACTTGTAAGTAGGCATTCAGGGTTTGGTATCTCAGAGTTATTGCACATGGTATAATACTGATAATTGTTTTAGACTACTGTGCTTTATGTATTGCACAATTTGACATGATTATAATCATGCTCAGATAACAAAACATGCATACATGCTTTTTTTATTTGGATTTGATCATGACCAGATATGTGATTTATGTAACCCAGCAGACACCTAATTAGCAAGTATGTTTATTCTAAAACCAGATAAGATGGCCATTGCACTATATTTCAGTGCTGTGTTTATTGTTGCAAATCCCCACCCCCAATCAAGAAATATTTAGGAACATGAACATATAGCTGTAAACATTACTTACAGGAATAAACTAGAAGACGTATATACTGATGTATTAAATATTGATTTATAAAAGCATACACACTCTTAGAAAATAAGTATAACAAAATTTAATACAAGATATTAGTGGGTGGGCTCATATGGTTATAAATTATTATATTTGTCTAATTAGAAACCATATGGCTCATCATTTATCAATGGTACAGGGATGTTTATCAATTATCAGACAGATAATCTGCAAAAAAAACAAATTTTATACACAATCCAGTGCCAGAAACTCATTTCATATTCAGCTATTAAGTTATGTAGACCATTTGAGGAATATCGTCTGGTTTATATATATATATGAGAAAACATTAACTTACCTTTTTAATGCAATTTAACAAATTGTCACAATTAACACATTTGGAGTTACTTAGTACTTTAAAATATTCATCAACGATTTAAATTGCTGACTTCGGTGACAATGGAACACCCAAGTGGAGCTGACAGAATTAAAGACACAATTAAAGGTTTCGGTAGAAACACCAGTAAGATAAAAGCTGACTCTGGTTCACCAATGAAACAGGAAAATCAAAAACGGAAATTTCAACAGAAACAAACCATGTGTGGAACTGTCAAATTCTATGTTGAAAACGATCAAGAAAAAATAAAATTGTTTAATAAAATTGATCAGTGCAGACTTCTGAATAGGAAAAAGTAACTGACACAAACAATGCTGATTTGTTAAATCTTGTGCTGGATTTCTACTTAAAAGCTCATAGAATCGGAATGAACCAATCAAATACAGAAGCAAACCAACCACAAGCCAACCACAAACCAACCACAAGCCAACCACAAACCAACCACAAGCCAACCAGTATTTGTTGGCAAAACGAAATGAAACAAATGAGAAACATTTCATTACATGCACAAATGCCATGGAATTCTTGAACACTATTTGGAATGTAAGTCGGTCATTGATGTTGAGAACGTAGAAATTTTTGGACATGTAGGCAAGGTGCACTTTAAATGCAAACATGGTCATGTTCTGAAGTTTGATTCTTCTCCTCATACATGTATTTATGGTGGACTGTTTCTGGGAAATGTTCGAGTGTTACATGGCTTATACACTTCCGGTCATAGATTTGGCCAATACGAGAAGTTTTGTGAAGGCTCTGAGTTCGGCCAGTGTCCACAATCTATGTTTACATTAGCACATGAAATGTATTTTGATATCACAAAAGAAGCAATGCAAGAATCAATTACTGAAGCTAGACAAGAGGAAGAAATGGCCGCAATAGAAGAAACAGAGGAGAATGGAACACAGTACAATGGCATTAATATTTTGACAGATGCAAGGCATTCTACCAGGAAGAATGCCAAGCAGTCAGATATTATTGCAATTGGCAACAAGACACTTGGCATGCTGCAAAGGGTGTAGCAAAGAATATAAAACACATAACAAATGGCCCCAAACGTATGCGTGGGAAAACATGGCACAGTGAACTAAAGGACAAAGCTGCATCAATAAAAAGCCATTTTTATTATGCTATGAAAAACTGACGTGGGTCAGCGAAAACACTCAGGAATCCACTTGACAGTATTGTCCAGCACTATCAAGGACATCATGACCGCTGTTTACCAGAGTCCCGATGTAAGACTGATGAAGACTACTTGCCTTCCAGACTAGTAATTTACATGTATATTCTGGCAACAGCTATAGGAAGTTTGCAGATAGATAAAACACCAAATGACTATGTCCAGTGTATAGATACACATTATGTGGAATCATTTAACAATGCATGTCTCATCTACCATGACAAAAGGATTTCATTTGGTATGAAAGAATATAAAAGGAGAACACACATGGCGGTTCTAGACTGGAACGAGAATGTTGACCGGCCTTATACATCTGTATCAACAGTAGAACACCCGAGAAATCCACGAAGGCAGACAGGAAAAAAACTTTGGTTGAAAAATCTGAACAGTTCAAAGACATTTTGTTGATTAAGATATTGGACACACTGTATTAAACAACCGATGTTATGACATATACAGAAGTTGAATTAATGTGATAAATTGAAATTATTACATAGCCAAGTATACTGTAGATACATTAATGTGCCAACAAAATATAATTTAATGCAAGTTTTTTCTTTAAATTTATAATTTAAAACAATTCTTATCAAATATACAGAAGTGCAAAATCTTTACAAACGAAAAGTGTGTGCTATCTAGTCAATTAATAAACACTTTGGGAGTATATATAAGAATAGAATCTGGTCGATTCATTTGATGTTAATGAAACAAAAAATAGTTTATGTGTATTAATAATAAATACTTTATAGCAAAGTATATATATATATATATATATATATATATATATATCAGGGTTTAAAGTGTAGTTATAACATACATATGGATATGATTTACAATTAACTAATTTTGTAACTGAAATAAATCACTTTTTATTTAAACAGAAGCGTGTTTTTCTTCATTTTTCTTTTGCAAAATACAATGTGTGTTGTTGCTTTTAACAAGATCAAGTAGTAAGTTTCAAATCAATATGTTACTAACCGTTTACATGAAATTAAGAAATTGTACTCATTACTTGAAACAGGCATTTATACTGGTAGTTATAGTTGATGTTGGAAGTGAGTATTATAAAAAAACTGTAGTAAAATTGTTGGCTGCTAGTGATAAGCCCTGCCTACAATACTGTGTGTAGCTGCTACCGGTGATGGGCCTTTAAAGGAAGCTACTTTTTATTAGCGCACACAAAAAATAGTTTCTGTTAGTGCATAATGTATAATACACTATTGCTCCTTGGTTCAAAGAATTCTTCACCTAACTTCTCTTCTTTCATTTTGATACTAAAATGTGCGAGATGTATTCATACATGCATTGTGTTAATTCTCCTGAACTACTTTCTGGAGTCCTCCATGGCTGAGTGGTCTATAAATTGTGCTTCTTTTTTATTTCATATTGTAATATAGATACACATGTAAACAGACAAGTAATAAAACCATGTACACCTGATAAATTTATCTCGATTTATTTCTTTTCCCACCAACATTTTTGATAATATTGTTTTTACATAAAAAAAATATTTATATGTGCTGATTGTCATACTTATTAAATTTTTATTCACCTTCCTAATTTGATTGATATTATTTTAGCATTTGGTTTATTTTATATAATTTTCATTTGATCGCCGTAGTGAAATCATGAGAGGTGACAAATTGAGTATTGGATAGAATTTGCTGAAATTGCAAGTATGAAGGGTTTTTTTCAGTTTGAATGTCAGTTGATAATGCGTCTGTCATTTCAGAGGTCATGAGTTGAATCTCTGCTATGGGAGTCTGACTGTCAATCCAGGGGTCACAAGTTGAATCCCGGCCCTACCAGTTTGACTTGCAGAGATAACATATGTCTAGTACTGGATAAAAGCCTAGCAGATATAAGAAAGATGATTAGGTGTGTCGTAAATTAACTAAAATACTGCGCAAAACCCCACACATACAAATCACTTAATAAACAAATCGATCTGTATGTTAATTTGATGTTTTTGTACATGTGAACCTGGAATCTTCTGTCCTGTTGGTGCTGTATAACCTATTATGTTTTGGTATGCTGTAAAACCCCAGGGTTGGTATTATTCTATCTGTCATAGTAAACTAGATATATAAGGTTGAAATTTGGATTTTCAAGCTCAAGTCTAAGAATATTCTCAAGAATGGTTGGTGAGTATGATCCCAGTTTATTTTACTTGTGAATAGCTTAGAATGATGCTTCTTGTTAGTGCATTATCTTTGTGTTGTCGTTCTTCAGAAAAACTGAAAAACGCCATCGAGATTGACGTGATCCGAAACACAGCTCCGTTCAATTCTACTGGTCACCCTGCTTTAACCGTAAATGCTGGAATGTCAGCCGGACTTCCGTTGGAAGTACTGGTAAGCATTTCTTCCATGCAACTCTTGATTGCAGTAGTGTAGTGTGAGGTCACAAATTATAAAAATGTATAAGTAAATTGATTGCTTGATTGAATATTTATGTATTACTGAAAAACAAAAAAATCAAACCCAAGCTAAGCAAAACGATTTAACCTATGGTTTTAGAGCCCAAATTATAAAAAATATAGGTAAGTTGGCTATATATATATACATTGTTTCTATAACATAATATGAACGTGTTTAATAAGTTTAGTCACTATAACATAGGTAGTTAATTCAGAAACAGAGAAAAAGCTGAGCTAAATGTAAAGTTTTAACCGGCGGACGACAATGCCGCCGCCAGAGCCCTCACAATAGCTCTTTGTTGTTGTTTTTCAAAAGGACTAGCTAAAAATTACAAAAGTATGATCATTTCAACTTTTTTTTATTTTATTCATTGTTTTATTTTTATATAAATTAACTGTTGATTATCTTTAGATTAATTCAATTGTCCTGCTAATCATCTTCAATTGCAAGTGTTACTAATGACCCTTGTATTTTGGTGGTCTTTTTTCTTTAAATGCTGTTAGCCCTTCTACTCTGTCTTTTGTGGGTATAACCTGAAATCATAAAATAGTTGATCATTAATAAAATAAGTGATTTTAGTAAATTACAGCTGTGTAACATGAAATCCCTGACCAGTTGACAATAATATATAGAAGTATTTTCTATTATTCCCTGATGATATTTTGAGAGTTGTTTATTGAGACACTGTTCAAAATGACTAGCGGGAAATGCTGACATGTAAGTTGGCTAGACAAATTACTCCATAGGTATAATTCTTTGTCATGTTATACTTTTTTATAATTATTGAAATACACAGCCTCTAAATGCATAAGTCCTGTATGTGATATTAATATAAGGTACAACAATATACAGATGTAGGTTCTAATGGTTACAGATGATATTTTGAAAGGTGTTTACAGTAAAACTACGGGAATCGCAAACAGGTGGCTTCACTTGAAAGTTAATTCATTGATTCATTACGATTTTTTGTGCAATATATGGAAATACACAGCCTTGATATGCTTCATGTGACATTGACTTTTAAGAATAACCACCCACATGTTCTGCCCAGCATGTCTGGTATGCTGAACAGTTCTGTGAATTTATTTGAAAATCAGTTCATACTTTTGGAAGACACAACAATGCAGTATATGGAAATACACAGTCCTGCACATGACCTTGACCTTTGAGGTAGCTGTCCAGGGGTTGCATGCAACATGTGTTGTGCTAAACACTGTTGTGAAGTTATTTGCTAATCAGTTTATTCATATGGCAGCTGCAAACAGACAAAAAACTTTGGATGGACAGAATAACTTGATCATATAGTCTCCAAACCAGTTTTTAACCGGTAGGGGACTAACAAGTCCTGGGACTCATTCACTTACTTTCGTAAGTCTTAAGATTTTTGTACGAACAAATTGGGAACGTTTCATTTGCACAGTATTTTTGCAATTTTTTAAAAGAATACTACTTACACGGCTTATGAAATTTCATAAAAAGAGGTAAGCAACACGCCAAATGAAATTCCCCATTTTTTCCCAGTAACTTCAAATTTTGCACTCAGAAATTCATAAACTTACGAACGTTAGTGAAACAGGCCTCTGGTCTTTTAACCAAATTCTTGGTAAACACTCAATTTACTGATAAACTTAATGTATTTTACTGTATAAAATGTTATTTCCAGAAATTTATAACATGTACAGATATTAATCAGGAGTCCTTGTCAATATTTTCTTTACAGAAATACTCTAGAAATGGATTCCAGCTCTAGAAATGAATTACATTTTTTTGCAGTATTTAAATATGACAACCAATGGATAATATTTAACTACAAGTGCACATGTACCTGAGCATAACAAGTTTCTTCAAATCTGAGTCCACTCTCTAAGTCTACCTCACTGCCACGATTTATTGCTAATTTGGCCATCTTTAACGCAATTGGTCCCTGAAAGATGTAAATAATCGAAGTTTGAAGTTAAAATAACCACATGAAAGTTGACATTTCACACAACAAAGTTGAAATGTTGGATGAGAAATGAAGATTCTATAGTATTACGTACAGGTACATATCATCATCCAAGATGGAATGCAATTTAACACTGTTTTCAATATGAAAGAATATTTAAGCTATGATAATTGTCTGTTAATGTCGTATTACTTGTATACAAATTTTAATAATGCTACTCAATATTTTGACAAAGCTATTGGAAATAACAAAAATGGCAGATTAGCTGTTATGTTTATTATACAATAATAAAGTTATTCTGTGCGATCCTCTTTATAAATCCTACATTTAATATTGGTTTATTCAAATGTAAACTAACTCACATTTGGTGCTATTTCCTGAGCTAACTTCACTGCCCTGTGGAAGGCCGCGTCCCCCTCTTTGTTCTGGTCAACAACGTGGTTCACAAGGCCGATCTGTTTAGCTTCTGTACCGTCTATAATGCGACTTGTAAATACCAACTCCTTGGCCATAGATGGACCAACAGCCCTCGCTAATCTCTGTGTACCACCTGGAAAGTCATATTGGAAAACACAAACAATATTAAAAACTGAATTTTCAAAATAATATATTGATATTTCTATTACAGTCTGTCCAAATGAACTTTATTCTATATACATGTAATTCATTTCCCAATGAATAATAAACACTTACAGCCGGGTAAAGCTATTAAGGACATGTGGAGCGCGTGATCTAGTTAGTGGGTAGAGTACCGGACCCATAATCAGAGGGTCATGGATTTGATCCTCACCCATGAATATGTGTGGAGCGTGATTTGTATAAGTTGTAATAACTTGTTTCACAATCGAAGTAAAATATATAAATTTAAACTAAAAGGACCTTTTCACTGGTGCTACAATGTTGTTTTGTGTTGTCAAACATCTCTTTCCAAAAATGACATTGGCTTTGTGGTTTAATGTGTATAATCTACTTTTTAAATATCAAAATTGGGAAAAAATGTAAGTTTTATCTAAAACGGTTTGAAAATTATAAATATAATGTAAATATGAATATAAAAATATACAATTTTGAGTTTTCATCAGGTTATGAAAAACAGTTGTCTAGTTTAATGTTATCTAGAAACCATCTAGTTAATTATATCTGTGTAAACAATATTCTGGTATTAACAACAATAAATATCTTGTTGGGCACTCTTGCCAGAGGATGTGTGTTCTATGCAAAGCTCACCCTGATGGCTTTTCTAAAACAACTCAGTACTGGCTCTATCCATGAAACAGACCCAAGACTGAGCTTACTGCGAGCAAGCTAAAATAAATTAGTATATAAACGTAACATCCTGTGTTAATTACCTCCGCCAGGAATAATTGCCAACTTTGTCTCCACAAGGCCCATCTTTGTTGTGTCCGCTGAAACAGGTAACAATATCTAAAGTTTTAATCACATAAAGTCTTCCAAGTCCATGATACATATGTTTGACAGAACTAGAAATATCACTGAAGGTGATGAATACCCCTAGATGGCACCCTGACACAGTTATTGCACCTTTTAGCTGCCCGCTTTGACACAGTGAACCAATTAGAGTAACCAATCACTGTTGTGAAGTGTCACTGAATTCTAGCAAATGTTTATCATGAAACAACAATCACAAAAAAAATGTCTGAAAAATTCAAAGGGCCACAACTCATTGAAAAAGTATTCGGGCACAACATGCCGACGATATGCACAACAAGGCTTGGTACCAATCCCTATGGCCCTATATCGCTTACCTGACTGACCTTGAGTCACCCAACTTAAGTAGATTATATAATACATGTACACTCAAAATTCCAGAAAAATGAGATGGGCAAGTAGTTGATTTGTTTTGAAGACGTAACAGATGCATAGAAGAGTTCAAATTTGGTAGAGGTTCACCCATGGTAAATGTCAGTAAAATTACATTGAAATCAGGTCAGTAGATTCTGACAAGAAGGCTTCTGAAGTTTTTACTATAACTGCCTATATAGTAAACTAGCACCTCACTGTGGCGGTCATGTTTTTTAACAAATCACAACAGCTTGAACAAACTTGGTAAAGGGTCACCCAAGGAAAATATCTGCGAAATTGTTTTAAAATTGATCCGGTAAATTCTGACAATAAGATTTTTTAAGTTTTTACTATAGCTTATATAGTAAACTAACCCCAACCCCTGGCCACCATGCTTTTTGACGAATCAAAATGGCTTGAACAAACTTGGTGAAGGATCCTCCAAGGAACATTTCTGTTAAATTATTTTAAAATCGAGCCAGTAGTTTCTGACAAGAAGACTTTTTAAATTTTTACCAATTAAACTTGCCCCGTCCCCTGGCCGCCATGTTTTTTTTGACAAATCAAGATGGCTTGAACATACTTATTAGAGGGTCACCCAAGGAACATTTCTGTGAAATTATTTTAAAACTGAGCCAGTAGTTTCTGACAAGAAGATTTTTTAAGTTTTTACCATAGCCTATATAGTAAACTAACCCCACCCCCTGGTCGCCATGTTTTTTGACGAATCAAGATGGCTTGAAAAACCTGGTAGAGGGTCACCCAAGGAACATTTCTGTGAATTTTTTTTGAAATCAAGCCAGTAGTTTCTGACAAGAAGATTTTTTAAGTTTTTACTAATTAAACTTGCCCTGCCCCCTGGCGGCCATGTTTTTTGACGAATCAAGATGGCTTGAACAAACTTGGTAGAGGGTCACCCCAGGAACATTTCTGTGAAGAAATATCAAAATTGGCCAAGTGGTTTTAGAGGGAAGTTGTTAGAAGCTAAAAGTTAACGACGCATGACAGATGACGGACGACGGACACCAAGTGATCACAAAAGCTCACCTGTGAGCCTTTGGCTTAGGTGAGCTAAAAAATGTCTAGAAAACAACTAGGCTTGGTACCAATCACTTTTGTGAAGTTTCATTGAATTCCAGCCAATAGTTGCCAAGAAATAGCGACCACAAAAAATATGTATGAAAAATTCAAAGGGCCATAACTCATTGAAATTGTTCTCACGCAACATGCCCACAATATACACAACTAGGCTTGGTACCAGTCACTCTTGTGAAGTTTCATTGAATTCCGACCATTGGTTGCTGAGAATTAGCAATCACAAAAAATGTCAACAAATGGACTGACCAACCGATAGACCGATGAGTGCAACTTTGTAACTGGGAGTATAATAATGGGGAGCCAAGTTTAACACAATTATGAATGCTAGTTCTAACATTAGTGTATTTTCAGTTTTTGCCATTTTGTTTTGATTCTTACCTGCAACCATAATGTCACATGCCAGGGCCATCTCTAACCCTCCCCCTACAGCAATACCATCAAGTGCAACTATTGTGGGTATAGGAAGATTGGCAATCTCGGAAATCGACCCCCGTAATTTTCCAACAAAAGGGCCAACATCTTCCGGCTTCATGGCTGCCCTCTCCTTTAAATCTGCACCTGAAATCCGACTACATGTTGAAAGTAAATACATACATTTTATACATAAAAGATATTTTCTTCATTCTTAAATATTTTTTTCTTCATTATTTCAAATCTTTTAAAGGGACACATGGCAGATTTGACAAATTTCACTTTAGCAGCTTTAAATCTATCTCCATGGTATTAATATTGTATTAAAATAGAGTGTTCACCTCTCACACAAGAGGTTAGGGGTTTGATTCCCCTCGCGACCCGATGCCTCTCATAAAACAACACTCAGTACTGGTTCTACCCAGGAAGTGAACTCAAGAGCGGTTCATATAAGCTCTGAGCTTTCACCACATTCAAGCTAAAATAAAAGAGTATAAACTTAAATATTTCCGTGAATAGATCCTTATTTTTTTTTTCTGTTTCGGAAAGGTGCGTAATTAGTATAAATGGATGAAATGTAACATACTTCACATTTTAGTGGTCATATGACTAAAAATGTCTCAAGTAGTTTCTTTAATCGTTTTTATTGGTATGTTAGAAAAAATATCAAAGGAAAAATCAACTAGGGTGACTTAAACAGTTCTATTAAACATGTTAATACTATAATTTCTCAAATAGAAAGTTCCAGACAGTAATACATGGAGATATCGGCGTATGGTTATGTGTTCATGGATGTAAAGATAAATTTGATGTGAAAACATGAGTAAACCGTGACTTCAGAATTACCATTTGTCCTTTTAAGCTTAAAATAACTGAACAGTCTGTGTTTATTTCAAATGTATCCAGATTATTAAGTAATTTCCTGAATACTTTTAAAAATGCTGAGCTAGTATAGAGCAAAAGAAAACTTTTTAAATTATTTTTTAGTTTTAATGACAATTACCTGCACAGAATACGCCAGGGGCCTCACTCCTGACAATAAGGGCTCTCAAGTTGCTATCATACTTCACCTTTTCCAGGGCCTCCATCAACTATAAAAGTATATTATACATCATTAAACTGAGCCCCTGTATATGTAATATGTGTACTCATATGTAGCTCATACATTTAGCTTATTTGAACAACTTTTCAAACTTTTTAATTTTTTACCCATTACCAAATAGCCCGATTTTAATTTGGGGTTTTTAACATATTTAAGATTATGTATATACCAACAGTATCCATTCCAGTTTGAATGGTGCATAAAAACTTGAAATGATATGAATGAATCTGACAAGAACCATTACCAGTGACCTGCTGATACAAAATCAGACCCAGGATTGGTGAGTTGTGGGTTCCCCAATCCCATCATCCACCACACACACAAATCATGCTTAAAATTGGTTTTACCTAGGAAAACTTTTGAGTGTAGATTGCAAGACTTATTTCACAAACAATGTAAAATAAATAATTTTAATTTCTATAAGTAAATGACAAACTTAATTCTAAAAAAAAATGTAAATGGTCATTAAGTATGGGTCATGTAGTGCCTCGGACCACTAAGTATTTGCCTTGAAGACACCAGTGCCTCGGACCACTAAGTATTTGCCTTGAAGACACCAGTACCCCGGACCACTAAGTATTTGCCATGAAGACACCAGTGCCTCGGACCACTAAGTATTTGCCTTGACAACACCTGTGCCTCGGACCACTAAGTATTTGCCTTGACGACACCAGTGCCTCAGACCACTAAGTATTGGCCATGGAGGACTCAGTACCCTAGACAATTAAGTATTGGCTTTGGAGGTCCCACTGCCTTGGACCATTAAATATTGGCCATGGAGGATCCAGTTCCTTAGACCATTAAGTATTGGCCATGGTATTGGCCACGGAGGTCCCAGTGCCTTAGACCATTAAGTATTGGCCATGGAGGTCCCAGTGCCTTAGATCACCTTAGACCACTAAGTAATGGCCATGGAGGACTCAGTACCCTAGACAATTAATTATTTACTATGGAGGTCCCACTGCCTTGGACCATTAAGTATTGGCCGCGGAGGACCCAGTGCCTTAGACCACTTAGTATTGGCCATCACTCCCAGTGATTTGACCATTAACTATTGACCATGAAGGTCCCAGTACCTTAGACCACTGAGTATTGGCCATGGAAGTCCCAGTGCCTTGGACCACTTAGTATCGGCCATGGATGATCCATTGCCTTGGACCATTAACTATTGGAAATGGAGGACACAGTGCATTAGACCACTAAGTATTGGCCATGGAAGTCCCAGTGCCTTGGAGAACTGGAGTACTGGCTGTGGAGGACACAGCACCTTAAACCATTAGGCATTTGCTGTTGAGGACCAAGTACCTTAAACCATAATGTATTGGCTGTTGAGGACCCAGTACCTTAGACCACTAAGGATTGGCTGTGGAGGACCCAGTACCTTAAACCATTAGGTATTAGCTGTTGAAGACCCAGTACCTTAAACCATTAAGTATTGGCTGTTGAGGACCCAGTACCTTAGACAATTAAATATTGGCTGTGGAGGACCCAGTACGTTAGACCATTAAGTATTTGCTGTGGAGGACCCAGTACCTTAGACCATTAAGTATTTGCTGTGGAGGACCCAGTACCTTAAACCATTAAGTATTGACTGTGGAGGACCCAGTACCTTAGACCATTAAGTATTGGCTGTTGAGGACCCAGTACCTTAGACCATTAAGTATTGGCTGTGGAGGACCCAGTACCTTAGACCATTAAGTATTGGCTGTTGAGGACCCAGTACCTTAGACCATTAAGTATTGGCTGTGGAGGACCCAGTACCTTAGACCATTAAGTATTGGCTGTTGAGGACCCAGTACTTTAGACCATTAAGTATTGGCTGTGGAGGACCCAGTACCTTAGACCATTAAGTATTGGCTGTTGAGGACCCAGTACCTTAGACCATTAAGTATTGGCTGTGGAGGATCCAGTACCTTAGACCATTAAGTATTGGCTGTGGAGGATCCAGTACCTTAGACCATTAAGTATTGGCTGTTGAGGACCCAGTACCTTAGACCATTAAGTATTGGCTGTGGAGGATCCAGTACCTTAGACCATTAAGTATTGGCTGTTGAGGACCCAGTACCTTAGACCATTAAGTATTGGCTGTGGAGGACCCAGTACCTTAGACCATTAAGTATTGGCTGTTGAGGACCCAGTACCTTAGACCATTAAGTATTGGCTGTGGAGGATCCAGTACCTTAGACCATTAAGTATTGGCTGTTGAGGACCCAGTACCTTAAACCATTAAGTATTGGCTGTTGAGGACCCAGTACCTTAAACCATTAAGTATTGGCTGTGGAGGACCCAGTACCTTAGACCATTAAGTATTGGCTGTTGAGGACCCAGTACCTTAGACCATTAAGTATTGGCTGTGGAGGACCCAGTACCTTAGACCATTAAGTATTGGCTGTTGAGGACCCAGTACCTTAGACCATTAAGTATTGGCTGTGGAGGACCCAGTACCTTAGACCATTAAGTATTGGCTGTTGAGGACCCAGTACCTTAGACCATTAAGTATTGGCTGTGGAGGACCCAGTACCTTAGACCATTAAGTATTTGCTGTGGAGGACCCACTACCTTAAACCATTAAGTATTGACTGTGGAGGACCCAGTACCTTAGACCATTAAGTATTGGCTGTTGAGGACCCAGTACTTTAGACCATTAAGTATTGACTGTGGAGGACCCAGTACCTTAGACCATTAAGTATTGGCTGTTGAGGACCCAGTACCTTAGACCATTAAGTATTGGCTGTGGAGGACCCAGTACCTTAGACCATTAAGTATTGGCTGTTGAGGACCCAGTACCTTAGACCATTAAGTATTGGCTGTGGAGGACCCAGTACCTTAGACCATTAAGTATTGGCTGTTGAGGACCCAGTACTTTAGACCATTAAGTATTGGCTGTGGAGGACCCAGTACCTTAAACCATTAAGTATTGGCTGTTGAGGACCCAGTACCTTAGACCATTAAGTATTGGCTGTTGAGGACCCAGTACCTTAGACCATTAAGTATTGGCTGTGGAGGATCCAGTACCTTAGACCATTAAGTATTTGCTGTGGAGGACCCAGTACCTTAGACCATTAAGTATTGGCTGTTGAGGACCCAGTACCTTAAACCATTAAGTATTGACTGTTGAGGACCCAGTACCTTAGACCATTAAGTATTGGCTGTGGAGGACCCAGTACCTTAGACCATTAAGTATTGGCTGTGGAGGACCCAGTACCTTAGACCATTAAGTATTGGCTGTTGAGGACCCAGTACTTTAGACCATTAAGTATTGGCTGTGGAGGACCCAGTACCTTAAACCATTAAGTATTGGCTGTGGAGGACCCAGTACCTTAGACCATTAAGTATTGGCTGTTGAGGACCCAGTACCTTAGACCATTAAGTATTGGCTGTGGAGGATCCAGTACCTTAGACCATTAAGTATTGGCTGTGGAGGACCCAGTACCTTAGACCATTAAGTATTGAGTGTGGAGGACCCAGTACCTTAGACCATTAAGTATTGGCTGTGGAGGACCCAGTACCTTAGACCATTAAGTATTGGCTGTTGAGGACCCAGTACCTTAGACCATTAAGTATTGGCTGTGGAGGATCCAGTACCTTAGACCATTAAGTATTTGCTGTGGAGGACCCAGTACCTTAGACCATTAAGTATTGACTGTGGAGGACCCAGTACCTTAGACCATTAAGTATTGGCTGTGGAGGACCCAGTACCTTAGACCATTAAGTATTGGCTGTGGAGGACCCAGTACCTTAGACCATTAAGTATTGGCTGTTGAGGACCCAGTACTTTAGACCATTAAGTATTGGCTGTGGAGGACCCAGTACCTTAAACCATTAAGTATTGGCTGTGGAGGACCCAGTACCTTAGACCATTAAGTATTGGCTGTTGAGGACCCAGTACCTTAGACCATTAAGTATTGGCTGTGGAGGATCCAGTACCTTAGACCATTAAGTATTGGCTGTGGAGGACCCAGTACCTTAGACCATTAAGTATTGAGTGTGGAGGACCCAGTACCTTAGACCATTAAGTATTAGCTGTTGAGGACCCAGTACCTTAGACCATTAAGTATTGAGTGTGGAGGACCCAGTACCTTAGACCATTAAGTTTTGGCTGTGGAGGACCCAGTACCTTAGACCATTAAGTATTGAGTGTGGAGGACCCAGTACCTTAGACCATTAAGTATTGGCTGTGGAGGACCCAGTACCTTAGACCATTAAGTATTGAGTGTGGAGGACCCAGTACCTTAGACCATTAAGTTTTGGCTGTGGAGGACCAACTGCCTCCTGCCACTAAGTATTGACGGTGGAGAACCCAGTATCTTATATCACTTTAAGAATTGGCTGTGGAGGACCCAGTGTAATGGACCACTAAGAATTGGCTGTGGAGGGCCCAATGCCAAGGACCACTAAGGATTTGCCACAGATGACCCAGTGCCTTGGACCACTAAGTATTAGCCATGGGGGACTTTGTACATTATACTACTAAATAGTGGCAGCTATGGAAAACCCAATGTATTGGTCATGGAGGACCCAATGCTTCGACCACTATGTAATGGCCATGGATGACCCAATGCATCAGACCACTATGTATTGGCCATGGAGGACCCAATGCATTGGACCACTATGTATTGACGATGAGGACCCAATGCTCCGGACAACTATGTATTGGCCATGGAGGATCCAATGCCTCAGACCGCTATGCATCGGACCACTATGTATTGGCCATGGAAGACCCAATGCCTTGGACCACCAAGAATTTGCTATGGGTGACCAAGTGCCTTGGACCACTTAATATTAGCCATGGGGGACTTTGTGCATTATACCACTAAACAGTGGCATCTGTGGACGGTCCAATGCATTGGACCACTATGTATGGGCCATGGAGGACCCAATGCCATTGACCACTAAGTATTGGCCATGGAGGACCCAATGCCTCAAACCACTATGTATTGGCCATATCGGACCCAATGCCTCAGGTCATTATGTATTTGCCATGGAGGTACCTTAATTAGGTTAGCTATAATGGTAGTAATGTTTCTATCCACTCAATATATACCTTTTGTAAGAGACTTTTACTGATAGCATTCCTCGTTGATGGTTTATTCAGAGAAAACACAGCTATAGACCCTGTAAATATGTAAATATGTAATAAGTTACAAATGATCAATGTCATGGAGAATAACTATTTATAAAAAAAAAAAAAATTCACAGACAAGAAGGACGTACAAAAAACAACAATATTATGGATATAAAGCAATCGGACCTAATGGATAACTGGTTCAAACATATTTTATTTCTCAAATATTTTTACAGCATAGTAGTTTTGTATGATAGCAGAAAAATTATTAAGACCAAGGCAATGGTTCCGCCCAAGCCTAGACAATGCAGAAGACAGCAGGGCAAACGTGCCACCCTGTTGCCCCTTCAACATCCCTGCACTGGCATGAAGTGTGGGAGTTTTACTTTCCTGAAAAATAGTTCGATTCATTTTGACGCTTCTATCCTGGCCTGATCATATAGTTACTGTCCAAGTTACCTCCCTTTGAATTGTCCAAATATGCTTTTTTTTGTCTTGTATATGTGATAAAACTCTCATTTTTAAATAGTCTAAACCAAACTTATACAGTAGTTATAAAACCAACATTATGAGATCCACGGGTACAAAAGCTTAAGTGTCCCTATAGGGCAGGGCCTTTACCTCTGCAGAGAGAAAAGTTAAAGTCCCTGCTATGTCCAGGACTGGGTAGGGCCACAGTTATAACTGTCTGGTGCATAACTGACCAGTCAGTTGTCTTATGTTTTTAATGTTATATTATAATTTCAAAAGCTGCTAGTAGGGACCAGCTTGAAGTGGGACAGTGGTACAATAGATACTGTTGGCTGGTCATGCTAGAAAACACTCAACTTCACACGATGGCATCTAAAAAATAATCCTCAGTATTTTTTAACCTGATTTCTTTTACCACGATTGAGAAACAGGCTATTGCAACTTAGATAAATCACACTCCAAGTCTTCCTGGGTAGAACCAGTACTACGTATGTGCAGATAAAGTGTCTTGCTCTCAGACACCACACATTGCAGTTGCGGATGATCGAATCTGTACCACTGGACGACACGATCTACTGGTTTAACCAAGGAAGCAGACTTGAGGGCTCTGAGCTCACTTCGCAATCGAACTCAAATAAATTAATACAAACTAGCACTGACCAGCTGACCTGGGAAATGACAAAGGTCATTACGCCTAAACAAAGGAATTTTCATTGTTTGTGCAATAAATACCTTCATCTAGGTATTGTACTCGGAACTCATCTGCAGTAGAGGTTTGTGTTGACATACGTGACAACAGTATTCGATGACATTGCAGTGTTGGAGTATTTATCACTGTAAACAGCGCCCTGCTCAGCAACTTTGTTGACATTTTTAACGGTGTATGTGTAAAATATTCCAAAGATGGTTAATCCCAACTATTACGACAACAATTTTGTGTCTTCTGTTTGGAGAAATATAGCGATTACAAAATTTTAATTTATCAAAGATATAAAAATATAAAGAAATATAGGTATTTCCAAGATTTTAATGAAAATTCTACAAAATACAGCTTTTTTAAAAAAAAATATGACATATTCCTATAATTAACACGACATCTAGCAAATATCGGCATATAAATTGGGGTATGACTAAACACCGGAAAGGGGCCCTTTCCGCGGAAAGGGCTTTTCTAAACGGAAAGGGCCTACAAAACACACATTTTTAGTTCAATTCTCATAAAATCGACTTTTAATCGTTTATAAACATGTTTTACGATATATCTGGGAGTTTTATAAATTTTAGTTGTATTTTAAAGATTTTATAACAATAAAACGAATTTTGACCCAAAAACGGCTCTGCGGAAAGGGCTTTTCTACACGGAAAGGGCCTACAAAACACACATTTTTGGTGCAAATCATATAAAATCGACTTCTAATCGTTTATAAACATGTTTTACGATATATCTGGGAGTTTTATAAATTTTAGTTGTATTTTAAAGATTTTATAACAATAAAACGAATTTTGACCCAAAAACGGCTCTGCGGAAAGGGCTTTTCTACACGGAAAGGGCCTACAAAACACACATTTTTGGTGCAAATCATATAAAATCGACTTTTAATCGTGTATAAACATGTTTTACGATATATCTGGGAGTTTCATAAATTTAAGTTGTATTTTAAAGATTTTATAACAATAAAACGAATAATAATGACTCAAAACGGCTCTGCGGAAAGGGCTTTTCTACACGGAAAGGGCCTGCAAAACACACATTTTTGGTGCAAATCATATAAAATCGACTTTTAATCTTTTATAAACATGTTTTACGATATATCTGGGAGTTTCATAAATTTAAGTTGTATTTTAAAGATTTTATAACAATAAAACGAATAATAATGACTCAAAACGGCTCTGCGGAAAGGGCTTTTCTACACGGAAAGGGCCTACAAAACACACATTTTTGGTGCAAATCATATAAATTCGTCTTTTAATCATTTATAAACATGTTTTACGATATATCTGGGAGTTTCATAAATTTAAGTTGTATTTTAAAGATTTTATAACAATAAAACGAATAATAATGACTCAAAACGGCTCTGCGGAAAGGGCTTTTCTACACGGAAAGGGCCTACAAAACACACATTTTTGGTGCAAATCATATAAAATCGTCTTTTATTCATATATAAACATTTTTTACGATATATCTGGGAGTTTTATTATAAATTTAAGTTGTATTTTAAAGATTTTATAACAATAAAATGAATAATAATGACTCAAAACGGCTCTGCAATAAATATTACAAAGATATTATGTAAGAGTGTTTAGTTACAGATGGATAAATAAGAATGCCATTTTTTTATATATGTATACTTTTGTCAGATCATAAAGAAACACTTATATTTATCCATCTGTATCCAGGCCACACCACGTGGAGGCGCTCTTATCATGGCCCGCCCTTCATCCATTTTATTTACATATTTACAGTTCGTAGCAGTTTGTAGAGACTACAGCCAGCGTGTACTACACTAGGTGTGACCAAATTATTGAGGAATTTGATATAGCAAACTTTCATAACGTTAATTGCATGCCGACTAACCAGGTGCGATAATCCAATAAACAATAAAAAGAAGAGGATAATGACAAAACACAAGGTGTGAAAACGACATGGTATCTTAAAGGATACCGGGGCTTTAATTATATATTGTCACAACCAATCAACAGGATAAAGAGAGTTAATCCCTCTCGCTATTTTAATAATCAACAAACACCATTATATAATTAGTGATTGAACTTTATGTACCATAATTAAAACAATATATTGATTTATTATAACATTGATTTATTTACAAAATATTAAATATTTTTTATTTATACACATGTATTTAAACAACATATTCTACAAAGTCATGCTAAAGCAACGGTGAATGCTATATCTGAGCACTTCGAGACCACCTTCCTTGTACCCGGGATGAACCATGTCTCTGTCGTAATGTCTAGGGTATTTCATTTTCTTTTCTATATTCACATAATCATCACCGAATTTTTTCTTCATTTTCTTGTTAACGGCACCTCGAATCTTATTGAAGCTAGTAGCTGTCATTCCGGTCCAGTGCGGAAAGGATCCTCTCTGAATTATCGACGCCACAAAAACGCGTTCCACGCCATGTTCTTTCAGTTCTTCGACTATGTTGACTATATCATGAAATATAGTGGCTGGGCTGCAACTGCTATCAATATTGTTTCCTCCCAAATTCAGGAAAACGTATCTGGAAGAAAAATCATAAAATATTAGCAATGCACACATATATAATAACATAACAAATTACCATTCTAAATATTAAGGTATTTATACTTCATTAATATGTATCAAATGTTTGTAATTTACTTTATATACCTGGGACAATATGATAGCAGTCGATCATTCATTTTATTGTTATAAAATCTTTAGAATACAACTTAAATTTATGAAACTCCCAGATATATCGTAAAACATGTTTATAAATGATTAAAAGACGATTTTATATTATTTGCACCAAAAATGTGTGTTTTGCAGGCCCTTTCCGTGTAGAAAAGCCCTTTCCGCAGAGCCGTTTTGAGTCATTATTATTCGTTTTATTGTTATAAAATCTTTAAAATACAACTTAAATTTATGAAACTCCCAGATATATCGTAAAACATGTTTATACACGATTAAAAGTCGATTTTATATGATTTGCACCAAAAATGTGTGTTTTGCAGGCCCTTTCCGTGTAGAAAAGCCCTTTCCGCAGAGCCGTTTTGAGTCATTATTATTCGTTTTATTGTTATAAAATCTTTAAAATACAACTTAAATTAATAAAACTACCAGATATATCGTAAAACATGTTTATACACGATTAGAAGTCGATTTTATATGATTTGCACCAAAAATGTGTGTTTTGTAGGCCCTTTCCGTGTAGAAAAGCCCTTTCCGCAGAGCCGTTTTTGGGTCAAAATTCGTTTTATTGTTATAAAATCTTTAAAATACAACTAAAATTTATAAAACTCCAAGATATATCGTAAAACATGTTTATAAACGATTAAAAGTCGATTTTATGAGAATTGAACTAAAAATGTGTGTTTTGTAGGCCCTTTCCGTTTAGAAAAGCCCTTTCCGCGGAAAGGGCCCTTTCCGGTGTTTAGTCATACCGTATAAATTGCTTTCCGGTAAACGGTACGCCTCCTTTCGTTTTGAATTACGAAACATGATTTTGAGAGTCAACCCTCTTAAATGTTTGTGTGGTAATTCTAAGTTAAAACAAAATAAGTATATACAACCATAATTAAAATGAGCAAGTTATTTGAGAAGCAGAAGTCAATTAAACTCTCCCTTGATGACACTACGCCTCTGTTGTGCCAGATTGAAAATGGAGATAAAATCCAAGACCATGTCGTAAGTATACATGTATATCTACTGTCAAACGATTATGATGATGTGACAAAAACATGATTTTTTAATTTCATAGTGCCTTATTAGAGAAAGGTACTGTGAAAGCGTGCAAACATTAAAGGGAATTAAAGCAATCCATCCTGTGTTCTTCCAGAGCCATACCCAGTGCATGTAAAAGACCTCGCTGAACTTCTATGTTAATCAGTGATTCAAATGCCCGTCAATCTCCCTCTTGTTTCTGATAACAATCCGTAAATTGATTGAGGGCCTCCGGGCAGATGGAATTTATTCAAATGAGTTCTGTAGTTAATAAAAATCTTTATTATTATTATTGTTTTATCATTATTATTATTATTATTTCTTGGGGGTGCAGGACGAAGCGTACCACTGCCTTTACGTACCACTTCAGGACAAAGCGTACCACATATAGATAATATAGTAGTAAATACCTGTTGGGACGCACGATAATACGTTGTCAACTAGGTGTGAATAACAAGTATCATTTGCTCAAATCAGTGGTAAATTAAAGCAAACTGACAAAAAGAAAGTAGTAATGGGTATTATCAGGTTAATTAATCCCGATTTATTGTAAAAGCAGTACAATATAGTAATTGTAAGTTAGGTTATAAAGAATGAGAAAACATTTAGATCACTTATTTTTTTCGCATAATAACACATAAAATAAGTACAAGTACATACATTTTTTTCTTCATTCATTCTTAATAAAAATCATAACTCATCGATCAGTATAAGCTCATTTCATATAAAGCATATAATTATAATTTATAGCCAAACATACATTTTTTTCTTCATTCACTATTAAAATTTCAATATTTACAACAATTTCATATATCATAATAAAAATCATAACTCGTCGATCAGTATAAGCACATTTAACATTTATTGAAACTGTGACACAGTGTCTGTGATGTCAGCGGCAATTGTGTCTGTTGATTCTGATCTACATTCTCCGCAAGACCATTCCAGATTGATCTGCCCCCTCTGCAACTGACGATACTGAGCATGTGTGATCCCTGCAATAAAAATATAAATGAATAATTAACACATGTCTTCGAAATTATACTAGACCTATTCAAAATTTAATTTATTATTATTTTCGCTTTATTTTCGCTATATTGAAGTATATCGATGCAAATTAGACAAGATGAACATTAGATAAAAAAAATAATAACATAATACGCATTTGAACAGTTTAACAAACAATACATTAATATTATTAAATTTTCCCTATATAATCTATATGTGGTACGCTTCGTCCTAGAAACTGGTACGCTTCGTCCTGGTACAGTAAGGCAGTGGTACGCTTCGTCCGACATTCATTCTTGGAAGTAATGACAGAAAGAAAGAAAAATCCCAGAGTGTATGCATTTCAAAATTTTAAGGAGAAGAAAAAGAAGTCATTATGTGTGAACAGAACTAAAAGCTGATCGCCATCCAGTTAAAAATTCTGCAAAAAATAGATATAGTCCGAAACCTATGACATGTTCTATGACATGTTCAACCAATATAAAACTATCCAAATATATAGTCTTGACTATTTCTATGACTTTATATCGCAATGGAACAGTTTGAGCAAGATGTTGGGAAAAATTTGTGTAGTTTCTTAGCTGAAGCTTAGTACAGTTATGATCAAATGATAAAAATTTAGAAAATAAAACATAATGTAAATTCAAGATTAAGATTTACAGACTATAAGGATTGAATTTTGGAATGTCTCTAGTCCACATGACTATAGTCCTGAGATGTTTTTGGCATACACTTGTCAATAAAAAATAATGCCTGTGATTCTGTATCTTGTAATATTGAATATTTTGCTAATTGCCATGGCTTGTGGTTTATTTTGTAGGCAAGAAAAAGAAATCAGCTTGTACTGAGCTAAAGAAGATTTTCAAAAATGGTCATTAGTGCCACTGCAAAATTAACAAGAATAATTTAAATTTTATTTTGAGGTAAAAAAAGAATCACTTTAAGAAATATGCATCATTACTGATTAGTGACCAGGTGTCATTTTGACACAAACATTCAGTGAGAGTAAATTTCATTTATCAAAATTTGATTCAAGAATTTGTAATGTAAGAACTGCCCTCATAATATTTTGTTCCCAATATGTTGAGAACAAGACAAGTCAGTTTTTTATATTTTTGATTCCTGTGTATCACTCTAAATTGGAAATCTCTAAACCAAATATATATATATATATCATTTCTGCAACCAGTTTGTGAAAACGCATCAATTGTTTTTTTTTTAATTGTTCCCAGTATGAAAAAGATAAACTAGAAAACTACAACACGAAGCAGCTAGCTAGAGTGGTTACTGGTTTGACGCGTTCGATTCCTATAAATAAGTTATGCACTGAAATCAGATGGTTATGGCTATCAGAAAGAAGAAAATATCAAAATATATTATTGCATATAAACTTAAAACAGGAATTCTACCCAATTATTTATGTTCTCTTTTTCCAGAAACAGTAGGAGTAAATACACCTTACAACTTACAAAATTCTTCCGATTATGTTGTTTCTAACACAAGAACACGACTTTTTGCAAATTCTTTTATTCCATCATGCGTATCTATTTGGAATACACTTCCTGAGTGTAACATTCGTAACTCAGAGACTTTATCGGTTTTTAAAACACATTTAACAAGCATGTATTTTAAAAAACAAATGGTACATCGTATTATCTTACTGGTAGTCGAATTTTATCAGTTCTCCATGCTCATTTGAGAAACGGATGTTGTCACCTTAAGTTTGATATATTTTTTAATTCTTTAACACTTGATGCAAGATGCAACGGATGTGGTAATGAAAGAGAAGACGCCGAGCACTACTTTATGTTCTTTATATACTAATGAATGACTTCGTCTTTTTTATTCCACACGCTGTTTTCATCCCTTAAGTACACATGTATTTTTATTTGGTAAGAGTACATATACCAGTGACACAAATACATTTATATTTACACAAGTACAACAATACATTAAAGACACGAAACCTTTTGTCAACAATTGACTCTCGGCATCAGATACCCAATTTTATACAGCCCTTCAATGCACAGGAACGATATTATGACAGGACTTAAAACATGTTATGTCTTTTCTCACTTTTTTTCTCACCTAATTTATTTATTTTTTCTTTTATTTATCTCTTCATATTTTATTGTTGGTTAACATCCTGTTGATTGTTATAATTGTCATCTTGATTTTATAAGTGTTATTTGTATATTGAAAGGGGAGGGCTGTAACTAATGTTGCTAGAACTTGTGGCCCAACCCGTTTGCTATGTGAAGAGCGCTTGTCCATGGAGGACCCTTGAACACATTTAAATCATGTCTTTGAATTTGTTTAAATGAACAACATGGCTATTAAACCACCTGCACTGTTTAAAAAAAAATTAAGCTCAGTAAAAAAAACAGGAATTTACATAGATCCTTTTAAGTTGTTTTAAGTTATTTTTGGAAACTTTAACTTGAACAAAACTATTTTCCTTGCTGAGAGTAATATTATTGTGACATCATTCAGAATTTAAATGTTATTGTTGACAAGATAAACCAACATTGTTTACCCATAAACTGCTGTGATATATTACTTTAAAACATCTTATTGGTTCATCTTTCAGCTATTTGAGAACAGGTCATTGGCAAGGTCCTATCCTAGGATAATAAGAAATACAAACCATCTGTAAATTTGCTGCATAATAAATTAAACAGCAAAAATAAACACCGCTCTTAGTCTCTGTTGAAGAGACGGGTCGCCCAAGTATTATCTTATGAACATGATCAAGATCATTTACCAGGAGCTTGCTGGGTTTGTACCCAGCTCACTTGTACCCAGCTCACTTAAAACATTTATGTGAGAAAGTTGCCAGTTACTGTCAGAAGAATTGGCTTTGTGCAAGGATTGTGTAGGTATAATTGGTATTGAATAAATACAACAGTGTACATACTAACAGCCCTGATATACATCACCATACTCTCTACAGATGTGCCAGACCTGTTTAACTCAGTTGGTAGAGTGCCTGACTATCAATCCAGGGGTTATGGGTTTGAATCCCAATCCAGCCTGTCTCTGTGTTAATTGATATACGACGTTGCGTCTGATTGTCTGCTGGTGGTTTATGACATCAGATGATGCTTAATATTCAAACGAACTCGTTGCAGAGAATGTATTAATATTTCCTTAAACATGAAGAGCCAGATAGTTAAACTTGGTGAAGATCATTTTCTTATATATTCATAGGTATAAAGATCAATTTTAAAGTTGCATTGTGGTTCTCCACCAATAAAACTCAGTGGTGGATTCAGGATTTCAGTTAAGAGGGGGCGTACTTAGGGGACGCAACTCAAAATCTGAACAGGCACACATGCTTTTCAGTAGAAATATTGTGAGTTTTGATAAAATATATGTATGGGAGTTTAGAGGGTGGGGAGGGTACGCTATCTTTTAAAGAGTAGATCCCCCATTGGAACTGGATGCAATATAAAGTTGTAACATGATTGTGATGTGTTAAAAATATTTATAAAAAAAGACACATAATATTTTTTTCAAGCTTTTGGTATACTTAACAAAAAATTTAAAGGAAGATATTATATATAATTTTTTTATAATAAGTGAAAATACTTGAATCATAATGTACTATATTAGAAGTTTAAGTTTTAAGTGTTACAGATGACGCAAACAAAACAGTCATTCATGAATACATTGTATAGTCAGTCATACATGTCCTGAGTCACTCACATCTCTGATAATTTCATCATAAGTTTCGAGTAGCTAGAGTTCAAATGAATCTTATATCTACTATTCAAATGTATGTTATTGTTAAGATATCTTATAATCTTAACAGTGACCTTTTATCTACTAGATAATCAAGTACAAATCTAAACTTCTAAACTAAAGGTTGAAAACTGGTGAATTAAGATGGGGACATGTGTTCCCACAATCCCTGAGATTTTCCTCAGTTACAAAGCAAGGTTCCTATATCAGTGAAGATATTATTGTTATAGACCCCCCTCATTGATTGTTGATATATTTAGATATAACGTTATATATGCTGTTGCCATTGTGATTTAAATGGTGTTTATAAAGTGTAGGGCACCACTTACCTCTCACCATTGAGGACGTGGGTTCGAGCCCAGCTCAACCAATGAACTTTATGTGTAATTAGGCTGGTGGTTCTAGTCAGATTGATTCTGAGGTAATAGTCGATATGCCATATATAACCTCTCAATCTCAGTCAAAAAACAGGTCAAGGGTCATAATCAATGTTTTTAGAACTTGTGGTTTTAGTCCGTTTGCTTGGTAGTTAATTTCAATAACACAATTTTATTAAATTAAAATTTTTTTTATTAATTGCAACATCTGGTGACTCGAGCTCTGTTAATTAAGGTCACAGCTTCACTAACGTGTGAATAGAAATTCTTGGTATGAATATAAATACAAAATTATTATTTAATAAATTATTTCTCCTGCATAAGAAGTTAGTGATATATAACTGGTAATCTATATCTTACATTACATCACACAATGTCAATATGAAAGGGAAATGCGTACAGTCGTGGTGTTCATAAATGAGTCCAGTTGTTTACTTTTACTTTATATGCATGAGATTGGCCTATTCAATACAAGTTGAGATAGTTTTAAGTTACATCTAACAAAGACTTAATTACATGTCTCTGCATGTAATATGCACAAAGGTCTTTGAAAAATCCTTCAAATTAATTGAACTTGCTTACTCCATATTTTGACAGTTTTCATTCAATAGCTATTCATTGTCTATCATGTCATGAGGTGATTGTAAAGTTGCATGTGAACTTTTAACGCAAAACTGTCAAAACTCAAAACAGTTGCAAACATTATTATTGAAATAATTTTACTTTTTGGTTGGGGACACAAAATAGTGATTAAGATTTCTTTATTCCATTGTTTACCTCAAGCATACTATTGGTCATATCTGAGGAGTTTCTGCATCTTTCTATAGTTTTGTGTGGTAAGCATCAAATGCTATTAAAGGAAATATGTAATAAAACAATAAATAATTATGGAATTGTTGAAAGATTACATTTTTCTCCAATACAGTAAAACCTGTGTAAGCTGTGGACGTCTCAATTTTGCAGCCAAGCAACCATAGTTTCTAGTTCCCATTTCTATGCTTTCATAGCATATAAATCTGTATTAAGCAACAACCTGTCTTGAAAGATCAATTTTGCTCCTTCCCTTGACTGACTCGCTGCTTAAGACAGGTTTGGGTTTTGTACACACTAAGCCCATATTGCCATAAAAATATCTACCGGTATTTAAACAAGTAAAATAATATGTGTATATTGAAAATAGATTTCCTAATTTGGCCTACATGCTAAAGTAGATTTCCCAATTAAATTGCAACATATTTAGTGAAGTATCAAGTGAGTCACGCTATTAAATTTTGATTGCAATTTGATCCATCTTATTGGTTACATATTGAAGAGTTTATCTTAGATTCTGAAAGACGAGGTGAAGGTTGCCAGGCAGGATGTATGTGATATTTATCTTTAGAGATTTGTTTTCAACTTTATCACCCCGATTAAAATATTGTTTTTTTGTCATGAAGTTTATTTGAAAATGAGATGATTTGTATTGGTTTTAAAAATGATTATATTTTCTTAAACATTTACAATGTTTTCCTGACATGTGTCCTTTAAGAAAACTACAAAATATTGCAATATGATAATCATCAATGAAAGTAAATAGTATTTCACAACAAAGACGGTGTTTTCCCTCACACTTTCAAATTAGGGGTCATTTGTCCCCTTATGCTGAGACTGATTAACATGAGTGTTAAAAACCTGAAATTAATTTTTATTCAGGAGTACACAATAAAGATCCAGCGTGGGCTGGCTACAGACCTGTGCTGGCAACAGAAGAAACGATATTCAGACTTTGTGAGTCTAGATGCAGACCTTCGTATCTCAGGCATCGACCTTCCATTACCACCCAAAAAATTAATTGGTAATTTTGACAGGGAGTTCATCGCAGAGAGACAGCGGGGGCTACAGGTGAGAAAGGATTTATTTTAATGAGTTTTTTTTTTAAAAAACAAATATCTTAGCTGAGGATTGGAAAGTTGTTTATAACTATCATTATTTTTTTATTTTATTTTTCATGAAATTATGCGGCATGATACAGAATGTAGTGAAACTAGACATAATTTATGCACTAATGTTGTTTTTGTATACTTTTTCAGACTTACTTATCAGCCGTTCTCAGCAAGACTGTTCTGTCCAACAGTTTGCCTGTCAAGAGGTTCCTTGATCCAGATAATTACATGATCAATTTTATGGGTAAGAAGAAATGCCTTATTTCTGTATGAACTGGAAATGTGTCCATTGGGTATGGATGCCCCAACTATTTGTCACTAAATTTTACTAAAAATTCAGTAAAAAAGGGGCCATAACTATTAAAATTTGATTGTTGACAAATATTGAAATTGACATGTATTTTATAGTCGTGCAACTACAAACCAAATATTAAATAAATGATAGAGAGATGCAGTGTATTCATAATAAAACAGTTTTGTTTTATAGTAATTGACAGCAATTTCTACTGCCTTAAGTTTCAACGTAATGACCATGGGCCCTATAGTTTATTAATGTGGATGTTCTGAAGATCTTGGAACATTTAACATCTCACCGACTGCACCACTGCAATAAAATAGTTTACATCTTACCCCGCTATTACATTTCCCATAGGACTCCATTGTTTATGTCTCACCCCACTATTACATTTTCAATAGGACTCCATTGTTTATGTCTCACCCCACTATTACATTTCCCATAGGACTCCATTGAAACATTTATGTTCAAAACACTGTAAAAACAAAATCTGCAGCATGTGGCTGGGCTCAAATTCTTCACTGGTTCATTGATTGATTGATTGATTGATTGAATATTTAGCGTCATTTTTATGCCATCGAGGGCTAACAGACAATCAGTTAACCTAACCACTGTTTCCTGGGATTAACCAGTACTCAAGTACACCCCATCTCCGCAAGTAACTGATAACTTTCCCACTTGAATCAGTGGTGAGAGATGAATGATAATGAGACACAATGTCGTATATCAATCATCAGGGAGACTGTTGCTGGGCGGGGGATTCGAACTCACGACCCCTGGATTGATAGTCAGATGCGTAACCGACTGAGCTAATCGGGCCCAGCTTCACTGGTTCAAGATATGCAATAACAAAGGGGAAAAAAGCATACCAAGACCAGTTTTTTTTTTAATTCAATGCTTTTGTGATACCTATTAATTTCCAGAGAAATAATATGTCAACTATTCGCCTACATTGTGATTCAAACCAACAATTGTGAAATGACACAGAATTGCCCAGAAATCTGGTATCAGCATCAAATTTTAAGTGGTGATTTCTAAAATACTGACCACTTAACCCTTTACTTCATATAGACACCTTTGGACACCTCTAATATAGATGCCTTTGGATACCTCTAATATAGAAGGCTTTTGAATTATTGGGTGAATTATGTTTATATTAACTGACAGAGTGGAAAACAGTGCAGGAAGTGTTCAGATTGCAATCCAGCAATCTGAACTCTTCCTGCACTGTTCTCAAAGGCCTTCTGTGATTGGTGCGGGAAAATGGGTCTCTATGGAGTAAAGGGTTAACACATAGTAAATAAAAAATAAATCTCAGCTATACAAAGCCCTGAAAAAAAGAAGAAAAAAGAGAATCCGGAGTACTCGAGGGAGATAATAGTGGTGTGAGTCCTTCAACTGTCTGAAAATGGAATAAACTGTTAATGTACATTTACTAACATCATGTCATCACTGTGTTTGTTTCAGAGATTGCTCTCCAACATGTTTCAATGGTCTTGCGCTCGGAGAAGAAATGGGAAGTAATAGAATCATTACCAGAGTTAGGTATGAACTTGATACAATATAGTTTATACCATATTCTTCAAGATAAAGGCCTTGGGGTGCATTTTGGCAAAAAGGGGGTGGTAATAATTATATTGGCCTGAGAAATTAAATTTAAATTTATTATGAAATGTGACATTTAGTCAACTTTAATATGTTTAAACTAGACTTGAAATCTACATGTAATTTGTTTGTATTAAAGACTGACTTTCAGAGCGTTTGAAAGTGATTTTATTTTCCATAAAAATGGGTAGGGGATGAAGCGTTTAATCAGGGATATATCAGTATGCTGTCCGTTGATTTGTCATAGAGGTATTAAAAATAACTTGGCACAAAAGATCACCATGACATGATGATGTGTCACACATAATACCCAGATTGACATCTCAAAGGTCAAGGTAACACTTTGAGGACTCGTGCTTAAGAGACCGTACACATATATGAGTGTATTGTAACATGTGTTCTGATGGGCCTTTTGGTCTATACAGACAAACCTGTGTAAGTTGCCACCTCTGTTAAGCAGCCACTTGTCTTAAGCAGCCACATTTGCTATTTCCCATTTCTATGTTTTTTAGAGAAAATTAACCTGTATTAAGCAACAACATGTCTTAAAAGGTCATTTTTGCACCTTCCCTTAACTGGCTGCTTAAGACAGGTTTGACTGTACATATATATTTATTATGTCTAATCTGTAACATTGTCATACAGTGAAGGATTTTGAAAAAAATTGACACAAAGGATCACCATAACATGACATCGGATTTTCATCATAATGTAGGGATGAAATAGTACGAAAATATACAGGTTCAATTTATGTAGGATTTATTTATAAAGATAACATTTTCATTATCATTCATTCTGTTTGATTTGTTTATTGTTGCTGATTTACTTACAACAGTTTATGCGTCGTTTAATTTTAAAATGTGTCATGGAAAATTGAAAACAATAATGAAAAAGGGTAACAGGTAGGCCTCAACTGAAGATCATTTACTTTCACTACTGAGGTCATGAGCTTGACCCCAGAACTGGAAAATTCCTGCCGTCTGCTTGCCATGATGAGTGAACATTTGGTCAGCACATGTAAGATTTAAGAAACTAACGTCTATATCGCTTTATACAATAAAAAAATGTTGGAAAGGGAGGACGAGTAGCTTTTATAAGAAATTTTAGTCCCTGAACCCCATCTCGGTCCATAAAGATTATATGAGAAAGTTAAGCACATGTGGAAGGATGGTGGTTCTACTCAGATTCATTCTTAGGTCTTCCACCGCCAATAGAACTGGATGCCACAATTTTATGACATGTCATGTGTTGAAAATACAGTTAAACCTCATTAAAATATATATAAAGATAGTAAGATAACAGAAACGTTATGGGCTATAGACTTACTGGCTATATTTACTGCAGGTTGGCGAATACGCAAGGACTACATACTGGTGAAACCACTCGCAGAACCAAAGACAAAACAGATGCTGTCATGGGTAAGTTGTAAACATGTCTCAATTATTTTTTTCTGCGCTGAATTATTTTTGTCTACCAGAACAGCTTAACTTTTATAACTAACTATGAATATACAATCCCTTAAAGGTACACTGTTTAAATCTCATGACATTCACACAATCATGTTCAATCATGAAAAAGACTGAGTTTTAATGACTCCTGTAAATATTAAAGGGACAAACTGTTTAAATCACATGACATTCTCACAATCATGTTAAATAATGAAAAAGACTGAGTGTTAATGACTCCTGTATATGTTCAAGGGATACACTGTTTAAATCACATGACATTCACACAATCAAGTTCAATCATGAAAAAAATGAGTGTTAATGACTCCTGTAAATATTTAAGGGACACACTGTTTAAATCACGTGACATTCACACAATCGTGTTCAATCATGAAAAAGACTGAGTGTTAATGACTCCTGTAACTATAAAAGGGATACACTGTTTAAATCACATGACATTCACACAATCATGTTCAATTATGAAATAGACTGAGTGTTAATGACTCCTGTAACTATAAAAGGGATACACTGTTTAAATCACATGACATTCACACAAATCATGTTCAATTATGAAAAAGACTGAGTGTTAATGACTCCTGTAACTATAAAAGGGACACACTGTTTAAATTACATGACATTCACACAATCATGTTAAATAATGAAAAAGACTGAGTGTTAATGACTCCTGTATATGTTCAAGGGATACACTATTTAAATCACATGACATTCACACAATCGAATTCAATCATGAAAAAAACTGAGTGTTAATGACTCCTGTCAATATTAAAGGGACACACTGTTTAAATCACATGACATTCACACAATCGTGTTCAATCATGAAAAAGACTGAGTGTTAATGACTCCTGTATATGTTAAAGGGATACACTGTTTAAATCACATGACATTCACACAATCATGTTCAATCATGAAAAAGACTGAGTGTTAATGATTCCTGTATATGTTAAAGGGACACACTGTTTAAATCACATGACATTCACACAATCATGTTCAATCATGAAAAAGACTTGAGTGTTAATGACTCCTGTAACTATTAAAGGGACACACTGTTTAAATCACATGACATTCACACAATCATGTTCAATCATGAAAAAGACTTGAGTGTTAATGACTCCTGTAACTATAAAAGGGATACACTGTTTAAATCACATGACATTCACACAATCGTGTTCAATCATGAAAAAGACTGAGTGTTAATGACTCCTGTAACTATTAAAGGGACACACTGTTTAAATCACATGACATTCACACAATCGTGTTCAATCATGAAAAAGACTTGAGTGTTAATGACTCCTGTAACTATTAAAGGGACACACTGTTTAAATCACATTACATTCTCACAATCATGTTCAATCATGAAAAAGAAACTGAGTGTTAATGACTCCTGTATATATTATAGGGACACACTGTTTAAATCACATGACATTCACACAATCAAGTTCAATCATGTAAAAGACTGAGTGTTAATGACTCCTGTATATGTTGAAGGGATACACTGTTTAAATCACATGACATTCACACAATCGAATTCAATCATGAAAAAAACTGAGTGTTAATGACTCCTGTAAATATTAAAGGGACACACTGTTTAAATCACATGACATTCTCACAATCATGTTCAATCATGAAAAAGACTGAGTGTTAATGACTCCTGTATATATTAAAGGGACACACTGTTTAAATCACATGACATTCTCACAATCATGTTAAATTATGAAAAAGACTGAGTGTTAATGACTCCTGTAAATATTAAAGGGACACACTGTTTAAATCACATGACATTCTCACACTCATGTTCAATCATGAAAAAGACTGAGTGTTAATGACTCCTGTATATATTAAAGGGACACACTGTTTAAATCACATGACATTCTCACAATTATGTTCAATCATGAAAAAAAAACTGAGTGTTAATGACTCCTGTAAATATTAAAGGGACACACTGTTTAAATCACATGACATTCACACAATTATGTTCAATCATGAAAAAGACTGAGTGTTAATGACTCCTGTAAATATTAAAAGGACATACTGTTTAAATCACATGACATTCACACAAATCATGTTCAATTATGAAAAAGACTGAGTGTTAATGACTCCTGTAACTATAAAAGGGATACACTGTTTAAATCACATGACATTCTCACAATCATGTTCAATCATGAAAAAGACTGAGTGTTAATGACTCCTGTAACTATAAAAGGGATACACTGTTTAAATCACATGATATCACACAAATCATGTTCAATTATGAAAAAGACTGAGTGTTAATGACTCCTGTAACTATAAAAGGGATACACTGTTTAAATCACATGACATTCACACAAATCATGTTCAATTATGAAAAAGACTGAGTGTTAATGACTCCTGTAACTATAAAAGGGATACACTGTTTAAATCACATGACATTCACACAATCATGTTCAATTATGAAAAAGACTGAGTGTTAATGACTTCTGTAACTATTAAAGGGACACACTGTTTAAATCACATTACATTCTCACAATCATGTTCAATCATGAAAAAGAAACTGAGTGTTAATGACTCCTGTATATATTATAGGGACACACTGTTTAAATCACATGACATTCACACAATCAAGTTCAATCATGTAAAAGACTGAGTGTTAATGACTCCTGTATATGTTAAAGGGATACACTGTTTAAATCACATGACATTCACACAATCGAATTCAATCATGAAAAAAACTGAGTGTTAATGACTCCTGTAAATATTAAAGGGACACACTGTTTAAATCACATGACATTCTCACAATCATGTTCAATCATGAAAAAGACTGAGTGTTAATGACTCCTGTATATATTAAAGGGACACACTGTTTAAATCACATGACATTCACACAAATCATGTTCAGTCATGAAAAAGACTGAGTGTTAATGACTCCTGTAACTATAAAAGGGAAACACTGTTTAAATCACATGACATTCACACAATCATGTTCAATCATTCGAAAAGGCTGAGTGTTAATGACTCCTGTAACTATAAAAGGGAAACACTGTTTAAATCACATGACATTCACACAATCATGTTCAGTCATGAAAAAGACTGAGTGTTAATGACTCCTGTATATGTTAAAGGGACACACTGTTTAAATCACATGACATTCACACAAATCATGTTCAGTCATGAAAAAGACTGAGTGTTAATGACTCCTGTAACTATAAAAGGGAAACACTGTTTAAATCACATGACATTCACACAAATCATGTTCAATCATGAAAAAGACTGAGTGTTAATGACTCCTGTAACTATAAAAGGGAAACACTGTTTAAATCACATGACATTCACACAATCATGTTAAATAATGAAAAAGACTGAGTGTTAATGACTCCTGTAACTATAAAAGGGATACACTGTTTAAATCACATGACATTCACACAATCATGTTCAATCATTCAAAAAGGCTGAGTGTTAATGACTCCTGTATATGTTAAAGGGATACACTGTTTAAATCACATGACATTCACACAATCGTGTTCAATCATGCAAAAGACTGAGTGTTAATGACTCCTGTAACTATAAAAGGGAAACACTGTTTAAATCACATGACATTCACACAATCATGTTCAATCATTCAAAAAGGCTGAGTGTTAATGACTCCTGTAACTATAAAAGGGAAACACTGTTTAAATCACATGACATTCACACAAATCATGTTCAGTCATGAAAAAGACTGAGTGTTAATGACTCCTGTAACTATAAAAGGGAAACACTGTTTAAATCACATGACATTCACACAATCATGTTCAATCATTCAAAAAGGCTGAGTGTTAATGACTCCTGTAACTATAAAAGGGAAACACTGTTTAAATCACATGACATTCACACAATCATGTTCAGTCATGAAAAAGACTGAGTGTTAATGACTCCTGTATATGTTAAAGGGACACACTGTTTAAATCACATGACATTCACACAAATCATGTTCAGTCATGAAAAAGACTGAGTGTTAATGACTCCTGTAACTATAAAAGGGATACACTGTTTAAATCACATGACATTCACACAAATCATGTTCAATTATGAAAAAGACTGAGTGTTAATGACTCCTGTAACTATAAAAGGGACACACTGTTTAAATAACATGACATTCACACACTCATGTTCAATCATGAAAAAGACTGAGTGTTAATGACTCCTGTAACTATAAAAGGGACACACTGTTTAAATCACATGACATTCACATAATTACAAGATTCTAGATCTGTTTGCTAAACACAAGACCTTAGATTTGTCTGCTAACCACAAGGCCCTAGATCTGTCTGCTAACCACAAGATCCTGGATATGTGTGCTTACCACAAGATTTTAGATATGTGTGCAAACCACAAGACCCTAGATCTGTCTGCTAACCACAATATCAAGGCCTCTCCCAAACCAATAAGTTTGGTATCGACCATGACTTATATACTATGGATTTACATGCAACACATCTTGACTGGACAGACAATTTACATACATGAACTGATAGCTTTATATGAGTGATCCAGTTAAGGATTTTTGACTACTCACATGCTATATAAAGGACAGATTTATATATATTAACATTGCATTAGTTTTAACAGTTCAAAAAAAATATCAATTTGTATTTTTTAAGAATTTTCACACATATGTAGTACTCCTTTAGATTTACAAACATTGCTAATAATTTCTTAGATAATTGGGATAATTGTGATGTTTCAGAGTGTAGCACTTAAGAGATTAATATTTACTTATTGGTTAAAACTTCCTTTTGGGAATATTTGAAGTCTCATTTCCTAGGAAGATTGATAACAAGAAGTTCACCAAGAATTGTTAATTTCTCAGAAATTTACTTGAGTTGCACACAAAAACAATGGTTTTACATCTCGTTTTGAGGATGGCAAAATGTTGATGTGGCCCTGGGCATTTTCTAAAATCAGTACACATCTGACCGATCCTTTGTTATTTTTAGCCACATAATCCCAAAAATTATAAAGAAAAAAATATCTGTCACATAATACCTTTTCTTTCAACTGTTTTTCAAATACCGGTATATAAATATATATGTTTACTGAAGTGCTGGTCAAGAGGTAGAGCGTCCGCCTCACGGAAGTTGGTGGGTTTGATCCCTGGTTGGGTCATAGCAAATAATCTTGATTGTGTTGTTCTGTTTATCTCAAAACACTTCTCGCAACGTGAGTATTTTATGACTGCACAATGTAAATATTTGCAGTTGCTTAATTTTTGCGCTCCAGTCTAAAACCACCAATATAGCCACAATAAAACCACTGCCAGTAAAACTTTATGTATACAGTTTATTAAACTATGAGTGCAGCTTTTCATGCTATTAAATATGTGTCAGTCTTGGTTAGCTTAGCCGGTAGCGCGTCTGACTATCAATTAATGGGTATCGAGTTTGAATCCCTGCCCAGCTACAGTCTCTGTGATGATTGATATATGACATTGTCATTCATCTTTCACCTCTAATTCAAGTGGTTAGGTTAACTGATCGTCTGTTAGCCCTCAATGGTTAATGCTAAATATTCAAACAAACCAGCACACTCATATGTGTGTGTTTATCTAGTAAAACATGTCTGTATTATGTAACTTCAGGTGGAGTTTGGTCCCGACAGATATCTGCCAGACAAGGAGCTCGGGGCTCTGATGAACGTGTTACAGAACATCAAGGTATTGTGTCTTGCCAACACTGCAGTTTTGTCATTTGTATTGGATACATATGCTTCATGCAGCTTATCCTTTGTTTAGAATACTAAGAATTATTTAATTAGAATTGTTGTAAAATTTATAATTCTGTTATGTTGATGAAGTGTAAAGATTTTCATTAAACTTTTGAGTCTGAGAAACAGATGTGAGACTTAAAATATTACATTTATGCAAACACTGTAATCATAAATGGGTAAGAAATGTGATTTACAAACATTTTCTTTTAAATGATTGTTAAATCAGCTTGTTTCTGCAAGTAAATATAGTAATTTGCTTGTTCAATGATGTTTTGTCCGAAACTTATTCCGATAATAATATTAGTTTATAAATATTTATTTTAGCTCTATTTCAAAGAAAGCTCAGAGTTTATATGAATCACTCTCGAGTCCTTTTCCTGTGAATTATGAGGACTGAATGTTATAAAAAATATTGATGAATTGATGTTCAGAAAGATATTGAGAGCCAGACTTGCTTATGAATTGAAGCATTTGTTTCCAAAAGATGGGGAAAACAATTGATAAGTTTTGACTCCATGTGGAATTTAATTAATTATTGTGCACAACTGAAGGTGACAGTAAGAGATGAACCAGACCACTGTCAAGAACCCAAATCTATATATCACTTTTCTATGTTGCAGCATCCATACATTCAGACACCAATCCTGTCAACAGCCAATGAAAATGGAGGTCTTGTTATTCGTCCATATTATGAACGAGGAACTCTTAAAGACTTTATTTGTAAATGCAAACCAAAAGGACATTTTATGAAGAAATACACGGCTCCTTTAAAAACATGTTGTGTGGACTTACCAATAGCAAAAATGTTCGGAAAACAGATTTTAGAGGCTTTGAATTTGCTTCATGAGAAAGGTTTGCCTTATGGTAAGAAACTGATTCAATGTAATTTATATACATGGATAATTAAACAAGACAAACTAAACAGTGCATTATATATTATTGAGGTATTATTTAAACCATTGTTTTACCAATATGTATGAAGTAATATTGAACCTTGATATTGATATTTGGGATATTGAAACCATTGTTTCATAATTATGATAGTATTGAAACCATTGTTTCATAATTATAGTGGTATTGGACCCATTGTTTCATAATTATATTGGTATTGAACCCATTGGTTCATAATTATAGTGGTATTGGACACATTGTTTCATAATTATATTGGTATTGAACCAATTGGTTCATAATAATAGTGGTATTGAACCCATTGTTTCATAATTATATTGGTATTGAACCCATTGGTTCATAATTATAGTGGTATTGGACGCATTGTTTCATAATTATATTGGTATTGAACCCATTGGTTCATAATTATAGTGGTATTGGACGCATTGTTTCATAATTATATTGGTATTGAACCCATTGGTTCATAACTATAGTGGTATTGAACCCATTGTTCCATTATTATCCCCCACCACTGCTCGTAGAGCGGAGCAGGGGATATAGAAATGGGCTGCGTCCATCCATCCTTCCGTGCGTGCGTCCCCTGCACTGTTCTTCTATATATCAATATTGTTTCATATATCTTTGGTGATGATGAAACCACCGTAAGAATATTTAAACCATGTTTTGTATCGAGGTATTTTTTTGTTTCAGGGCATTTACACACCGGTAACATCATAATAGAGGACAAATCATGTAAACTGTTAGAAATAGAAAACTGGCTACTGGGGCTGCCTTCTTATCTCAGACAAAATATTCTACAGTTCAGAAAGATTCAGGTTTGTTTTTGGCATTTATACTGTATGTTTGGATACAATAAATGATATTGACTTCTCTAAAATGAAACAAAACCAGGAAGTTGATTTTACCCACTCTTGAATAGAACCACTGGGTCTTTGAATCTTGTAGCAAGTATGCAAACCACTTGGTCCTAGATCTGTGTGCTTATCACTTAGTCCCAGATCTGTCTGCTAACCACAAGATCCTCGATCTGTGTGCTAACCACAAGATCCTAGATCTGTCTGCTAACCACAAGATCTTAAATCTGTCTGCTAACCACAATATCCTAGATCTGTGTGCTAACCAAAAGACCCTAGATTTGTCTGCTAACCACAAGATCTTAAATCTGTCTGCTAACCACAAGATCCTAGATCTGTGTGCTAACCAAAAGATCCTAGATCTGTCTGCTAACCACAAGATCCTAGATCTGTGTGCTAACCACAAGATCCTAGATCTGTCTGCTAACCACAAGACCCTAGATATGTGTGCTAACCAAAAGATCCTAGATCTGTGTGCTAACCACAATATCCTAGATATGTGTGCTAACCACAATATCCTAGATCTGTGTGCTAACCAAAAGATCCTAGATCTGTCTGCTAACCACAATATCCTAGATTTGTGTGCTAACCAAAAGATCCTAGATCTGTCTGCTAACCACTAGATCCTAGATCTGTCTGCTAACCACAAGATCCTATATCTGTCTGCTAACCACAAGATTCTAGATATGTGTGCTAATCACAAGACCCTAGATATGTGTGCTAACCACAAAACCCTAGATATGTGTGCTAACCACAAGGTTCTACATCTGTGTGCTTACCACAAGACCCTAGATATGTGTGCTAATCACAAGATTCTAGATATGTGTGCTAATCACAAGACCTTAGATCTGTGTGCTAACCACAAGACCCTAGATATGTGTGCTAACCACAAGACCCTAGATCTGTGTGCTAACCACAAGATCCTAGATCTGTGTTTAAACCACAAGATTCTAGATATGTGTGCAAACCACAAGATCCTAGGTCTGTGTGCTAACCACAAAATCGTATATCTGTCTGCTAACCACTAGATCCCATATATTTGTGCTGACTACTAGATCCTAGATCTGTGTGCTAACCACAAGACCCTAGATCTGTGTGCTAGCCACAAGGTTCGAGATCTGTGTGCTAACCACTAGATCATAAATATGTGTGGTAACCACAATATCCTAGATCTGTGTGCTTACCACAAGACTCTAGATCTGTGTGTTAACCACAAGATCCTAGATCTGTGTGCTAACCACAATATCCTAGATCTGTGTGCTAACCACAAGATCATAGATATGTGTGCTATCCACAAGACCCTAGATATGTGTGCTTACCACAAGATCATAGATCTGTGTGCTAACCACAAGACCCTATATCTGTGTGCTAATCACAAGATCCTAGATCTGTCTGCTAACCACAAGATTCTAGATATGTGTGCTAATCACAAGACCCTAGATCTGTGTGCTAACCACAAGACCCTAGATATGTGTGCTAACCACAAGATCCTAGATATGTGTGCTATCCACAAGACCCTAGATATGTGTGCTTACCACAAGATCCTAGATCTGTGTGCTAACCACAAGATCCTAGATCTGTATGCTATCCACAAGACCCTAAATATGTGTGTTTACCACAAGATCCTAGATCTGTGTGCTAACCACAAGACCCTAGATCTGTGTGGTATCCACAAGATCCTAGATCTGTGTGGTAACCACAAGATCCTAGACCTGTGTGCTAACCACAAGACCCTAGATCTGTGTGCTAACCACAAGATCCTAGATCTGTGTGTTAACCACAAGACCCTAGATCTGTGTGTTAACCACAAGATCCTGGATCTGTGTGCTAACCACAAGACCCTGGATCTGTGTGCTAACCACTTGATCCTAAATATGTGTGCTGACTACTAGATTAAACTTATTTATTTTACTTCGATTGTGAAACAAGTTTTACAACTTAGACAAATCACGCTCGAAGTCTTCCTGGGTAGAACCAGTACAAAGCATATGCGGAAAAAGTGTCTTGCTCAAGGACACCACACAGAGCCTTGTAGGAGGATCGAACCCATGACCCTCCGATCATGGGTTCGATGCTCTACCACTAGACCATGCCCTGACTACTAGATCCTATAGATCATTGTGCTAACCACTAGATCCTGGGTCTGGGTAAACATTAGATCCTTGTTTTACCACTGGATTTTAAATTATAAAAATGTGTAACAGTTATGCTATTTATCCATGTCATCATTTCCCTTTGAGGTCATTAGCTCTCTTTCATTTGTGTAGACCACAGAGATGTTGGATGTGTACTGTTTTGGATTTTTGCTGTATGAGCTCACGTTTGGTCGTGAACTGCGGTCATATACCTGTGATGAATTCCCTCCAGCGTGTAATGCTGAGTTGCGTAAGTGTTTTAATGTTTTTTAAAAGTAAAATAAATTTCAATCATTACTTATATTAATCTTACAAACGATATATAACTTACTGGTATTTTGCATTCAAAAATTACTTTTAATTTATAAAAAAATAGTGTTACTGTCAATCTCTTCAGAGGGGTTAGAATCCTGTGAATGGGTGTCATGTCAAGGTGGGTGTCGAGAATATATTTTTTGTCAAATTAGTCATTGTGGTTAAATGGTTATGCTGCAAAACCCCGATTCAGTCATTATTCGTTAAATTTTCAATCTACCATATCAGTACATTCCTAGTGCAAAGATTGTATAAACATGATTAGTGGTACAAGATCTAAACTACATTGATATTAGTGAGCTTCAATAACAATGTTTAAAACAAACAATGCATAGGTTCCCCGTGGCTTGATGGGCTAGGGCAACGTCTGTAAATGACTAACCTTTCATTGTTATGGTCATGAGTTTGAGCCCAGTTCAATAAAAAACACTTTATTTGAGAAAGTTGCGAATAACTTTCAGTAAGATGGCGAAAATTTTCAGATGCATTTATCTCTCACTGCTGATTCAAGTTGGAAAGTTACCAGTTACTTGTGGAGATGGTTGTGATCGAGTGCTGGTTAACTTTTCAGGATCCAAGGAAAGGGTGGTGAGGTTAACTGATCATCTGTTAATCTCAGTATTTAAACAAACATTATATACAACATCAAGGATGGTTCTGCAGCATGATATCAGTATGTTGGCATGACTGTCATATAAAAATTTATTTATATGTTGTATATTAATCATTTTACAGGGTCTGTGTTACAGTCTATATTGACAACAGAAGCATGTAAGAACGGCCTCCCCACAGTACAGAACCTTCTAACTCATCCGTAAGTATACATGTATGGCTTCTATTTATACCAGTTTTGAACGGGTTTAAAGTCGTTCTTAATACATAACATGCTATATATGGCATCCAGTTATAATGGATGTAGAGCTCACAATGAATGGGTTTACCTATGATTTATTAATATTTATTTGCATTGTCGTGAAGCAAGATTATACCTGTACAGAACCATCTCAGAGACTTCATGGCTAGATCAGATGTACACACTGACACAAGATATTCATATTTTAAGTCGTTATTCTCTATTTCTTGGCCACGCACATATCAAGGTTTCTTTTTGGGGAAAATCTCTAAATCTCATGATTCCTAATGGAAAAATCTTTTTAATTAATAATATTTTGTGACAATGTGAATGTGGTTGTGGGAAAACAGCAGTTTTACTGTATCTTGAAGCTATCTTTCAAGTAATGTCTTTTTTTTTTATAAAATCATGTGTAGAAGGTACTGTTTAATCTTAAGAAGCCACAACTGTTGCATTATTTATTTATTATTATTCATAGAAAATACATGTACCAGGACATGTATATATTTTTGAATCTGAGTAAAATGACTGTCCTTTTACATGTAACTAGCAAACATTTAACGTTAAGGTTTTTAACAGAGATGCACTCAAAGCTACAACCCTTAGTGGTGAAAGATAATAGAAACAAAATTGAATAAGAGAACGTAAATATAAACCGTGAACCTGAATATATAGAGGAGTTGCATTTCATATGTAAATATTTTATCAGATATGACACTTATCCAATTACCAGTAAATTACAGGCACCATGAACATATGAAAATATTTTTTAAAAAAGGATAGAAGTTTTTGAATATATCCATGCTAGCGGTCTTTAGGGATGTGGCATATTTTATACATCTGATGATCAGACACAATAAAACTGAGTCTTCCCTTTTCTTTATTGATTCTTTTTATTAGCTCGCCAGGACAAAGTCCAAGGAGAGCTATTGCCATGCTCTGACGGCGTCGTCGTCTGTAGACACCCTGGTTAAACTTTTGCGTTTCAGTTTAAGATATCTATGCAACCACCCATGGGATATGAATGAAACTTGGCATGTGTGTTCACCATCATCAACATGGAGATAAGAACCATAACTCTGGGTTGCATTTTGGCACAGTTATGGCCAATTTTTGGACTTAGTTTTTCAGTTTAAAGTTTTTTATCAGGTAAGATATCTATGCAACCACTCATTGGATATGAATGAAACTTCGCATTTGTATTAACCATCATCAGTGGAACATGCACAGACAAGAACCATAACTCTGGATTACATTTTGGCCAAGTTTTGGCCCTTTCCCGACTTAATTTTTCAGGTTAAAGCTTTTTAAAGGTAAGATATCTATGCATATCTCATTGGATATGGATGGCATTTTGGCAGAGTTATGGCCCTTTTTTGATTTAATTTTTCAGGTTTAAGTTTTTTATCAGGTAAGATATCTATGCAACCACTCATTGGATACAGATGAAACTTTGCATGTGTGTTCATCATCGTCAATGGAACAAACACAGACAAGAACCATAACTCTGGATTGCATTTTGGCAGAATTATGGCCCTTTTGGACTTAATTTTTCATCCGTAGACACCCAGGTCAAACTTTTGCATTTAGTTGCGTTTAGTCTCCGTGATGATTGATATACGACATTGCGTCTAATTATCATTCGTCTCTCACCACTGATTCAAGTGGGAAAGTTATCAGTTACTTGTGGAGACGGGGTGTGCTCGAATACTGGTTAATCCCAGGAAACAGTGGTTAGGTTAACTGATCGTCTGTTAGCCCTCGATGGCATAAAAATGACGCTAAATATTCAATCAATCAATCATAGTTGCGTTTAAGTTTTGGAGTTTGCCTCCAATCACAATTGCATGGGTTGTGATTTTTATCCCATCGTTGAGCTTTGTTGTCTTCTGACAACTCTTATTATAATTTCAGATTTTTTTCTGGAGTCACATTACCCACAGGAGAAAAACCTGTGTTAAAAATACCCAGCAAGCTAAAAGAACCATTAAGACAAGCTAAAGAAGAATTTGAGAGACGTCTTAAGGAAGAACAAAAAATTGTAAGTGATCTAATCATTATTTCAAGATACAACTTAAGGAGCTGAGGATAAAGTGAATCTATAACAAAGTTGCATTGCGAGTAATGAAATGCCATTCGGGGATTAAAGATGTATATTTTACATCGTTTGTAGAACAAGTTCTGACAACTTAGACAAACCAGGCTTCCTAGGAGGAACCAGTACTAAGCACATTATACAGATGAAGTGTCTTGCTCAAGGACACTTCACATCTCCGTGGTGGAGGATCATACCCACAATCCCCCATCATGGCTGCGATGTTCTACCACTGGACCATGCGCTCTGCACATATAGGGGTAATGAATGAGGCTCTTTCTACTTCTTTGAATTTATCCTGGCTGTCCTTGGATTTCCTTTAATGCTCACTATGTCATAGAAAACAGTAAATAGAGCAAAACTTTATGTCAGGAAAATGATGTTAGCCTATACTATTATTATATTCTTACCAATATGAGACAAGTGGGTACAGAACCCTACGTGACCAGGATGTCCCAGCCTGGTATGTCAGATAAATCTCTGCATAGTGTATACGATTTCCAAGCATATCATTTTAGTGTTTGTCAATTATTTTTTGTTTTTAATCAGGTTTAACGCCATTTTTAACACATTTCTGGTTAAATATGGCATATTCAGTTTTATTGGTAGAGGAAGACCTCAAAATGAATCTAAGTAGAACCACCGTTGTTCCACAAGGAAATAAAGAATAAAGTTTTAACACCATTTTCATCATTGCCGGAATATAATGTGGTATTCAGTTTTATTGGCAGAATAAGACCTTGACCAGACTAGGGTAGGAATAGAACTGCCATCCTTCCTGAAGTAACAGGCAAACATTGTCACATAAAGTTATATTAGTGGAGCACGTAGTGCAATGTTAGAGCATTGAACCCGTGATTGGAGTGTTGTGGATTTGATCTTTCGTCACAGCTACATGTATGTGTGAAGTCCTTGAGCAAGACATTTTTTCTGTACATGCTTAGTACTGATTCTACCAAGGAAGACTTTGAGCATGATTTTTCCAAGTAATTACTTTCACAATAGAAGTAAAATTGATAAGTTTAAACATAAAATTGATAAAAAATGGTTAATGGCAAGGGAACTTAAGACATTCAACCACTCTGCTACACAGGAACCAGCCACATGGAACTTAACATATTAAGTCAAATTAAATTAAAATAAACTTCAAGGTGGTAACTGTGGATTGAGATATATTGTAATGGCTTAAAGTTTCATAAATACAGAAGGCTATATGAAATGTGATAAATACAGAAGGCTATATGAAATGTGATACATACAGAAGGCTATATGAAATGTGATACATAACTTCAGCTTGTAATTATTAATTCTTTGATACAGATTTATAAAAAGAAGAGAACATCAAAAGCCAAGCAGTACCACATGTCAGAAGATGTAAAAAAAGAGAGACGGAAATCAAAAAAGGTTTGTTACAAAGCTCAATACACTCGGGTCTCGTTATAATGTGGATACTGGGGTCCACAGAATGAAACTGAGATATACGTGGACTGGACCACGTTAAAGAGATGATTTACTTCTGAAAAATCTAAGTTGGTTATTGGCAACTATTTGCCTAACTCACAGTTTGCTTTGTAACTTTTTCATGGACAACAACATTTAAATCAAAGTGGATAGAAATTGAATTTTATAAATTAACCCTTTACTCCATAGATACGCATTTTCCTGCACCAATCACAGAAGGTCATTGAAAACAGTGCAGGAAGAGTTCAGATTGCTCGTAACGAGCAATCTGAACACTTCCTGCACTGTTTTCCACTCTGTCAGTTAATATAAACATAATTCACCCATTGCTGATACATTGTGAATTTATGCTTTCAATATTAGAGGTGTCCAAAGGCGTCTATATGAAGTAAAGGGTTAAGAGTCTACGCACATACTGCAGTATTCTAATTACATATTTTCATTGTGTAGATCTGTAATTTTCTGAAATTGTTTTAATGGAATAATTAACAAAATTGCTATGTGGCCCTCTAGTTGAAACAATATTTTATTCACAATATACATGGTAGTCATACATTCAATATTCATATTAAGTTACAAGTGAAAGGAATCAGAAGAAAGCTATAATAGCTTACAAGTATCTGTTTCCTATGTGGCTCTTTAAAGGACACTGCAACTTGGTACAATTAGGGATCGAACCCATAACTCACACCCTGGGTCCAATGCTTTACTTATAGACTAAGCACTGCACAATTCTGATGTTGTTAGTACATGCTTGTCCTTGCGGATGAACCAACCAAAGACCCAATGACTCCGGGCCAATGCTCTACAACTGGACTCTAAGCAAGAATGTCTTTCAATTTCTTTCATCCAATTTTGTAGAAATTGAGAAGTATATTTTATTGCAGGTGGGTGGATCCATATTGATTATGTCAGATTTTAAGTAATTCTGCAGAAAGAGGGTCCTCTGTGGTGGAAAGATCAAAGATGCTGTCTTGAGATATTCAAGAGTGTGAGGGGTTTTTTTTGCCTGTAAAACTGGTTGTATATAATCTGTCATGTGTGAAACTAAATGGCGTTGAACATTATGTATTTCTTTTATATCCCTTCAAAATGGTTCTAATATTGCAGAAAGCCCTGGAAAATGAAGAGGCAGGGAAAAACAGCGCAATAACAAATGGCACAACACCTAGTACGTCTGCTTCTACAGAGGGAGCCACATCAGCTCCAGGTATGTGTGTTGCCATGGTTACGGATTGTAATACATCTAGGTTGGGATTGTCTTCATTATATATCAGTGGCCTTCAGCGGGTTGGGTTGCAAAAGTGTTACTCATTGGCCCCATACTCTTTAAGCATTTTGATCTTAAAATCCATTAATTCAGAAACTGTTCAAAATAGAATTTTTATATAAAGTTTGTTTTTTAGTTTATATTGCATTACTGAATATAAAAAAATTACCTGTCAAATAATTAATTCTGGATTTAAGATTGTAAAGGGAAGCAAACTATTTAGATGGTAAGTCCCACTCACTCAAAATACTTGATGTGAGAAAGTTTGCCAGTTACTTGCTGAAGGACAGTGGTTCTACTCTGTCTGACTCAGTCTGAGGTCTTCCTCCACCAGTAAAACTGGATATCCCATATATAACCTGAAATGTGTTGAAATAGGGGATAAACCTCATTCAAAAAAAATTACTTTATTGAATATAGAAAAAACTTCCTGTCAACTAAATTTGGATGTTAGATTGTAAAAGGAAGTGAACTATTTAGATGGTGAGATATAAAAAGATTTTTACATTGTATGATGAACACATGCACTTTGTACAGAATAGAAATGAAGTTTTACATTGTATGATGAACACATGCACTTTGTACAGAATAGAAATGAAGTTTTACATTGTATGATGAACACATGCACTTTGTACAGAATAGAAATGAGGTTTTACATTGTATGATGAACACATGCACTTTGTACAGAATAGAAATGAGGTTTTATTTCTCAAATGTTTACAGAAGTAGGGCGGTCAACTGCAGCCGGCATTCACGATATTGTGTCTGTCCAAATCATTTTACAAGTATCATTTAATCACCATTTATACACAAGCACTGACACGGGGCGATATGATACAATATGATACAATACAATATAGAAATTTGAAAATACATAGAAACATAAGCACTTTTGACAGAGGGCATGATTTATACTATCATTGTGTATGGACATGTTATACTGTCATTGTATATGAACACATTTTGCTATCATTAGATAGGAACACTCACTAATATCATCGTATATGAACATGTTATACTATCATCGTATATGAACACTTTATATTATTGTTGTATATGAACACAGTATATTATCATTGAATAGGAACATACATGTATTTTACTCTCATTGTATATGAACACTTTATACTATCACTGGATTTGAACATGGTAGCAAACATAGGTGACATTTTTATTTCGTAATTTTCTAAAAATAGGTCATGCTTCTGATAATATTTTATTTTATAACTTTTCTTAATACCCAATAGGCTTAGACAAAATAAAGTGCAGACACTCCTACAAAATTTATGTTATCTGCAGAACTTACTGTCGTCCCACTATAATGAGTACTTTTTTCAAATATTTTAATTGAGACAAAATGTCATGGTATTGTTCACATATAATACACAAGTAGGATGAATCAAAGTGTTTGGGAAAAATACTGAATAGATGTGGATGACTATCAATGCCCTGGGAGAAATTTAAAGAGAATCAATAAAAAAATCATTAATTTGATCACATTTATAAGAGAAGTTAGATCATTAGGCTTGGATAGTTATCCCATATACTATTGACATTGGTTTAAATTGGATTTTTATCAGTAATACTATTGACGTTTGCATAGGTCATACTGAGTAATATTCTGACCTACCAGAATAGTGTGAAATGTGTCATTTTTGTCCTTTTTTGTGCAAAGATAAATTTAGTTAACCTGCACATTGGTTAGCCAATTAAAATATGGCTTACAAAAGAGTGATTGTCGAAAACCTGTTATAACAGTAGACAAAAATGATGTAGTAAATACAGTCTTGCATGAAATGACTATGCTTTAATAAGCCTCTGCTGGCCCTTAATACAATTTGTTCCATAAATACAGCGTATATAATTTATTATTTAAAACACAACATGTTTTATAACCATATATCGTGTGACTGCTTGCAATCAAGGACAAGTTAGTATTATGTGTATTGTTAAGTGATTTAACAGGTTCATAGAGAGATATGGCATTCATCAAGACAGTGAGTGATTTAATGAAGATGAAGTCGGGGGGGGGGGGGGAGGGAATTATATACTGACCAGTTGGGGTGGAGTGGGGACTACTAATATATATATGCATAATTAAAAACTCTTTGTAAAGATTCTGGTACTAGTTAATCAAATTCGCAATTTTAAATGAAATTTTTAACATAATCAAGTCAAGGGGCGACATTGTTGATTTGTTTTTTCCATAATATAAAAAATTTGAATGTTTTTTTATTTTAAACAGGCTGTCATGTTATGCAACATTTCATTTTTTATGCATGCTTGGCCTGCCATCCCACTTTAGCATTGTGTATTAAAACATGGTATTTCAGGATTTTTATTGATTGAAAACCCAGATATTTTGTGTTCAAGCTCAAGAGAACTGGAACACACAAAACAAAAGTGTTACGAAGGCATTTACTAACATATCTATGTTCCTACAACTTGTTTTTTTGCATGTAGTTTATTTGAAACATTTGAGATAGGTTAAAGATAGATAGTTATTTGGGAGTTGTACCTTATAATTGATACCCTAAAATCCCAATCAAAAGGCCCCGGGGGACTTACATTCTCCAAAAGCAGATATGTTTGTCAGTTTTCCTTTATAAAAATATTGTATGAAATGGAAAGGAGACAGTGAGGGAGTGGTATTATTATTAGTTCTTGGTCTGATCAGTCTGCTGTCTATATAGTGACTCTGGATGGGGTCATACCATCATACCATGTGTCCTCAGCATGGTATTTCAATGTGACAGCACTTAGAATATTGTCTCAAGTAGACACCGTCGTGATATGACTGAAAAATAATGAAAGCAACGATAAACAATTATTCATTGTTTCTCAATATGGCAAATATTGAAGAAAAAAGTATTTATCTAATTCAATGTTCTAGTGATAGAAATAAACGATTATAAACAATTCTAACAATTTTTAAATTTTATATAATTATAATTCCTGCAGATTTGCCACTGGAGTCCAGCTAGGTAATGATTCTTTCTAATGTGAACTGCTGTCTTCAGAGTATATACTGGTTTATACATATTTGTATAGAACATTATTAGTATAATATATTTAGTATATGCGGGTCATTTAACATAATTATACTAGTTTTTCAAAGTAAGAAAATTATGCTGATATTTTCAGTATGTGCTGAATTTTGAAACATTTGCCAGTTTTCAGAGTATATCCTCATATATTCAGTTTATGTTAGTCTTGGTATATTCTGATCTTTTCGCCATATGCTAGTTTTTTCTAACTATATTCTCATATTTCAGTTTATGTATGTCATGGTGCAATCTGATCTTTTTAGCATATGCTAAGTATATACTGATATATTCAGTATGTGCTGGATTTTTAAGCATATATGCTAGTTTTCGGAGTGTATGCCGATATATTCAATTTATGTTAGTCTTGGTATATGCTGATCTATTTAACATGTGCTTGTTTTTCTCTGTGTAATATATGTTGGTAACCAGGTTGTCTCAATACATATCTATACTGGCATTTTAAGTATATCCTGGTGTTCTTACTATATGCTGGTCTTTCAAGAATGCGCTGGTCTTTTCAGGAAATTGGTACTTTAGTTGTATGCTGATTTTCTAACATTATGTTTGTTTACTAAGTATGCTGATATTTTCAGGATTCTGGGGTTTTAAGTGTATGCTGTTCTTTTAACAATATGCTTGTTTGCTAAGCATGTTAGTCTTTATCAGGTGTTTTAAATGTATGCTGTTCTTCCAACTTTATACTTGTTTACTTGTTACTAAGCATGCTGATTCATGATATTTGTATATTAGGTGTCTCAGAAACTTTTTGATCCAGAGTCACCCAATTTGGTTTATAGTTGTGTAATGGGTAGTTCTACTGAAAACCATGCATTTTTTTGTGACATTGAACTCTTTGGATGAAGAATTTAGGCTTTACAAGATTTAGTTCCTGATTAAGCCTGGTTTCTCAAAAAAATGTTTGGTCATCAAATGGTTTAAAGCTGTGTTATAGGAAATAATATTCAAAACCATGCAGAATTTTTTCAGATTACCTTGATCTCCACGAATTAGAATTATTAACTTGACCTACAAAATGTTCAGTTTTTGCGTTAAATTATATCGCCAAAAGTCACTAAACTTGGTCTGCATTTGTGAAATGGGAAGAGCTGTCCAAAAGCCTCCAGCGTTTATTAGATGCCCTTGATCTTTGCAAATAATTAACCAATCTATAAACTGTTAAGTCTGTTTGAAACTGCTAGTCCAAGTCTCACCAAATTTTGTTCATAGTTGTGTAATGGGTAGAACAACTTCTTCTGTACCTCTGACACTGTGATAAATCAACACAGGGGTGGTGTGCCTCAGTGTAGTAGAGTTCAGTTGTATACATGTATGTGTAAAGATAGTACAGGACGTGTGCCGACAAAAGTGCACAACCTTCTGACTCAATGTGTGCTTCCATTCAATTAGTTAAGTTTTTATTTAAATGACTAACTGCACAATGAAAAAGTAAAAAATGGCAAATAGAATAAAATAATTGGCCCCAAAACAAATAAACAATGATGAAATCCCGGGTATACGGAAAATACACCAAAATACTTTAAAAATGAATTGCTTAAATAAACTACCGTAAATATTTTATGAATAAGCAAAATTCCTTTAGAGTTCCTTTATTGGGTGAATTATGATTATATTAACTGACAGAGTGGAAAACAGTGCAGGAAGTGTTCAGATTGCTCGTTACGAGCAATCTGAACTCTTCCTGCACTGTTTTCATAGGCCTTCTGTGATTGGTGCGGGAAAACGTGTATCTATGGAGTAAAGTTAAAATACACAAATATTCAATACATTGTTTTTGGTATACTTCTCAGTAAGTTATAGGCCAGTCTGTGGGCAGTACCATTAATTTTAGTCTTACATTTTCCGAAACACAAGGCATTTTAAATGATATCTACATACAGTGTTATTTAGGTCACTACAGTCTCCGTGAAGATTAATGTAGGACATTGTGTTTGATTGTCATTTGTTTTACCACTGATTCAGTTACTTATGGAGACAGTTGTGCTCAAGTACTGGTTAACATTCTAGGATCCCAGTTAAGATTGGCTAGGTTACCTGATCGTCTGTTATCCCTAAATAAACAAATATTTCACCCGGCATTGACTGACTAAAGAATATTTTATTTAATATCTTCATGAAAATAATTTTCCCTTTATGCGTACATGCAAAACATGGTTTCAGTATATAAAGTTTAACTTTTTAACGGTTCATTAATTTTAATTTTTAAAACTTGTGTAGGTAGCGTAGATTTTATGCTTGACAATTTGATAATAGGGCCTAAAATAAATTAATCTTTCTAGTAATTATAAAAGTGTTGCATTATTAAAATGTTTCTGTGTATGTGAGTGCAGTTTAATTTATAGAGTTTTGTATTGTCGTAATATATGCATGTTACCATACTATATATTAGAATTTTAACACTTAAAGCCAGTGGTAATCTAACTTGATGTATTTTCTATCACTTTTCTAATATCACAGTTGTGTTTGTTTTATGGTATTGCACAGTGTATCACATGTTAATGAAGTTTTAGAGTTTCAAAAAGTACAGCTTTAACATCTGGTATATAAACAATGACTAGCCTTTGAAAGTGTAATAACAGCAGGACCTTATTGGTCTAGTGGTTTAAGGCTCTGTCTTTAGATCATTGATCTCTTATGCTAAGGTTGTGGGTTCAAGCCCAGCTCAGCTCAACTTATAATATAGAAGAGTTTGCTAGTTATAGTGATTAACATGAGCTACTCATTTACACTGGTTAATACTGGCTAGTTGTACACAGCAGTTAACATGGACTACCTATATACACTGGTTAATACAAGCTAGTTGTACACATCAGTTAACATGGACTACTTATATACAGTCGTAAATGTTAGTGTTAGCTTCTTATATAAATAAAAACAGTAACACGTAAACTATGTCTAAATAACTTTTCATTGCTTAACTTGAAAGTTACCAAAATCATTACACATATGGAAGAAACATGTTTTTTTGTTTAGTAGCAAACTGAAGCAAATACTTCCATAAAAATAAAAAACCTAAATCTGTCTTTGACCTCATTTCAGAAATTAATGCTTTAAGTGACGACCTTTCTGAACTGTCATGAAACAATTCCCAAACTCACACATTCTTCGCTTCTACTCAACTTGGAATTTTTTACAGGAATTACTCCTCCTTCAAATTTGACCATTTTTGGCGTAAAATCTTAATTCAACAAATTTGCTTAATCATTATAATGGTGTATAAATGGCTAACACTAAGTGCATGCATGTGTAAAATGCATTATGGGTACATGGTGTGTATTGTGTGGTAGTTGATATGCCAGTAGCTGTATTATTTTGTGTACATTAAATCATATGTTGACATATGCAATCAATCATAACTACATGTAAAGATATTTTAACATAGCTGCTTGTACCTCCAAAACAAAATTTGTGCACTTGTAAAATGTTCAAAACATTCAATAGCACGTTTTAAAACAAGCAATTGTCTGTTGGAAATGGATTGTCTTTTTCTTGCGATGATCTGCTTCATTCAGATACTCTGATGGTCAAGTAATTATTTTTGTTCTGAAACAATAATTCGATTTTGAAACATTAATATTTAATTCTATATTTGAATAATATGAAGCTTTAATTGTGTTCCCAATGTTTTACTTTACAGTAATATTGCATGCTTTGCTTGTTGGCGTGTTATTTTAGTATATTATATTCTGTATACAGTTTGGGCTAAAGGCTGATAATAAAGACAATATAGAGTAGTTCTGTACGGTATAAGTGCATGTTATAAACTATATTCAGTTTCATAAATCTTAATACAGTTAGCTGCGGATTTATGATGTAAAGAAACAGATTTGTTTTGTCTGTAGTGACTGCCTAGACACTTCACCCAGCCATGTTTTGTTTCATCCAAAACCTTTATGTGTAATAACATATTATTTCAATTAATGAAAATCAATTTCTATTAACCCCAAGAAAAGGCGTAAGCCGAAAGGTTGATAAAATAGACATTTAAATTAAATTCACATGTTGTTGTATTATCTGTCATATTTGCTATTAACAAAACATTTATCATATTTTGATGTATGATATTATCCTGATGTGACTTTATCAGGTACACTTTATTTATACATTTGTTGTTTGTTTTTCCTAAAGATTTGATTGATTGATTGAATATTTAGCGTCATTCTTATGCCATCGAGGGCTAGTAGACGATCAGTTAACCTAACCACTGTTTCCTGGGATTAACCAGTACTCGAGCACACCCCGTCTCCGCAAGTAACTGATAACTTTCCCACTTGAATCAGTGGTGAGAGACGAATGATAATGAGACACAATGTCGTATATTAATCATCACGGAGACTGTTGCCAGGCGGGGCATTCGAACTCACGACCCCTGGATTGATAGTCAGACGCGTAACCAACTGAGCTAATCGGGCCCGGCTTTTCCTAAAGAAAACCATTTTGTTACAATGTTTGCCTCGCATGGCTATTACTTGACCACTACAACTTTCAGCTATTGGGTTTTTGATTTTATTTCAAATTGTTTAGTTGGTATTTGTTTTAGGTTGAATTAATCCAATTGGAATAAAAAGCCCATTAACATTATTTCCTTAGTCTAGAAAAACAAAAGAATTAGTAATAAAAACAAAACTGCCATGGAGTTTGATTGGTTTGATTTTATACCAATGTATTTTAGCTTGTTGTTTCCTGAATGGGGGAAACGAGCTGCCACTTAGTCAAATAATAAGACTGGTTCCATTAAACTTATAGACTGGTTCCATTAAACCTGTAGTTGGTATCACTGACATTGATCAAAACTATGCTTTGAAGTAGTTAAGTAACATGTTCATGAAAATGTTTGTGAAACAGGAGTCGGAGATATTTATTATGCACATGTAAACAACACACATGTATAATGCATATGCATGATATGTTTGTTATCTGAGTACCCTGGCCCACATGCTAACAACACACATGTATAATGTTTATGCATGATGTGTTTGTTATCTGAGTACCATGGCCCACATGCTAACAACACACATGTATAATGCATATGCATGATATGTTTGTTATCTAAGTACCATGACCCACTTGCTAACAACACATGTATAATGTTTATGCATGATGTGTTTGTTACCTGAGTACCATGGCCCACATGCTAACAACACACATGTATAATGCATATGCCTGATGTGTTTGTTACCTAAGTACCATGGCCCACATGCTAACAACACACATGTATAATGCATTATGCATGATATGTTTGTTATCTAAGTACCATGACACACTTGCTAACAACACATGTATAATGCATATGCATGATATGTTTGTTATCTAAGTACCATGACACACTTGCTAACAACACATGTATAATGTTTATGCATGATGTGTTTGTTATCTAAGTACCATGGCCCACATGATAACAACACACATGTGTAATGCATATGCATGATGTGTTTGTTATCTGAGTACCATGGCCCACATGCTAGCAACACACATGTATAATGCATAATGCCTGATGTGTTTGTTATCTGAGTACCATGGCCCACATGCTAACAACACACATGTATAATGCATATGCATGATGTGTTTGTTATATAAGTACCATGACCCACTTGCTAACAACACATGTATAATGTATTATGCATGATGTGTTTGTTATCTGAGTACCCTGGCCCACATGCTAACAACACACATGTATAATGCATTATGCATGATGTATTTGCTATCTAAGTACCATGGCCCACATGCTAACAACACACATGTATAATGCATATGCCTGATGTGTTTGTTATCTAAGTACCATGGCCCACATGCTAACAACACACATGTATAATGCATATGCATGATGTGTTTGTTATATAAGTACCATGACCCACTTGCTAACAACACATGTATAATGTATTATGCATGATGTGTTTGTTATCTGAGTACCCTGGCCCACATGCTAACAACACACATGTATAATGCATTATGCATGATGTATTTGCTATCTAAGTTTCATGGCCCACATGCTAACAACACACATGTATAATGCATATGCCTGATGTGTTTGTTATCTAAGTACCATGGCCCACATGCTAACAACACACATGTATAATGCATATGCATGATGTGTTTGTTATATAAGTACCATGACCCACTTGCTAACAACACATGTATAATGTATTATGCATGATGTGTTTGTTATCTGAGTACCCTGGCCCACATGCTAACAACACACATGTATAATGCATTATGCATGATGTATTTGCTATCTAAGTACCATGGCCCACATGCTAACAACACACATGTATAATGCATATGCTTGATATGTTTGTTATCTAAGTACCATGACACACTTGCTAACAACACATGTATAATGTTTATGCATGATGTATTTGCTATCTAAGTACCATGGCCCACATGATAACAACACACATGTGTACTGCATATGCATGATGTGTTTGTTATCTGAGTACCATGGCCCACATGCTAGCAACACACATGAATAATGCATATGCATGATATGTTTGTTATCTGAGTACCATGACCCACTTGCTAATAACACACATGTATAATGCATTATGCATGATGTATTTGCTATCTAAGTCTCATGACCCACTTGCTAACAACACACATGTATAATGCATTATGCATGATGTATTTGCTATCTAAGTACCATGGCCCACATGCTAACAACACACATGTATAATGTATTATGCATGATGTATTTGCTATCTAAGTACCATGGCTCACATGCTAACAACACACATGTATAATGCATATGCATGATATGTTTGTTATCTAAGTACCATGACACACTTGCTAACAACACATGTATAATGTTTATGCATGATGTATTTGCTATCTAAGTACCATGGCCCACATGATAACAACACACATGTGTACTGCATATGCGTGATGTGGTTGTTATCTGAGTACCATGGCCCACATGCTAGCAACACACATGAATAATGCATATGCATGATATGTTTGTTATCTGAGTACCATGACCCACTTGCTAATAACACACATGTATAATGCATTATGCATGATGTATTTGCTATCTAAGTATCATGACCCACTTGCTAACAACACACATGTATAATGCATTATGCATGATGTATTTGCTATCTAAGTACCATGGCCCACATGCTAACAACACACATGTATAATGTATTATGCATGATGTATTTGCTATCTAAGTACCATGGCTCACATGCTAACAACACACATGTATAATGCATATGCATGATATGTTTGTTATCTAAGTACCATGACACACTTGCTAACAACACATGTATAATGTTTATGCATGATGTATTTGCTATCTAAGTACCATGGCCCACATGATAACAACACACATGTGTACTGCATATGCATGATGTGGTTGTTATCTGAGTACCATGGCCCACATGCTAGCAACACACATGAATAATGCATATGCATGATATGTTTGTTTTCTGAGTACCATGACCCACTTGCTAATAACACACATGTATAATGCATTATGCATGATGTATTTGCTATCTAAGTATCATGACCCACTTGCTAACAACACACATGTATAATGCATTATGCATGATGTATTTGCTATCTAAGTACCATGGCCCACATGCTAACAACACACATGTATAATGCATTATGCATGATGTATTTGCTATCTAAGTACCATGGCTCACATGCTAACAACACACATGTATAATGCATATGCATGATATGTTTGTTATCTAAGTACCATGACACACTTGCTAACAACACATGTATAATGTTTATGCATGATGTGTTTGTTATCTAAGTACCATGGCCCACATGATAACAACACACATGTGTAATGCATATGCATGATGTGTTTGTTATCTGAGTACCATGGCCCACATGCTAGCAACACACATTAATAATGCATATGCATGATGTGTTTGTTATCTGAGTACCATGACCCACATGCTAACAACACATGTATGATGTTTATGCATGATGTGTTTGTTATCTAAGTGCCATGGCCCACATGATAACAACACACATGTGTAATGCATATGCATGATGTGTTTGTTATCTGAGTACCATGGCCCACATGCTAGCAACACATGTATAATGTTTATGCATGATGTGTTTGTTATCTAAGTACCATGGCCCACATGCTAACAACACACATATATAATGCATATGCATGATGTGTTTGTTATCTAAGTACTTGTTGACACTGATATCATTCCTGTTTCTTGGCAGTATTGCTTACAGGTTTACTTAATGTTCCTAAACATATGTTTACACAATGATACCTAACTGTATTGTGTTTTCTATTTTCAGCTGCTCCTCCACCCCCACCCCCTCCAATGAGTCCTGGTATCCCTCCCCCTCCTCCTGCACCTGGGGTACCACCCCCACCCCCTACAGGCGCTGCTGCCCCTCCCCCTCCTCCACCCCCAGCTGCCCAAACATCAGGATCATCTTCCGGGAGAGGTGCCCTCCTCAGCTCTATATCGGGATTCAGGAAAGGAGGATTGAAGAAAGCCGAGACAGTAGATAAAAGTGGTCCCAGACTGTAACCTGTCATATCTGCTCCTGACTGTTGTGAAATAGAAATACAGTCAAACTAGTCTTAAGCAGCTACTCAAGGGAAATAGCAAAAATGACCTCTTAAGGTAGGTGGCTGCTTAATACAGGTGGCTGCTTAATAAAGATTGATTAAAGTTATATAATATAAAAAAAGTAAATAGAATATGTGGCTGTTTAAGTGGTTGCTTAATTTAGGTGGTCACTAATACAGGTTTGACTGTACACCAAAGTTGTAATTTGTGATGACCACAGATTCATATGAAATGCAAGATAATTTTAAGTTTTATAAATTTTCTTCATTTTTAAATTATAGAAGTTTTGAAGCTGTATTATGTGTCTTTTTTCTATTGATTGAAATAGAATACACTGGTGTTGTTTTTTTTGTTCCATTTTAACTGTGTGTACTAAAGATGTATTGTATAAATGGTGTACTATTAAAAGAAATATTTTATAACTTGTAAACTATAGGTAAATTTTATAACTTGTGAACTATAGGTGTATTTTATAACTTGTGAACTATAGGAGCATTTTATAACTTGTGAACTATAGGAGCATTTTATAACTTGTGAACTATAGGTGTATTTTATAACTTGTGAACTATAGGGGCATTTTATAACTTGTGAACTATAGGAGCATTTTATAACTTGTGAACTATAGGTGTATTTTATAACTTGTGAACTATAGAGCAATTTTATAACTTGTGAACTATAGGTGTATTTTATAACTTGTGAACTATAGGACCATTTTATAACTTGTGAACTATAGGAGCATTTTATAACTTGTGAACTATAGGTGTATTTTATAACTTGTGAACTATAGGAGCATTTTAAAACTTGTGAACTTTAGGAGCATTTTATAACTTGTGAACTATAGGTGTATTTTATAACTTGTGAACTATAAGTGTATTTTATAACTATTTCTGATTGCTGTAAATAAGTGTGGGCTGGAATTATATACATGTATAAGCTACTTCAAAAGTTTCAAACAGAAGTTCACTGAAGTTGTAAATGTGAAAATTAGTACACTGAAGTTGTAAATGTGAAATATCAGTGCACTGAAGTAGTAACTTGAAATAGACATGCTCTGAAATTACAATTTTAAATGGAAGTTCACAGAATTTGTTAATTGAAATATAAGTGCATTGAAGGTGTAATTTGAAATGAAAATGTATTTAAGTTGCAATTTGAAGTGGAATTGTAATTTGAAGTGGAAGGCTGTCAGTTGTAATTTGAAAAAGAAGTGTACTGAAATTATTATTTGCAATAGAAGTGCACAGAAATATTAATATGAAATAGTGCTCTGAAGTTGTTTTCTAAAATAGAGTGAATTTGTTATTGGAAAGTGCTTTTTGAAGTTGTTGTTTACAATAAAAGTACTTTGAAGTTAAAATTAAATAAGATGTGCTGTATATTTGCATTATGAAATAGAAGTGCATTGAAGTTGAAAATAAAATGTATGTGCTTTATGGTTTTAATTTGAAATAGAAGTGCATTAAAATTGTAATATGAACAAATACTAACAAATTGTGTTTATTGGTACAGTTAAGGAAGGCAGTATATTGCATACTAAAAGTAGGTAATTGTGTCCTAAATCTTGACCTCTAGCCTTGTTCGGAGCATAATATGTCCTTAATTGTAAGGCCTAGGATTACCAAAATTTGGTTAATCTCTGACCTTCAAACCAGAAATATTTTGTTTGAGACTCTGAAGAATATCTTTACTGTAAGGCGTTGGATGTGTAAATTTGGTTTATGGGTATTACCAGGGAAAGCAGCATGTCGCATACCAAAACTAGGTCACCTTGACTTATTTACTGCCTGATGACCTACATATCAGTTAAACTATGTCTGAAGCATATATTCCTTAATATAGGGCCTAGTTTGTAGTTGGAAATTCTCTGAAATCGTAATTTGTATCAAATTCAACTGTTGGTGAAGTATGCCTGACCAATACTCAACTACAGCAAGAGATAAATGTAAATAAGGAAATCATGTACCGGTACTTACCATCATGTACTTACAATTAATACGAAATCATTCACTTGCAATTAATACTCATTAAGATATTCATTAACTTGTAACTGACACTTAATTAAAACTTAAGATCTCATATTTTTGAATTTCACAGTCAATGGATTTCCAAGGTGGGTGGCGAGGGGGGAGGGGGTGGGGAGCAGAGAATGATTACTTTCATCAGCCTGAATCTGTTCTGTATAAAATATATACTTTAGATGTCTGTGATTTGAATAATCAATATTAAGATTATAACAATATTTTCCCATTATAACAAATTATTATGATTCTAGTCAACAAAAAGGAAAATATTTTCGGTTATTGTGATATTTTAAAAGGTTTAAGCTTTTACAATTGTGATAAATAATGAACATGGAAATGACAATAGATTTACGCAGATGGAAATCATGACTTTGAGCATCGCTGAGAGTATAAACAGCTTCTATTTTCTGTAAGAAATTCTTTTGTTCCATTTTGAAACAGATAAGTGCAGGATTTTCCGAAATAGGTAAATTATTTTGTTGATTTGGCGTACACTCAAATTTGCATAAAACATCATTTCAAAATATTTCAGTTAGTATAAAGTTGCTGTTTTTTCTGTCCATTCTTCCATCTTACTTGTCAGAAGCATAAACTATACATTTAACTATATACATGTATGTACCATATGGTGGGTCCCAAGTTGGGAGAATATAGGTATATATATGGGGAGCAATAGGTATGAACCTGAACCGAGTTTTCCAAAATATTTTAAAAATATATTATATTTCAGTGTAAATGGTGAAAAACATATAAGTATTTGAACCACCTGGTAATTATTAAATATAAAACAAAACCTATTTGAAAATAACAACAAAATTGGACCCCTCACTTGAAAAATTTACACATAAAATATACACTGAAAGGAAAAAGAAAGTATACATTTTGGTTTTTAAAATTATTTCATTATTGGCTAAGTTTATTCATGTGATGAAAAATTAACTGATTTTTTCTTATTGTTTTGCTTTTAAATGAATTAAATGTGTGTTTTTTTATTCAACAATATGATGAAATATAAATATACAAAATTCATATGCAATACATTTATTGTTCCTTGGCCTGTCAATGTTTATAGGTATGTATACTTTATTTTTCCTTTCACTGTATGTATGTGAACAATTGTACATTCATCTTTTATTTACAACAAATACATTATTTTAAACACATGTTACATAATCATAGGAATGGAAAAAACATATTCACAATGGTTGTTAAAATATTTTATACATAATATAAACTAGCCATTACAAGTTTATTTTGCATGTTTAGTTTTTGTGAGTTTTACATACATGTCAAAAAATTATACGTATTGTGTTTTATATCAAAAATACTTTTCAAGTTATGCCTACAACTTTTATTAATTTCTAAAAAGGAAATATAATTTTAAGAGCAGCTCATCTTCTGTAGCAGTACATTGACATTGTTTTATTATATTTTACAATATATATATATATATATATATATATTTAAAATATGAAATTCATCTCCAATTTCATTAAATTGTCATAGAGTACATTTTCAGACACATAATTACAAAGTGATTTACATTTTAAATTTGATAATATTGGTATGCTGTATATTTACAGAAATATAAACACTAAGTGATTCTCATCTTCTACATCATTTCATTGTCATTGATTACATTTTCTGACATAAATACTAAGTGAGTCTCATCTTCCACATCCTAACAGTGTCATAGATTACATTTTCTGACATAAATACTAAGTGAGTCTCATCTTCAACATCCTTACAGTGTCATAGATTACATTTTCTACCATAAATACTAAGTGATTCTCATCTTCAGCATCATTACATTGTCATAGATTACATTTTCTGACATAAATACTTAGTGATTCTCATTTTCAACATCCTTACAGTGTCTTAGATTACATTTTCTAACAAATACAAAGTGATTCTCATCTTTAATTTCATTACATTACATAGAGTGCATATTCTATCACTCTTTCCTTCATATGTTTTATGTTTACACATGGCAGGATAATGAATGTAATGGTATTTACATATTTCCATGTGGTAAAATATTATGTTATGTGGAAAAACATACTATTCTATACCTGTACATATAGAGTCAGTCACCTACTTCAGATTTTACCACCAGTTTTTTAGATCCAATAAAAATATTTCATATTGTATAATTCAAAATTCAAGATGGAGAAATAGTTTTAGTATTTAATATATTTCAATGATAAAAACAAACAACCAACAAATGTTTTGTGTGATGTTGAGATAATCAGAATAGTTCTTAGTCTGTTGCTTTGAATTCACAGTTTATTGACTGTTAATGATGATCATTTCTTGACTATTTTGATCAATTCATTCAGACTGAGGTACAATGTATAGAATAAAAAGATCATTCAACAGTGTTTTTTTTTATGATATGAGAATATATTGTATTATTCTATACTTGTACATGTATAGCCAATCAGCTACCCCAGATGTTACCATGTGAATGTACAATATGAAGAAGTTTATTTGATCCAATAACTTCTATATTTTACAGTTCAAAATTCAAGATGTCAAAAAAAAAAGGAAATAAATTTGGTTAAAAATTTCAATGATAAAAATAAAAAAAACACAAAATGTTCCACATGACGATGGCGTTGAGAAAATCCAAATATCTTTCACTGCAACTTCCTTCATCTGTTGCTTTGAACTCACGTTTTTTTTACTCTTTTGATAAATTTCTTTCATATTGAGGTATTGAATTAAAAGATCGTTTAAGTGTTTTATACAACATGGGAATATATTGTACTTGTATGTGATGTGGTGAAAACCACAATACATATTCGTACAATATATTCCCATGTTGTACAAAACACTGTAAAATAAACTTATACTCTTACGTATTGGATGAGAATCATATTGGACTTGGTCTTGTCACTGGCTTCTTGCCCAATATGGCTTTTAAGACAATACATACTCGTACAATATATTCCCATATTGTACAAAACATTGTAAAATAACCTTATATTGTCGTGTGATGAAACAAGAAATAGATGTTTGTTCTGTATCAGTGTCATTACTAGTTTTAAGGTAATCATAAATTATCTGAAACGTTGTCAGTTTGTAAGAGAGCATTTTACTTATATCTCTCAACAACATTATTATTGTGTTGGTTTTTAGCTCACCCTGAGCCAAAGACTCACAGGTGAGCTTTTGTGATCGCCTGGTGTCCGTCGTCTGTCGTCCGTCATTAACTTTTAGCTTCTAACAACTTCTTCTCTGAAACCACTGGGCCAATTTTGATATAACTTCATAGAAATGTTCCTTGGGTGACCCTCTTCCAAGTTTGTTCAAGCTATCTTGATTCGTAAAAAAACATGGCCTCCAGGAGGGGTGGCTGGTTTTCTTTATATGGATATAAAGTGAAATCTTTCTTTCGATATCTGATATCCAGATATCCGAGCAAGGATACTATTGTTATCGCACAACTCTTCTACGCATCTGTTGCATCTTGAAAAAAAAATCTAACTACTCGTCCATCGCGTTTTTCTGGAATTTTGAGTACATTTATTACATAATCTACTTAAGTTGGGTGACTCAAGGTCACTTAGGTGAGCAATATAGGGCCATCTTGGCCCTCTTGTATAATGTTAATGATGATTGGGATGAAATGTCTTGTCTCAGTTTTTGTTTATGTAAATATTGATCATCCATCGGTACAGACAAATCAGTTGTGCCATTGTTTAGAGGAGATGGATGTAAATCTTGTATAAGATATGCACAAGTAAAGTTTTAGCTTTCTCAAGGTTATACAGGATAGAAGTCAATAAATATGTGTAGTGGAACTGTATAGGTATGGTTTAATGGGACAGATGGCAATTTTAATTAAATGTTCAATAACAATATTTCTTAAAGTAGATTCTTACCAAACTTTGTAGTCAAAATGTACAGCAAAAACGTAAATATGCCAAGTGGATTTTGAACAAGAGTGGTATTCACTAACCATTCTAAAATATATTCTTTGATTTGAACTTGAGAATTAATTTTGTAAAACACATTTAGAAGTCATTTTTTTTAACCAAAATTTTCAAACAGATTAGGACACCTAATTTATAGTCAAATAAACTCTCACAATTTTTCTGTTTTAATGGTGAACTAGATATCTAAGGTTGAACTTTGGATTGTCAATCTGAAGTCTAAGAATATTTTCAGGAATGGTTTGTGAATACCGCCCCAGATGTTGTTTAAAGGGACTTGTGGCAGATTTTCATTTAGCCTGAAATTACCTGAAGTTTGTTGTAGTAACTCTATGAAAACACTGGTAAATGAGTTCCCCTATAATTTAAGAATGGTATGCTAATTTAAAGCATTTCCTTTTCATAGCAAATATCTTTTTTGTGTAATAAAGGTGGAGTGGGCTGTATTTCCCATGACATGTCAATACCCCGGCACCCACACTAAAGGTAAAATACATGTACTATGGCCACAATAAGCCAGTTGGGCACCCTCAGGACTGGTCCTCTTGATTCTCATATTTTCAAGACTAGTGTGGTGCCACTAGTGTTATAAAAATGTTGTCATTGTTCTTATTATGTTTTCCTATGTTCTGTTTTCATTATCAGAACACTGTTTAGTTTATTCTCCTTTGCAACAGGTGATCAATTTAGACTCAATGTATTCCTCTTGTTTAATATTCTGATTTTATTATCATAATTCATTGCACGGTTACTTATGTCACTGGTGATCAATTTAGGATGTGGCCTCTTGTTTAATGTCTGTATTTAATTTCATAATGATGTCTAGTTTATTCATTGCACGATCACCTAGGTCACAGTTGGTTGATATAGGATGTGGCCTCTTGTTCGATGTTCTGTTTTTATATTCGTAATGCTGTCTAGTTTATTCCTTGTCATGTTTTCTATAGACAAATTGGTCAGTGCAATATGTTAACAGCTGCTTGGTATACTACAGTATACCCCCACTGGTTACACGCCCATCAACATCAACTGTACATCAACTGTACATCAACATCAACTGTACATCAATTGTATATCAACTGTACATCAACATCAACTGTTAATCAACTGTATATCAACTGTACATCAACTGTACATCAACTGCAATACAAATTTTGTGATGCCAACTTAATGTGGCTTCAATGATAAGTCTAATTTGATTTGTAATAAATACTGCCCAATTTAGAAAAATATAGGGCATGGGGTATGGAGGCACAGGGATATGGGGGCACGGGGGTATGGGGGCATGGTTTTGTTTGAAACAGTTACACAAAGTTTCAGACTATAACTTCAAGCCAGATGCTTTTTAGCTCTACAAGTGCTTATGCGATGGCACGTTGTCTGTCGTCCGTCGTCTGTCGTCTGTTAGCAGCACTTTCTCTGAAACCACTAGGCAAATTAAACTGAAACTTCACATGGGTGTTTCTATTGTATAGGAGACTATACAGAAGATTTTTTTTTTTTCGATCTGAAATTCAAGATGGCCGCCTTTACTAAAAAATAGTCCAAAACTTAAAAAATCTTCTTCTAAAGAACGGCCCAACAGATTTTCAAAATGTTTATGTAGTAATAATAACCAACTATAGTTTTGTTAGATTTGTTCAAATGGTGTCCCTAGGGTTAAATATGACCCCGCCCCGAGGGTTCAATTAGGGGACACAATGTCATTATAATATTTTTTTATTATTTTTTTTTTAAAATGGAAATGATTTTGCCTATATCTTCACAGAAGCATGATTTGTAAAAATGACTGGGTTCCACTGTCTTAAGGGGTCAGGAGGGGCCCCAAAAGCATAAAAATTTGGAATTACTAAATTCGTTTTCTTAAGAACCGGTATGTCAGATTTGTTCATATTTTGCATAAATTATCCCTATGTGTAGGGGTTTGATTGCAGATAAGAATTTTGAGGCTAAAATTTATAGGGGCCCTGTAACTGGATATGCCATATATAACCTGACTCAGTCTGAGGTCTTCCTCCACCAATAAAACTGGATATGCCATATATAACCTGACTCAGTCTGAAGTCTATTTCCACCAATAAAACTTGATATGCCATATACAACCTGACTCAGTCTGAGGTCTTCCTCCACCAATAAAATTTGATATGCCATATATTAACCTGGCTCAGTTTGAGGTCTCCCTCCACCAATAAAACTTTATATGCCATCTATAACCTGGCTCAGTCTGAGGTCTCCCTCCACCAATAAAACTTGATATGCCATATATAACCTGACTCAGTCTGAGTTCTTCCTCCACCAATAAAACTGGATATGCCATATATAACCTGACTCAGTCTGAGGTCTGCCTTCACCAATAAAACTGGATATGCCATATATAACCTGACTCAGTCTGAGGTCTTCCTCCACCAATAAAACTGGATATGCCATATATAACCCGACTCAGTCTGAGGTCTACTTCCACCAAAAAATGCTGGATATGCTGAATATCGCTGACAATAGCTTCAATAGTTTGATAGATCTATATCCTTTCAGTATACATGCCATCTGGAGATCTGCTAGAGAGCTTTCAGACAGTAAGTTATTGTTGTTTGTATTGAAATGTTGACATAAGTTGGGGCCTGAACTGTATGTAAGGTCGTACTGTGGAAATATACTGCTAACAGTTGTTTATTCATATTGAGGCCATATTGTACTTATATGGCTAATTGTTGCATTGTAATTATGTTTTTATTCAGTTTTGAATTGTATTTTTTCAAACTTTCTTGAAATTTTATATGAGTCACATAAATGTTGGTTGCTGTCCCAAAGAAAGTTTATATTGATGGATATTTTATCATTCATTGCATTAAACATGTATGTATAAACTGTGCCATAGTTTGTATGTATTCCATGAATGAGGTTGTTATCATTAATGATGATATGTGACTACTGTTGTTGTTGTTGATGATTAATGTACTCTATTGGAAGATAAAAAGCTTAAAGATATTATATTTTGTTTTTTTTGTCTATTTTTATCAATCGTGAGTTAAGCATAATTGTACAAACTTTGGCCATTGCTGTTGCATCTATTTTGATATTTTGAGTTCTATTGAGTGAATATCAATTGGGTTTATCGCTTAGGATAAACTTTCTTCAAGAAGTCTGCAGTTTGTAGCTTGGCTCGTCAAAGGCCAGAAGGATTAATACCTTGGTCATTTGACTGTCAACCCTTCTTCTATACATCGTTCATTTGTAAACTTTTCTTGCAAACACCATAGCACATTCGGCTTTCATCCAATCCTGACCAAACTTAGTCAGGGTGTTTATATCTATAAAAGCTCAAACAAGTTCTTAAACCGGCCAGATTAGACCATATTGGATAAGTTCTTGATTGTGGTGAGGTTCTTATGAAAATGAAGTTGGGATTGGGTTTGGCAATTATCCGTAGTTTGACCAAAGCTTTTTTTCTGCTTTGCTGAAATTGTAATTCTAATATGAAATAGAAATCTTGGGATTGGAGTTGAGGTAAATCGGGACAAGTTTACTGTTACTTGATAACTTTAGTTCTTTTGTATCCAAGAGAGCATTTTAGTTTATTTCAAATATTCGAAGAGGACTATGATACTCGTGAAGGCACATGTTAAGTTTTAGGATAAGCAAAGCAAAGACTGCTGTTGGGATTTAGAAGGGTCACTTAAAGGTGAAGGTCACTTTGGTCAGAAATTAATAATGATTTTCAGGTTAAAGTTTTATGTTAAGCTGACTATATAGATAATAAATTACTCAATGATTGCGCTGCACCTTCTATCATATGTCATTTTAGAACAAATTTTAGTGAAAAGGTGACCTAAATGATTTTGAGATACCTCGTTCAAATGTCGGAGATCAAATAAGAAAACACTGTTTGTTAAAGAGTTATGGCCAGCCAGCCATAAAGACAGCCTGCATTCTGAAACAACACTTGGGAGTTTTGTCTTGGTGAGTGGAAAAATATTGGTGATTTTTAGCTCGACTATTCATAGAATATGGGGGGGGGGGGGGGGGGGGGGGTACTATCGACTAGGCATCGGCAGCGGTTTTCCAGATTAAAGTTTTTTTATCAAGTAAGATATCTATGCAACCACACATCGGATATGAATGAAACTTCACATGTGTGTTAAGCATCATCAATGGAGCACATAGAGATGAAAAAAACATAACTCTGTGTTGCATTTTGGCAGAGTTAGGGCCCTTTTTGGACATAATTTTTCTGGTAAAAGTTTTTTATCAGATAAGATATTTATGCAACCGATCATCGGATATAAATGAAACTTTACATGTGTGATCAGCATCACCAATGGAACACACAGAGACAGGAACCATAACCATAACTCTGGGTTGCATTTTGGCAGAGTTATGGCCCTTTTTGGACATAATTTTTCAGGTTAAAGTTTTTTTTATCAGGTAAGATATCTATGCAACAACTCATTGGATATGAATGAAACTTCACATATGTGTTCAGCATCATCAATGGAACACACAGAGACATATTTGTTCAGAACCATGACCCTGGCAGCAAAATTGCCTCACCCTATAGGGTAAAACTGTTAAAAAGTGTTATATAAGGAAAACTTAAAAAATATTTTTCTACAAAATTTGAAAGCCTGGAGCTCAGATATAATTATTCACTTCTTTTAAAATAAAAAGATTTTTTTTTTTTCAATAGACAATCATTATGTAATAATAATAGCTTAATTTTACACACCCTGAATTTAATATTAATTGTCTTCCATTTGGTACTTATTTCCTGAAAAGGCTGTTGTTTTAGAACAGCATAGAAAATGTGGAGCACGCTGTCCTTCTGACAGCTCTTGTTTAATTAATAAGAAGATCAAAGCCAATGCCATTTGAGGTCATATGGGGACGAACACCGTCTCTGTAGAGAGATGAACCTTAGGTGGTATCAAGTGGCCATGACAAAAAACGTATTATTTGCAAACAGTGCAACGGCGTTTGTTTGTTTTTGTTGTTGTTTTTTTGTTTGTTTTTTTTTTGTTTTTTGTAAATTGCACCGCTCCTTACCATAATTGTCTCAACTGAACACAAAACGCCATTGCATTTTTTGCAAATAATACCAGTTTTACATGGACTCTTTATATAAGCGGTGGTTCGTCTGTATTATCTGTAAATTGTTATCTGAAGCGGTCACTTTTCCTCCGATTTGTTGCACCACTCTGCAGCATGGCGTCTCATGTGTTCGCCACCGTGAAAGGAAAGCATTGCCACACGTTGGCAATCTACAAATTGTGAACACGATTAAATTTTACATAATTAAATTGTATGTAAATTTATACTCAATAGTACCAAAGCGCATCGTGTTTGTCTCATAATTGCCAAAGAAAATTTAAAAACACGTGTATGTCTGTAAATACGGTTTGCAGTAAGCTCAAAGAAAAAAATGAGACCCTCCCAGCGGGGTCCCTATTCCCCAGATCTCTTAAAGTAATGGTTGTTGTTGCCCAGATCCCCAAAAGTATTTGCCACATTTCCCCAAACGTATTTGCCCTCGTCTCTTAAATTAAGACTTTGATCCCTGAAAGTAATGACCAATGTTCCCCAGATCTCTAAAAATCATTGGCCTTGTTCTCCAAAACCCCAGGAAAAGTCTAAAAAATTTGACTGTGGCAGAGTGACTGATTATTAAATATGCCATCAAGGTAGTTATCTACGTGATTGAAGCCTCAATAATTGTTCCCAGCCTAACGTATTAAAATCGTGCATATGGCGATCTACCTGATCTCTACTTTATTGCATACACTCAGTCGTATAAAAGCGAGGAATGATCAGAAATCTATCTGTTTTCCCGTGCTGCTAAGTATACTGTCCCAAGCCAAAACAAAAGCTTACGAAAATTAAAGGAAATTAGCCGGATAACAACGGATGTACGTGGTCGGGCTGTCGGCAGGATAACAACGAAGGAATAGGGTGCTCGGTCCGTCGGCAGTAAAACAACGGAAGTGCGTGGTGTGGCCGTCGGCAGGATAACAAAGGAAGAGCGTGATCGGGCCGTCGGCAGGATAACAATGAAAGTGCGTGGTCGGGTCGTCGGCAGGATAACAATGGAAAAGCGTGATGGGGCCGTCGGCAGAAAAACAAAGGAAAAGCGTGGTCGGGCCGTCGGCAGGATAACAATGAAAGAGTTTGTCGGGATAACAATGGAAGAGCGTGGTCGGGCCGTCGGCAGGAAAACAAAGGGAAAGCGTGGTCGGGCTGTTGGCAGGATAACAATGGAAGAGCGTGGTGGGGCCGTCGGCAGGATAACAATGAAAAAGCTGATGGAGCCGTCGGCAGTATAACAATGGAAGAGCGTGGTGGGGCCGTCGGCAGGATAACAATGAAAGTGCGTGGTCGGGCCGTCGGCAGAATATCAATGAAAGTGCGTGGTCGGGCCGTCGGCAGGATAACAATGGAAGAGCTTGGTCGGGATAACAATGGAAGAGCGTGGTCGGGCCGTCGGCAGTATAACAATGGAAGAGCGTGGCCGAGCCGTCGGCAGAATAACAATGGAAGAGCGTGATGGGGCCGTCGGCAGGATAACAATGGAAGTGCGTGGTCGGGCAGTCGGCAGGATAACGATGGAAGTGCGTGGTTTGGTCATTGGCAGGATAACTACGGAAGTGCGTGGTCGGGCAGTCGGCAGGATAACAATGGAAGTGCGTAGTTTAGCCGTTGGCAGGATAACTATGGAAGTGCGTGTTCGGACCGTCGGCAGGATAATTGCTGAAAACATTCATGATGACAGGTAGAAACCTGTATTTGCCTAAAGTTTTTTTCATTGGTTTATTTTTACACCTTTCAAGCCGATTATTGTGTTATATAAGTATGTCTAATATATCAGTTTACGTTTTTATTTACTCTCGGGCTTGGAACTGTCCGTTTGTGGTGTTTATTTGTAGGCTATACCAGTCCCTAGTCATGTCTGTTTAACCTCAATGAAATTGCAGGAAAATCCATACATGTCTCACAATGCAACGCGCACTGGGGCATTTATAATAAATAACAACAATTAGAGGTCGACGTTTTCAAGACAAGTTGAAACATACGTGACATAGTTTCTATGTTAACCATAAAACACTATATAAATAATCTGGGAAAGAAATATCGAAATTTGAACTTTAACCTAACATTAATTAGGACTTTCCCAAAGTAAAATTCTATATCAAAACCGGCTTGCTACTATACACCAAAACGGCCAAATATGCAAATTAACATCCAATCCCCCAAAATTGTATATACCTCCCTAATATTTACCAAATGTATGACAACGATGACAATGCCATTACTACCCCACCATTTAATTTGCCACTTAAAATCTACTTTATCCCTCCCGTTCCAAACCAGAGACATAGAAAGTCACTGCCCACTATACACAACCATCCACCCTTAATCCGCCCCTAGTGGTGTACGTGTAATGGATGTGATATGGTGGTAAATCAGACCATTTATATTGTATATACGTACAATGAACTATATATATCTCTATATCAGTCCTTGAGTATATACATTGAAAGGAAAAAGAAAGTATACATTTTGTTTTTTAAAATTATTTCATTATTGGCTAAGTTTATTCATGTGATGGAAAATGAACTGATTTTTTCTTATTGTTTTGCTTTGAAATTAATTAAATGTTCGTTTTTTTTATTCAACAATATGATGAAATATAAATAAACAAAATTTATATGCAATACATTTGTTGTTCCTTGAACTGTCGACGTTTATAGGTATGTATACTTTCTTTTCCCTTTCGCTGTAGTTATGGTTGATCGATACATTAGTTCAACTATGTAATGGAAAATGGAAATAGCTGTTTAATCACGATATCTAGATGATCTTTAACCCTGAAAACTTTGAAGAAACTTAGTGTTAACACGGGTCATTTATTTTAATGCGTCGTTGTTGAAAAATAAACTATATTGATCATTCAAAGTAGATGTTTACCATTAAAAGGCGCACACGGCAATTTTGATAAAAGTTCACTTAACTATATTTCTACAAATGATATCTACATATATGAATTTAAAAATACCACATTAAGCGTGTTGTCTAAACCCTTTAATTTCGTTTCTATTTTGGAAAGGGTTAGATTCTATAAGTCTTGCAAATGGCTGAAAATTTCTCATTTTGACTCGTGGTCGAAACAATGATGGTGAAAATTCGAAACAACGACGGTAAAAAAAGATGGTAAAAGTGAAAACAACGATGGTAAAAGTCGAAACTACAATGGTGAAAAGTCGAAACTACGAAGGTGAAAAGTCGAAACTGTGATGATGAAAAGTCGAAACAACGATGGTAAAAGTCGAAACTACAATAGTGAAAAGTAGAAACTACAATGGTGAAAAGGCGAAACAACGATGGTGAAAAGTCGAAACTACGATGGCGAAAAGTCGAAACTACGATGGTGATAAGGCGAAACAACGATGGTGAAAAGTCGAAACACCGATTTTAAACATGCTCATAGATTGCCTCCGATTTCATATTTTCTTGAAATTAAATGTTAATAAACTTAACGTATAATTGTTTCAATATAATCAGTAACTTAATAACATATGTCATTGAAATAATAAAGTCCATATTGTTAGGGGAACATGTTTTTTTCTTTCTTCTTAGTAGAATGATTAAATATATTTCAATAAGTATATTTTTATATTAATTTAGAGGATGTTACTATTTAAATTTACGATTGGGAAGAGAGAGAGAGAGAGAGAGAGAGAGAGAGAGAGAGAGAGAGACTCGTTATCTAGTAAGGTGGAAGTTACCTTTAGCTTCTGTGGAGCAAAGTATACATTTATTCTGGCTTATATAGCCAACATAGACAAATATCACAGAAAAAGCATGCAACATGAAATTTACTTGAGAAAGTATAGTTTAACTAATGCATTGTAGCCTTTTGACATCTATATTGTACTTTTTAAGAAATACACTTTTATAAGTAGTAATATATAATATTATACATTTAAACATATATATATAATGAAGCAGAAAGAGAACTTTGAAATCTGTATGTTGTCAGAACTATAATTAATAAGTTAAAGCAATTTATTTTTTTGACCTTTAAGTATCCAAGATGTCAAATGGACAAATTACGCTAGCACGACAATAGAAGTATATATTTATCAATAGTATTATATAACCTTAAAGTAATAAAATCTATCAAAGTGTATGGATACTAGTAAAACTGCATTTTTATCAATAGTGAGTATTCAATTTAGATTTATAAAGATTGCAGAACTTTTTGGTTTTATAATTAAATGAAAAGTCATTCCTGCATTCTTGCTTCCAGATTCAAACATTTGTCTCCACAAAGTAGCAAGACGTATATATTTTATCAATTCAAGCTGTGTCAGACACGGCGGTCTTTCTTTGATTCACAGAATCACTTAAAGCATAACAAATTGAGTGCCTAAATGCTGTTTTTGGAGAAGAAATACTTAATGGTTGTACTCCCTACTTGTTACGGAAAATGTTTTATATAAATTAGTTTCAAAATATGTAATAGAGTCCATGCATAGGGGCACTGGCCAGCGCATAATCGCCATCTAGCGGAGAAACGATGACACACTATAGTTTGATACTAGACGTGACTAAACCTTGTATTTTGGTTTCGTTTTAGTTTCGTATTTTGCACGAATTATATTCCCTTTTTTACATAAAAATACGGATTGTTTGGTAACTCAAACACAAATTGTTTTATTATTTTCAAAATGTGATTAATTATTGCTCAAGATCGAGTCTCCATGGGGACATGCAATGTCCCACTTATTCCGTCATATAAATACTAGCGTGTCCGCGGTGACACCGTCATTCAACTTGAAAAATATAAGCTTCGAAAAATGAAAATTTGGCAGTCAGAAGACAGAGACGGAACTCTTAACGTATATAAACTTTCCTTGAAATCGGATGACACTTTCTTCACTATAATTACATGTAAGTCAGTGATGCATTTTCAATGTCACTGAGGGTATATTTATGCATCAACAAATCCAGCTGAAGAATACATTTCAGTCTGGAATTCAGATTATGTTGTAAAACACTTGTGCTCATATTCAGTGACAGTTTTTACCTCAATTTGAATGATTGTTACCCCTCTACAGAGATCGGAAATAATCCTATTGTCACACGGAACCACCGTGGGGTGGGGGTATTATTACGACATGAATAAAATATGTTTAATTAAGGTGATCTAAAACAAACTACATCTGTTGGCGTTCTGTATATAAAACATATGCAACTATATTCAATATTAATTAAGCATTATTGAATACAAATGAGAAATATAGAATACAAATGAAACAATATACAATATTAATCAAGAATTTTTTAATACAAGTGAGAAATATAGAATACAAATGAAACAATATTCAATATAAATGAAGAATTATAAAATACAAGTGAGAAATATAGAATACAAATGAAACAATATTCAATATAAATGAAGAATTATAAAATACAAGTGAGAAATATAGAATACAAATGAAACAATATTCAATATAAATGAAGAATTATAAAATACAAGTGAGAAATATAGAATACAAATGAAACAATATTCAATATAAATGAAGAATTATAAAATACAAGTGAGAAATATAGAATAAAAATGAAACAATATTCAATATAAATGAAGAATTATAAAATACAAGTGAGAAATATAAAATACAAATGAAACAATATCCAATATAAATGAAGATTTATGAAATACAAGTGAGAAATACAGAATACAAATGAAACAATATTCAATATAAATGAAGAATTATAAAATACAAGTGAGAAATATAGAATACAAATGAAACAATATTCAATATAAATGAAGAATTATAAAATACAAGTGTGAAATATAGAATACAAATGTAACAATATACAATATTAATCAAGAATTTTTGAATACAAGTGAGAAATATACAGTATTAATAAAATAATGTGCAAATGATATAATACAAATGTAATGATATATAATAGAAATGTATGAAGATTGAATGATATAATACAAATGTAACGATATACATTAGAAATGTAGAAAGATTGAATGTAAATATAAAACTATTGGATATTGTAACGTATGGCATGTCATAGCTCCCATACGTTTACATATTCTGCAGACACATATTCGTGTTAATGTAATTAAGCATTCATGTACTTTAAAACCTTTTCCGAGAACATAGTATTCTCTTACAGTGGTGGATTTAGAGGGAGTCAATGAGGTACCCTCCGAATCAACATACTCGAGCGATTTCCTGAATATTAAAATGATTCAATAATAATAATAATAATAATAATAATAATAATAATAATAATAATAATAAAAATAAATAATAATATTAATATTAATCATTTGAATTAATTCAATCTTCCACGAGGCCCTCAACATATTTACAAAGTACAACATTAATTTAGTATATACACACTGTATATGTATCTCTCAGTGATAATAAAGGTTATATAATATATATATGTATCTCAGTGATAATGTTCAAACACATACACTTCAAATCTCTGTACAGGACACCAATACGCGTTGGACCCTCAACTCGCGACTGAAAATCCTGGATCCGCATATGTCTTCTGTCTTCATGTTTTTTGTTATCTATTTAAGTTGTACTCCCCACCTTCCCTTAAATCATCCCAGCAAGAAAGTTCATCTCGCATGGTTGATAAGTTATTGATTCAGAACATTTCTAAATCTTCTAAACCATCCCTTCTCCACCTTGATCTATCCAGCGATTCATGAAAAATGGGATTACCTTATTAAAATAGCAGACCCATATCTACTTCATACGCCATTGATGCACGTAAAGATGTCGTAATTATAAAAACAACTTTGTAGTTACAAACTCGTAAATTCCTCGTATTTATTGACTGATAAATTGAATGTTGTATACTACTTGCACTTTACAACTGTGGCTTAGTTGGTGATATGAAAATATTACTTTAAACTCTTAAAGATACGAAGGCTAGCCTCGTTGTGTGTTTTTTTTTCAGATAGCTATTCAAAGAATGTGATTAACACGTTCTTTACCTGTGCAATGGACGGCTATATTGATCAACAGGAAAAGTTGTCAACAATTTGAACACGTGCCTGTATTCATTTATACGGAGTGTTTTTTTAAGAAAGTAAAACACAACTACTAAAAATGGCATATTCCATGCGACGATTTTTTACAAGGAGCGCTCTTGGGGACTGGACGTTCAGAATGTTGTCGAAAAGAAAATTTGGGTAAGGTAGTTATACTGTTATTATATTCAGTGCAATGTTTTGAAGCAATATGGGCATAATGCAACGCTGTGTAACTGAGAATGTAAACGTACCGTATGTTTATAAAGGTATTACAGGGAAGGCATGACCAGATGTAATTGTAATGCACTTGTCTGATCCAACGCATCAATGGCGGCCCATTTTCATATTTTCTATGGGCCCATTTTCATTCTCTCCATTTAACTTGTTCAAGGCCACGTCTGTCCATCACTTTTAAGATCCGTTTTCGTTAGATATTGATCATTTCCTTTTCTTTCAAGTTTCATGTCGTCTGTGTTCATTAGTTCTCTACCAGGTTGTTTTATTGTTATATGTTCATTTTCATTAAATGTAGGCCTGCACCATGGCTGTTTCTTACAATAAATGACGCCCATTTTCTGTGTTCTACACCACACCGGCTCTTTTTCTTTTAAATTGACCATATTCACCACGCCTGTATCTCCCCATAATATTTCATTTTTATTAGTTTACACCACGTGGGTTTTCTTCCAAAAAGTGCATTAATTTTACACTTCACAATAGTGAATCAGTTCGGAGTTGCAGTCGGTTTCTTCCAATAAATGGCGTCTATTTACACGACGTCTTCAACACACCCGTTTTTTTTCCTCTCAAAAAGTGCATCCGATTTACATCAGAATAGTTTCTTCAAATACACTGACCCAAAATGAAAACTTCACATCGACTTCAAAAGTGTCTCTTTTGCTTATAAATATATATTCAGGGCTAAAATGCTTATACTAATGTTTCTGTGTAATATACTGGAAAAAATCAGCATGTTTTTTTTTCTGATCAATTAAGTGAAGAAGGCTCAAAATGAAAATCCAGAACAATGAAAATGATGATGTAACATTTGAAATAAAAAGAATTAAGTACTGGCTAAGTGCAATAACTGATTTTTTTTTAAAACGTCAGTAACCAGTGTGGACGACGTTTTGACGAATGCATTCCTGAATACGTCAACGCTAAATGAGCGTGTTTGGAATGCATTGCCATTCCAACAGAAGTGCATTTCGGAGATCGTGTATGGTATTAATTTGATGTTTGAACCTGACCTTCCGATCCAATTTATATCCATACGTATTCTATGTGTTCAGACTCGGGGTTATAGAGGCACTGTAACTGGTTTCGCGTGTATTGCAAATGACGTCGTGACCATAACAGGTCGGTGACGCGCTGCCGGAATCTGACCCGTGTAGGGCCGACGAGCACGAATTGGAATACTTTTTTTTTTTTTTATCTCGAAACAGATTATTTATCCTCTGTGCGTGAACACCTCAACGCCAAAGAGTACTTGTGTATAAGAAACGATTACGTGAGTCAACGTAATAGCGCGATGAGTACGTAACATTGTTGCACGTACGCGACCGGGTCTGACACGATCTCTGACATTTCCAGTAGTAGTGTACCGGTTCGCAAGAATATAAATAGTCTATATGGAACTGCCTCAATGACGTACAACGGTATTTACCAATGACCCCGCCCTGGGCATACAAAAAACCTGGTATCTCTCAGTTTCAGAAAGACGTGGCATTGCTAAATAAAAGTGTTTTTTAAAACAAATTTAAGTTTTTAAATCTGTGCTAAGCAACGATTGATTAAACCTGAATGTGAAAAACCGGATGTTGCGCACGTGCAAAGTAAGGAAAACGTTTTTTGTGCTCGGACGCATGAATACTTCGTAAATTTTGAGAGAAAAAAAATACATAATGCTTATCCGCAATTAAATTCTGATAGCCATGTATAACACGTTTTGGAACATGTATGTTAACAAAAGAAATATTCAAACATATAAAGTGTAAAGTTTTCATTTAGGGTCAGTGTAGATGGTTCATTTTCATGCCGGTTTCTTCTAAAAATGACCTCCATTTTTCCACAGCACGCTGGTCATTTCTAATAAATGGTGTCCATTTTGCGACAGCACGACGGTTTAGGCAAACAAATTATTACCATTTTCATTTAGTTCTACACCACGATAGTCTCTTCTGTTAAATTAATCAGGGATTTATTTCAATAAGTTTATACAATGTTATTATTGAGCGTCTGTCTGTTCACTACACCGTTCTATTTCAAGCGTTCTTTTGAATTGTATTTATAGCATGCACAAACATTAGGCTATACTGTGAACTTCAAATGAACCATTTCATAATTATATAAACTTTTTTGTAACTTTTATTTCAATTTAGTTATACAAAATCAGACATATTAATACACTGCTTTGAATTTTTTTATCTGACTTTGAAAACTTATTTTTTTGAAAAGAAAGTAATGCTTTATTGAATTATATTAACATTAAATTGTTATTTGGGGAAGGAGACTGATATAATTAAATTTCAACAAAATGTAATCAAACAAATGTGTCTAAATTAAAACTGAATAAGTAACATGTAAAATGTTTCAAAGTTATATCAAGATATTAGTGGCTTATAAACATTCCATATAATATCAAAAGTGTGTATTTTACAATTTATTTTTGCAAGATACCTTTCTGTATTATACAGATTTATAATATGTTTTTTAAAGTTGTTAAGTGTAGGTTTATCTGTTTTAAGTTTCTGAGTGTAAATACATTTCTTTGCAATTAATATTATTTTATTCAAGACTTTGTCAAACTTTTTATTTCCGAACATTATGTCTGTATTTGTCAAATTTAAATTAATGCCTATACATTTTTCGTGAATAAGGTTCATCAAACACGAGATAAATTGTTTAGAAGTATATATAAACTTGCATTTGACGGGAACCAGCAGGTCCCTGATACGTAAATTAACCTGATTCCCTGATTTTCAATCGTGGTCACGTAAATGAACAAAACGTGACCAATCTTTCCTATAATTGTCACGTAAATTAACGTGATATGTCCTAAATTTCACATCATGACATGCATAGTCACGTAAAATAGTCATAGTGTGCTCCCTGTACACTGTCTAGTCACAAAATCGCATAGTTTGTCCCTGATCACTATCGTGGTAATGAAAGCGGGTCCAATATTTCCTATGTTTGCCATTTAACGTAACATAATTTGTTTTCAGTTTCCTCTCATAGTCACGAAATTGGATCTAGAGTGTCCTCAATTTCCTATCAGCGTCACGTAAATTACTTATTATAGTCACGTAGATGGCATGTGCCAAAATTCCTATGCAGTCACGTAAATAAACTAGCGTGTCCCCAATTTTCTATCATTGTCACGTTAATGATACATGATAGTGATTAAACGTGATCATCGCGTGTTCCCGATTTCCTATCGTAGTCACGTAAAAGCATAGTCACGTACATTACATAATCATAGTCATATAAATGGACCTAGCATTCCCTCAACTTCATATCACAGTCATATGAATGGCCGATCATTGTCATATAAAATAATTAATGAATCTAGCATTCCCCAAATTTCATATCACAGTCACATGAATGACCGATCACAGTCATATAAATGGACCTAGCATTCCCCTGATTTCATATCACAGTCATATGAATGGCCGATCATAGTCATATAAATGGACCTAGCATTCCCCTGATTTCATATCACAGTCACATGAATGGCCGATCATGGTCATATAAATGAACCAGGAATTCCTTCTACTTCACACCATAGTCACACGAATGGCCGACGATCATATAAATGAACCTAGCATTCCCCAAATTTCATATCATAGTCACAGGAATGGCCGATCATGGTCATATAAATGGACATAGCATTCCCCAAATTTCATATCATAGTCACAGGAATGGCCGATCATGCTCATATAAATGGACATAGCATTCCCTCGATTTCATATCATAGTCACATGAATGGCCGATCACAATCATATAAATAGATCTAACATTTCCCTGATTTTATATCACAGTCACATGAATGGTCGATCACGGTCATATAAATGGACCAAGCATTCCCCTGATTTCATATCACAGTCATATGAATGGCCGATCATAGTCATATAAATGGACCTAGCATTCCCCTGATTTCATATCACAGTCACATGAATGGCCGATCATGGTCATATAAATGAACCAGGAATTCCTTCTACTTCACACCATAGTCACACGAATGGCCGACGATCATATAAATGAACCTAGCATTCCCCAAATTTCATATCATAGTCACAGGAATGGCCGATCATGGTCATATAAATGGACATAGCATTCCCCAAATTTCATATCATAGTCACAGGAATGGCCGATCATGCTCATATAAATGGACATAGCATTCCCTCGATTTCATATCATAGTCACATGAATGGCCGATCACAATCATATAAATAGATCTAACATTTCCCTGATTTTATATCACAGTCACATGAATGGTCGATCATGCTCATATAAATGGACATAGCATTCCCTCGATTTCTTATCACAGTCACATGAATGGCCGATCACGGTCATATAAATGGACCTAACATTCCCCCGATTTCTTATCACAGTCACATGAATGGCCGACCACGGTCATATAAATGGACCTAACATTCCCCCGATTTCATATCACAGTCACATGAATGGCCGATCACGGTCATATAAATGGACCTAACATTCCCCCGATTTCTTATCACAGTCACATGAATGGCCGATCACAATCATATAAATGGACCTAACATTCCCCCGATTTCTTATCACAGTCACATGAATGGCCGATCACGGTCATATAAATGGACCTAACATTCCCCCGATTTCTTATCACAGTCACATGAATGGCCGATTACGGTCATATAAATGGACCTAACATTCCCCCGATTTCATATCACAGTCACATGAATGGCCGATCATAGTCATATAAATGGACATGACATTCCCTCGATTTCTTATCACAGTTACATGAATGGCCGATCACAGTCATATAAATGGACCTAACATTCCCCCGATTTCTTATCACAGTCACATGGATGGCCGATTACGGTCATATAAATGGACCTAACATTCCCCCGATTTCATATCACAGTCACATGAATGGCCGATCATAGTCATATAAATGGACATGACATTCCCTCGATTTCTTATCACAGTCACATGAATGGCCGATCACAGTCATATAATTGAACCTAACATTCCCCTGATTTCCTATCACAGTCACATGAATGGCCGATTGGACCTATCATTCCCCCGATTTCATATCACAGTCACATGAATGGCCGATCACAGTCATATAAATGGACCTAACATTCCCACGATTTCTTATCACAGTCACATGAATGGCCGATCATGGTCATATAAATGGACCTAACATTCCCCTGATTTCATATCACAGTCACATGAATGGCCGATCATGGTCATATAAATGGACCTAACATTCCCCCGATTTTTTTATCACAGTCACATGAATGGCCGATCATGTTCATATAAATGGACCTAACGTTCCCCCGATTTCGTATCATAGTCACATGAATGGCCGATCACAGTCATATAAATGGACCAAGCATCCCCTCGATTTCATATCACAGTCACATGAATGGCCGATCGCAGTCATATAAATGGACCTAACATTCCTTCGATTTCTTATCACAGTCACGTGAATGTCCGACCACAGTCATATAAATGGACCTAACATTCCCCCGATTTCATATCACAGTCGCATGAATGGCCTATCACGGTCATTTAAATGGACCTAACATTCCCCCGATTTCATATCAAATTCGCATGAATGGCCGATCACGGTCACATAAATGGACCTCACATTCCCCCTATTTCATATCACAGTCGCATGAATGGCCGATCACGGTCATATAAATGGACCTAATATTCCCCCGATTTCATATCACAACCGCATGGATGACGGACCATATTCATATAAATGTGCTGACCCATTCCTGCTTTCTTTTAATAAATATAATTGATATTCTAAGGACTTACTAGTATAACATACACTCGCCGATTCAACGTTCACACATACAGAAATTGCTGGAACATGAGGTTTGAACGATCATAAAACCATCTATTTGATCACCACCCAAGTTTTACGAGGGGGATATATGGTATCCGCGCTACTTGGATTACAACATCTACACAATAGTCTGTAAACGGACAAATGTCGTAACAAAATTTAAGTTAGTTAGTAATTTAGTTTGTTATTCGTGTATGGTCTAGTAATGTTACTTTTTAATAGTGGAGGTAATTAAAGTGAGGATTTAGTTTCAAGTTAAAAAAAGGCGGTCATTCGACGGTGGCGTAACTTCAAGGTCGTTTAAAGCGGACAGTAGTGTAGTGGACAGAGAGCAGTGTAGTGGATAGAGAGGTTGTCATTTCAGGTTCAATCCCCAATTCGACCCGATGCGTCTCAAATAACAACACTCTGTTTCTAATAGTATCCAGGAAGCAGACTCAAAAGCGGTTCATTTTTTAAGCTTTGAACTTTCACCGCAATCGTGGTAGAATACATTAGTATAAGCTAAAGTCGTTTTATTTTTGTTCAGTCGTCAAAGTCGATCGTATTTTACGTTTGCCTATATATGTCATATATAGTATACTGAGGGGATACATAAACACCGGGTAAATTTGAGAGCCACATTATTTCACTACTGTATGCGATATTTACAGTTTTAGGATATATATGTCCATGTATTTCATAAAATAATTTTATGATTTTGTCAACAATAACGATCATACTGACGATCAATACAATACATGTTACCTAACTATTCTGTCAACAATAACGATCATACTGACAAAGGCATCAATACAATACATGTTATCTAACTATTCTGTCAACAATAACGATCATACTGACGATCAATACAATACATGTTATCTAACTATTCTGTCAACAATAACGATTATACTGACAAAAGCATCAATACAATACATGTTACCTAACTATTCTGTCAACAATAACGATCATACTGACAAAAGCATCAATACAATACATGTTACCTAACTATTCTGTCAACAATAACGATCATACTGACAAAAGCATCAATACAATACATGTTACCTAACTATTCTGTCAACAGTAACGATCATACTGACAAAGGCATCAATACAATACATGTTACCTAACTATTCTGTCAACAAAAACGATTATACTGACAAAAGCATCAATACAATACATGTTACCTAACTATTCTGTCAACAATAACGATCATACTGACAAAAGCATCAATACAATACATGTTATCTAACTATTCTGTCAACAATAACGATCATACTGACAAAAGCATCAATACAATACATGTTACCTAACTATTCTGTCAACAATAACGATCATACTGACAAAAGCATCAATACAATACATGTTACCTAACTATTCTGTCAACAATAACGATCACACTGACAAAAGCATCAATACAATACATGTTACCTAATTATTCTGTCAACAATAACGATCATACTGACAAAAGCATCAATACAATACATGTTATCTAACTATTCTAAAACTTTTAATATGAAATTCACTCTGTGTTTCTTTATCGTTTCAGTATATGTACGTGAAGTTTATAAATGTCAGTTTTGTGGAGTCAGCTAATTGTAAATAAAACCTGGATGAACATATCCTGAACCCGGGTTTGGACCAAATCACTTTTAAAGCCGTATCCTGGCATTTCATTTATATATATACACGTTATGACGTTGTTTTACGGAAATAACAACTTGTTTATCTACACATTTGACAGATTTTAAGATTTCGAATTATCCACTTGTTATAGTCATACTAGCTCCTGTACTGCGTCAAATTTAACAATAACAAAGTTAATAACTGCATTTTTATCGAGATATAGATCTATCATGCATGTCTCTATTGTCAAGGATGTTCAGTGGCCGAGTAGACTAGGATGCTGACATCTGACTAGTTACCTCTCATCGCTGTGGTCGCGAACTTGAGTCCAGCTCGGTCCAAAAACTATAAATGAAAAAGTTTGCCAGTAACTTGCGGAAGGACGGTGATTCTACACAGATTTGTTCTGATGTCTTCCTCCAACATGCCCTATCCAACCTGTTATATGTTGAAAATGGTGTAAAACCTAATTAAAAAAACGTATCTATTTTTAATAAAATAAATTATAAACCTTATTTTCTCTAAATTATTTCGATGAAAAAAAGGGTTTCGCAAGTAGACGTCAGCTATTTGCACGCCTGAAGTCTTTACTTCCCGTTATATATAATTTAAAAGTTGTTTCTGTTGAACAACTACGTTTTAAATAAATTAAGTTGGTCATTGAACATTAATTTATGAATACTTCACGCATAAAAATGTACTGTAAAGTACTGTATTGTATTTTAAATAACATTTTTACAACATACTTTGGAAAGTGCTATTTTAAATATTGTTTTCAAGGCCTGTTTGTAGTCACTGTCTTTCCGTTCGTTCGTCCTTCTGTCCATCCTACGAGTTTTGCACCAACAACCTTGCGGACGCAATTTCCCCCATAGTTTTCACATGATTCAGATAAAAGTTGCTGTAAAGTAGGTAAATCGTCCGAACTTGAACCTGTGATCTTAGCGTGGCAAATTCAGTGAGTTTTTATTGTGTTATTCCCTTCTTTAAATTTAAATGTTCCGTCACAGTGACAATATATACCATAAACATTGCGGATACCCCTCCTCCCACAGTTTTAACCCGATTCAACTTGCTGTACAGCAGGTACATGGTCTGAACATGAGCATGCACATTTGGCGTTCCCGGATTCAATGCTTTTGTTATAAGTTATTGCCAAAATAAAAAAACAAACACACATTTTTTCCACATTACTAAAAATGTTTACACCTTGGGCACTATAACGCGCTCGTCTTATACCTACACCTACAAGAAATGTCAATTTTGCTCAATTCATGGACCTTTTGAGATTGGAATATGAATTCACCGAATTTCTTATTTGATTGTCTTTCGTTCGTTTGTTTGGTATTTTGTACATTTTGCAACACTATTTCAGTAATCAAAGACGGTCAGTGCACATAATTATCGGTTCTTAGATCCGCCCACTAGACGCACCTTATTTCTGCAAGTCACTGCCTACTTCCCCACATTGTCCGAGGTTGGGGAAATCATTTCGTAGAACATAGTTCATCATGGGCGGGGATTCAAAATCGCAATCCCAGGATTGACTGTCAGACACATTACCGACAGATCTGGCTGGTTCCGGCTTTCCTTGGTTTGCTTACATTCACAAGAAACTTACGATATGTGTTGTAGATTACGTTCTAATCTACTCAGATAAAATGTGACTTCTTCATCAGAAAGACATAAAATACGGATATCCATTAGCATTTCGTCATCATATCCGCATGTAGCCCAGCGGCGGATTCAGGAATTCATGTTGCGGGAGAACAAGGTGGGGCTGTTACTTACAGAGTTAATTTTTAATAGACGTGTGATTGGATGTTGGGGTAGAGGGTAAATTGTGTTTTCTAGAGAGGAAATATTAAATTTTTGAGTGTGAGTAACTAAAATTTGGTTGTAAGCCCCGGATAATCAGTCAATTTAACAATACGTCCCAATATTAAGGGGGCGGGGTGTCTACACTGGATACGCTAGTGTCTCTGATAAACACTTAAATACACATAATGTCATATTGTAGATATTGTTAATGATATACGGTTATTGCCTTATTGAGGAAGACGTTTTTATAATTCACCATCAACTGACAAGTGGACTATGAAATGAATGCACTAACATCAGAACAGAGAATTATGACAACTGCGACAACGACAGGTTGTACATTTTATCGAGTTTATATATTAGAGTAATATGAGTAATAAAAATCGTAAGAGTCAGTATAAGTAATAAAAAACGTTAGAGTCAATATAAGTAATAAAAATTGTTAGAGTAGTTTAAGTAATAAAAAGTGTAAGAGTCAGTATACGTAATAAAAATCGTTAGAGTAGTTTAAGTAATAAAACTCGTAAGAGTCAGTATAAGTAGAAAGAAACTTTAGAGTAGTTTAAGTAATAAAAAACGTAAGAGTCAATATAAGTAAAAAAATCGTTAGAGTAGTTTAAGTAATAAAAAGCGTAAGAGTCAGTATACGTAATAAGAATCGTTAGAGTAGTTTAAGTAATATAAATCGTAAGAGTAGTTTAAGTAATAAAAATCGTAAGAGTCGTTATAAGTAATAAAAATCGTTAGAGTACTATAAGTAATAAAAATCGTTAGAGTAGTTTAAGTAATAGAAATAGTAAGAGTCAGTTTAAGTAATAAGAAACGTTAGAGTAGTATAAGTAATAAAAACCGTTAGAGTAGTTAGAGTAGTAAAGTAATAAGAATTGTTAGAGTAGTATAAGTAATAAAAATCGTTAGAGTAGTTTAAGTAATAAAAATAGTAAGAGTCAGTATAAGTAATAAAAATTGTTAAAGTAGTTTGAGTAATAAAAGTCGTTAGAGTAGTTTAAGTTATAAAAATCGAAAAAGTCAGTATAAGTTTTAAAAATCGTAAGAGTAGTTTAAGTAATAAAAATCGTTAGAGTAGTTTAAGTAATAAAAATCATAAGAGTACTTTAAGTAATAAAAATCGTAAGAGTCAGTATAAGTAATAAAAATCGTTAGTGTAGTTTAAGTAATAAAAATCGTTAGTGTAGTTTAAGTAATAAAAATCGTAAGAGTAGTTTAAGTAATAAGAATCGTAAGAGTCAGTATGAGTATTAAAAATCGTTAGAGTAGTAAAAATAATAAAAAGCGTTAGAGTAAAAAAAGTGATAAAAGTCGTTATAGTGAAATAAGAGATAAAAGTCGTTATAGTGAAATAAGAGATAAAAGTCATTATAGTGAAATAAATGATAACAGGTCGTTATACTGAAATAAGAGATACAAGTCGTTATAGTGAAATAAATGATACCATGTCGTTATAGTGAAATAAGAGATAAAAGTCGTTATATTGGAGTAAGAGATACAAGTCGTTATAGTGAAATAAATGATTAAAGTCGTTATAGTGAAATAAATGATACCATGTCGTTATAGTGAAATAAATGATAAAAGTCGTTATAGTGAAATAAATGATACCATGTCGTTATAGTGAAATAAATGATAAAATGTCGCCATAGAGAAATAAGAGATAAAAGTCGTTATAGTGAAATAAATGAAAAAAGTCGTTATAGTGAAATAAATGATAAAATGTCGCCATAGAGAAATAACAGACACAAGTCGTTATAGTGAAATAAATGATACCATGTCGCCATAGTGAAATAACAGACAAAAGTCGTTATAGTGAAATAAATGATACCTTGTCGCCATAGTGAAATAACAGACACAAGTCGTTATAGTGAAATAAATGATACCATGTCGCCATAGTGAAATAAACATG